>JACDOX010000073.1:1819126-2094661 GCA_014549065.1 Cardinalis cardinalis
CTGCAACTGCTTTAACTCCAGTTATCCCTGTAGGAGATCTTTAGTCCTTTTCCCAGCTTTCTCTAGATTTGTCTGCATCTCAGCCTTACTTTTCAGTGGCACTTACGCCATTACTAAAGCTGTGCCAGGGATGATCTTTRCTCTTCCAAGCCCCTTTATTTGTAGGCAATACAAGAACCTTCGAGAACCTCCTTCTGTTTCTTTGCAGTACTAAAAGGCAGGGAAGATTAACACTGAGTCAAATGCCACAGACCTGTTCACACATATTGGATCACTATGACTGAAGAGAATCGTGGGTGAGGGAGCACTGATGCACTGGAAGGGCTGGATTGATTACTTGACTGTCCTGTTGGGGTTTTTTTAAGAGCTTAAAGTGCAAAAACTGATATTATCAGTGATTTACTCCATCACATTTCCTTGYGAGATGTATTTATTACTTTCCCTGCTTCCTTATAAGATCAAAGCCAGCTCATGTCCCATGTTTTCAGATCAATTGGTGTGCTCATGAGCAATGCTTTCTGCAGTGTCTACTGTATTCCTCAAGGTTTGCTTCCCCATTGACACAGCCCAAGCCTATGTGAATTCTTTGAAATATGACACTCTGTAGGCCACCTTTGAAAAAAATTTATTACATGTTTTCTTGCATTTGCAAGGGTCATATGCTTGTGTTATCTTCAAATTTTATTTCTTTTAAAAAATTATCATAATAGTTGAACTTTTTAATCTCTTCTATTGTGGTCGACATTGATAGACACAAAAAATGCAGTCTCTTCTGATGCAGAGACTGTTGGGTTCTAAGCCAATCTTCAATTTTCCATATTTTTAAAAAGTTAGTAAATAACTTCCCAGAATTCTGATGGCAAATTAAATGGAACATAAATCTATTTTCTGACTTTCAGACTTCACATAACATTAAGGAGCTCCCCAAGAACACTAAAGGGTTTACTGATAAATCAAGATTAATTTCCACTCTCTTCTTATTGACTTTAGGTTTTTTTTGCTGTTTTTTAAGAGCCAGTGCAGAATTCAATATCATAGACTGCAAATTTTCATACAATTGATTCATAAGCTGGAGATGCATCTCTTATACTTAAATGGCTAAGCTTTGATGAAAGAACTAATTTTCTTCAATCACCATTTTTTAAAATATAATCCATGTGTATTTTTGCTTATAAGACCACTGCTATTGGTTGATCAAGTTTTTCAGGAAGATAAAGACTTTTACATCATGGTAAACAGCACTGATACTGTATGTCCTATCATTAATGTACCTTCTAAATATTAATCAATAAGTACACTAATAATGCATATCTTTGTGTTTTAATAGCTGCTAAGTTTTTGGACTTCATTTTGGAGCATGGGTTAAAAACACAAAGAGATTCAGATGCTGTTCATTTGCAATTCTTTCCTCCAAGAGATTTCTCATATATGTGGGTATATTCCAACACACTTTACAAAACAATCAGATATTGTAATTGTAAATGCTCAAATATGGTTTTTTTCTTCCACCCCCCTGTCACTGAGAAGAGCTTTCTCACAATGATTTTGCTTTTTCTTTTCCTTTCTATTAAGCAAGGGTAGATAAAATGCTCACATTTTATTGTTAAATGTAACCAGAGAAGGTCTGCAATGATTAACAGCTTAAGGAAAAGTAAAAATCACTAGAAATCTGTGAATGGATAATCTGCCAGGAAAAGATGTGATTTTTGAAATTTATAAAGTAAATGGTTCTACCCCATTTTAGTATTAAAACTAGCTTTTAAGAGATATCGTTGCAGTAAACATAATGCAAATTTTAACTTACTGCTCACTTGAAATGGACCGGGTTTTAAAAAAAATTTTACTTAAAAAAACTCAACACCTGCCTAAAACTGTTTATTTCGTATCTTGCGTATGGTTGGGCTATTTGACATATCAGACTTTATAACAAAACATCTCCTAAATGCCATTGCACTTTCTAATGATCCATGAAGACCATGAAGAGACTGCTATAAATCATATAGGAAGGAAAACCAATGTTGTTCATATGGATGGAGAAAACAAAGGTTTAAATCCAACTACGTGATGCCCTCAGATAACTCTTCATCTTCTGATTCCTTCTGGTAAAACATGCTGTTTTGAAAACTTCACCTTGACTGAAATTTTAAAAAATTAATAAATGGAGTTATGATTTGCTGACTTTAGCCCAGAAGACTTATAAAAATACTTGAGGTATAAACATGTCCTTACAGGAGGAAGGGAAAATGCACAGTTCCCATGAGAACTCCCTGAGGATTCTGTGTTAGCCTTTGCATTCACATTGARCATTGAACCAAGCCCCAGCAATGGGCTAAGTTTAGAATGGCTGCAGCTGTTGGCAGAGTCCAGCCAGGGAGTAATTTGCTCACAATCTTTTACATTCAGAGAGTGTGCCTTCTCTCTGTCTGTGTTCCTGTAAGCCTATTTCCTGGAGATTTACAGCTCCTGTGCTTCTTGAGCTTAGTGTGAGCTACCCAGGGTAACAGCTGCATGTGCTTCTCTTAATGGTTTAGAGTCTAACATGTGAGTAAAGAGGAAAGATATTATCCAGGCAATTTCCTGGAATTACTAGATCCTTATATTTATTGTGCATGAGCTACAATGCACAATGGATATTAGCTGAAGAATGGATATTAGCTGATAAATAAAAAAAATCTAGTAAAAGGATTTTAATAATATTTAAAGTTATTCTCACTGTGTTTTGGACATAGGACCAAGCCCTGATATACGTGTGTTTCCATGTGAAGTTTACTTACTTAATTTCACTGRGAGATCTCTTCATAACAACACAAGTCAGCCTAATCAAGGGGCAGAAAGTAGTTTATAGCTCCTTGCCCTTCTAATGTATGCCAAAACACTCAACATTTTCTGTAGTAAGTGCAAAAGACAAATAGCTAGGGATTGGTAAACAGTGTTTTTAGATACCCCTGGGGGCAGGTTTAAGGCTTTTAAAGACCTTTCCAGCTGTATGAGTGCACCTTTAGATTCTGGAACAGGATTTTGGATTCTGTGCTCAAGTTTTATAAGATATTTATAATTTTATAACTTACTGGCTTTTAGCATGGCCCAATGGAAAGTAATACACTTAAACTAATCATATATGTTCTTTCCTTCTGTTTTCCCCACCAAAAATTGCTGAAAAACTTGCTCACAGTATTTAAAGACATCTTAGTTACATAGGTATTTAAATTTAACAAGCCCCTTTAAAAGTACTCTGAAACTGTTGAGAAGTTGTGTTATTTGCAGTTCTGTGATTTGATTCAACTGTCTGTAACTGGAGAAGCAACTTGGAATAATGATCTGGAGAATACTACATATAAGAATTGTAAATCAGCCCTTGTGCTGGTCCATGCCGCAGAAGGTTGGGGAAGGTGGGACTCTGAGATCAGAGGGTCTGATGTTTGCAAGCAGTTTAATGTGTATACATGAGAAACCATGCCAGCAGCTATTTTCTGAGTAATTTTTACACAAGTAAAAAGTGAACAGCACTTGGTGGTTTTTACCTCTGCCATCTGAAGTGCTAAGGCTTTGTTCTCAGGAGTTGACCTGGCATGTCTAGAAAGTAAGAACTTAAGTGTTGGTCCGAGGTTTTGAATGAGCCAGAGTACATTTTGTGTGGACACAGTATAATTTAAAGCATTTTTTAAAATTGGAAAGTTAGATACACTATTACAGAGAAATAGCCTTGATTACTCAGGGGAAGAAAGTGGTCGTCATAGATTATGCGACTTCAGCAGTATATATCCATTTTGTACCAATCACAATGCCATTCACTGAGCAGGTGAAATACTGACCTATGATACCATTGATAAAACTTTTCTAACTCAAAGTATCATTAGCACGGACTGTTCCCTGAAAGGAAAGATTAGCTAAGAGGAGATGAAAAAGCATGTATTGTGCTCAAGCCATGCTAACAGATATACAATGTTAATTAGTGCCCACTAAGATGCTGGTGCAGTGAATTGAACAACATGAAGCTAATTTCTCCAGTTGGAGAGCTGATTTATGCTGGAAGCTGGTGCTGATCCACCATATTCCTGAAGCACTGGGATCTGTGCTGCTAGCTGCCTTATAGAGATGATAATGAATTACTAGGGAAGAGAGAACTAAGCTTAACTATAACAGTCTCTGGCACTTACACCCTTGTCATTTCCATTTTCTCTGCCTCCTATAAGCAGAGTGATTTCAAGAGATTTTGTATGAAAAAGGAATATATTGCACTGGTACTCTACCAAGGTGAGTAAATATTGTAAATAAGATTAAATTGTTGAAGGTGAATAAAAATATATCCATGATAATTTGTTGGGTAAGTCACAGAGCATAGATAAATGTGAACAGATCTTACTGATAAGATGAGAAGAAAAGACAGAACCTAGGTGCAAAGTCCAAAACATGCAGGTAGAATGAAGGTGAAAGGCAGGAGGCAATGGTTTCTGAATCTTGGATGACTGAGCAGAAATAGAGGCTCTGATATGAAGGAACCAGGATGAAACCAAGGCTGTTTCATTAAAAGCTTTGCTTGAAGGTGGCTGCTTTTTACTTGCTGACCTCACACTGCAAATGAGCAAACATGTCTAATGACACCACAAAATATGGGATTATTCAGCTATATCATAATAACTTCCTATCTCTTGCTTCATCTGCTACTCAAGGTTGCCCATTTATTTTAGAGTCTTAATGTCCTAGGTAGGGCTATTACAAACTTTCAAGCTAATCTGAGAGCCTGCACTGCAATACCTTTGTGACACATAATATGTGAGACTGAAAGAACTCAGCATGAAACAAATTGTATTTCATATGAACATCCAATAGTAGCTAATAAGCTTATTCCCTACCTATTCCATTTTAGGAAGTCATCCTAAACCCACCTGTATTTTTGTCGAGATGCTAAGTTAACTTAACTTTTCTGTGATTTTTTTTTTAATTTAAAAGAAAAGTTTATTTGCCTTTAAAATTCATTGTGTGTTTGTTTTGGGGGTCAATGGAACTGAATGGGTTTGCAGATATATTCCTTCTAAATGTGTATTTTGAAATAGAAACAGTGGGTTTTTCATCAGATTGAAAAAAAATTACATTTCATTTAATTTTAAAAGGAATTTTAGATATATAGTTACAATTGTTATGGTAGTTTTCATAACTGAAACTATTGGCCAGAAAGAGTTTGATTTTGTAAAAATAATTCATATTGTAAATACAAAGTGAAAGATTTGTGCTAACTTGGAGGAAATTAGAAGGTGATTGGGTGAAGGATGGCTGCATGAACATAGTTTGAAAAGATCCTTTTCTGTGAGTGAAGTTCTGGACATCAGTTGATGTTTTCAGTGCTTTTTATCTCATGGTAAGAAACTTAAAAGTCCATTATACCCTCCCCTTCCCCCTCAGTTAGATTTACTGGAGGTGACCCATTGTTACCCTTGAGGCAGACCTGGTAGATCTTTGCGGATATTTGATTAACGTGATTCCTTGCCTTTATAAATGCTGAGTGGGCTAAATGAGAATTAGAGTGATGATACATTAGTGTTCTTCATTTTCCAGCACTGAGCATGTACAAATAGCATTCTAATAGCTCATTGCACATCTGTAATTTAATATATTTTAATGAGACTTTGATCTTTGACATTTGGGGTCTCCATGTATTGGAAATAGCTTATAAGTACTTTACTTCTTATGGGAATGAAAGCCAAACATATCTGCACTGTACTTTCAAGGCTAGAGATGGTGATGTGCTGATCACTTCTGCCTCAGCGTTTGCAAGTTGCATTTAGCAGAAAACTGATGAACACACTATTCATATTGAAGCAAACAGAAGTCTGGAAAAGAACTCATGAGTTAGTTGCAGTCCATTTTCCTGGGTGGATCTATGTCATTACTGTGCTGAATATGGTGCAAATAGCAGTTCCATTCATGGAACTTAGACCACCTAGGATTTGCCTGAGGGACTTTCTTTTATTTCATTGTTAGTGAGGAGTACTTAACATCTTTCAGTCTTTAAAATATAAAGACAACAACCTGTAGAGTCTCTTTTTTTTAGAGTTCTGTCTTGTTCAGCCTTGTTGAATATGAAATTCTTTCTTTYTTTATTCCTTGTCTCCAGTCACCAGAAATTTCTGGCCAATCCCCCTTTCCTGTTGCAGGCGTACTTTGCATTGGTTTAGAATTCATATGAACAACTTTTAGAAATTTTTGACTCTTGAATCTTAGTTTTTTCCCCTTGATTGACTGTACATGAACCTCGATGGCATGAGCTGCTACCTGCAAGAAACTTTAAGCATGTAGATACCAGAATTATGTACATTTCCTGGTATACATCCCTCATGCATCCTCTTCCATTAAACTCACCCTAAACAGATCCAAAATTCATCTCAACACTTAGAGAGTTTGTGTTTTCAGTAGGTATTTGGGTATTGTATTTGGCTAAAAGGGCAGGCTTTTAATGACCCTGTGTAACTGCAGGCTTTTTCTTTGGCATTGTTAGTGCTGCAAACTATTCCCAGGGAAAAGTATCAGGCATTCTTACATATTGACCCACAGAGGTTTTCTTCCATGTCATATACTGTAGTAACCATGAACCCACCCAGATATCTCAAATTAGTGACATATTTATATGCTGATTAATATCCTAGTCCTATTTTTTTATAATTTATTTTTAYTTTATTTCCATTTGYTTCAGGTTTGCAACCACCTTTTTTGATCATTCACCTACAGTGACTAAATCACATGGTGAATTGTGACTAAACTAATTTAAATTTGATTATAATGCAGTGATAATGCTTCCTTTGTATTTYCATAGCTTGTTTAAACCATAAWAGCTGTAATTGTATGCTGACATGAAATGGGTCAGGACTTTCAAKCCATAAATCTAATTAACTTATCAGAGTGCCATACTATTAATTACACCAAGGGTGCTGTATTATGTTATAGCCATGCAAAAGATAGCTCTTGGTAAACTATTCCATGCTTTCTCAAAAGCTGTACAGTCTGAATCCATGTCATGGCTATATTCTGATGATGTTTTTCAGTAGACTGCTGAGTTTCACATTTCATAATTCCAGTATTCTTCATGGAATGCATATGCTTTGATTTCCTATTTCACTTCATCTTCCTARTCTGGAAGACATTACAGATAGCTAAATTAGCATARTTCTTAGAATGAATAAARCTCATTTCCCTTTTTTCACATCAAAAGCAAAATGCTTTCTTGCACTCTGTAAACTTCTAGGTCCTTATCCTCACTAAAACAAGATGCAGTTTATAAACATACCTGTCTACCTTTTGTTTAGTGACATGTGACTTTCCATTTGATGGATATGAATCAAAGTATCCACGTTCTTAATGACWGTTGTACTCTATACATATTGGAAGGAGCAAACGTTGTAGAAAAAGGTTGCCAGTAATAGTTTTTCAGGAGTTTGTCTTTCACTTCAGAGGGTCAAAAAAACCTTTGATTCAGCTGGTGAATAAAAGTAATTTCCCAAGGCATTGGAGCTATTACTTATTTCTTTTTTGTAAGCTTTTTTCCTGTATTTATTTTATTTGACAATCTCATCTTTCAGCTTTGTTGCCAAAGGCTAAGTGTCCTACCCTCTTCAGTGACAATCTCCATCACTCACTCCTGAAGGTCCTTGTGAGAAAGAATACTGAAAGATCTCATGGCTTGTAGCAAACAATGAAGTTACATCTCTAGTGAATTAAGTAGATGCAGGTGGAGATGTCTCTGATTGCTGTTTAGTGGGGAAATGAATCATATAAAATATCAGGCAATTGAGCCAAAGCTCTCTGCTGTATTTTAAAAGATATATACAGGTACACTGACTTTTAATTTAATCATGGCAGAATGCTTTTACACTTCTCCATAAAATGAGCAACTTTTAAAAGTGATGCATCCTGCTAAGTGAATGTCATGAATTTAATCACCCTTTGACTACAATAAACATTTAACCTGTTGGTATGAGAACTACAAGTTACTGCCTATTTATCTCAGGTCTTGCTCTGATTCACATCTCACATGACATGTAAGCTATTCCACTGCATAGTTAATAATTCTGTATTTCACAGAAAATGTCATAATAATTATGCATATCTTTATGAGTTGGATTTAAAATCTTCTTTTGATTTCCTCCTTCACTGAGGCTTTGCAGTATTCCATACTTTATGCTTCCTTTTCTCTCTGCCCCTTTATAGTGAATCTTTCGTTGCAAGCTCCTCTTACACCATTRCTATGCTTAGAAAAATAGCTTCTCCTTCTCTGGAGTGACCACTTTTGAACAGATTTTTAAATACAATCATCTCCACTGGCTACTAGTTATACTTGAAGATGAATATTAAAAAAAATCAATTAAAATATAATCTAGTAAAATGAAAGGTCTTTGTCTGTTTGTTTTAAAAAGATTTTGTTTTCCATTTAATTTTAAAATCTCTTGACAAAAAAAAAAAAATCTCATTTTGACCTGTATGTGAAACAGTATGTATGATTCTAGGTCTCTGTTTACCTGCTCAAGGAAGTTCCATCCATTTGTTTTATGAATGATATTTCAGAATGTCAGGTTATCAGATGAAAGCACCTTCATAGGAATCAGATTTCTGATACTAGACATCAATATATCCGATGAAACCTAACCCTATCTGAAGGCTTGTAATRGAACACATGCAAATTCAGGTTAAAGTGCCTTTTTCTCTAGGAAGAATGACAAACTATTGTCGTAATTTGTACAAGGTGTGATGGACTCTTCTTTGGACATCTTTCTGAARTATTTCTTGAGCTATTTTTAGGTAGTAGTTAATTGCTTGAAGAATGATGGTCTGGATCAACCACTAGGTGAATCTTCATATTTATTAATCTGCTGATGRGTCCTGAAAAAGAAGCTGATGGCAATGCTAGGAAGTCTTATAAAATACTTAATCTCGAAGTGGATTTTGAACTATGTGATCTATAGTTGGGAGGCTGGGTATAAAGCATCAATTTTCTCTCCAGTTACCAGTCCTTAGTTCCCAGCATAGCTGTGTTTGATTTAGCATGCATTTCACTAGTGACCCTCTGCTTCACAGAGTCTTTGCAGGGCACCTGATTTGAGCCACTGCCAGATTCAGTGTCACCACAGGGACACGCAGAATGTCTCCCCTCTTGAGCCTGGCACTGWTAATTGCTCTTTCCTCACCCAAAAAGTGCCACTTGGTTTGACTTTGAAGCAAATAATTCAGAGCAGTAACTAGAAGTGACAGTGACAGCTTTTCTACCCCTGGATAATATTTATTATACAACACTCAGAGCTCTTGGCATAATATACAAACTTAGCTGAAGTCAGAGTCCATGTTAAAAAGCTTTGTTCATAAGTTGAATTCATGTCCGGGTAGGAAGTAAAATAAATTATTCTGAGTTGTAGCGACAGTTTTAGAAGAGTACAAATTAGAACATTTTTCTTGGTGAAAAAATTCATTTRGTAACTCAATTTTCTTAACATTTTAACTTAAATTTTAAAATAACCCTTTGGGCTGAGACTATGTATGAGAAATTTCAGCCCAATAGGGACTTTTTCAAAGTTAAGGGTAGTGAAAATATTGCTAAGGGTGGAATTACTTCTGTAGAACATTAACTGTGACTCTGTACTATAATTACTATACTTCAATGAGACTGCAGCATTTCTGTTTTGAAAATGTCTTTACACTTTGGAGTTATCTCTCAATTAAGTTGAATTCTCTACTGCCTCATGTTTGTCTCCGGCCAAACAGCATATAGGGTACAAGTGTCTTGTTTTCTTGTTGAGTGAAAGCTGTCCAAATCTATGAGGTAAATTTTATTTTTGAAAGAGAATCTTTATGATCTTCAAAATAAGTGTATACTTTTAATTSCAACTAGTATTTCATTCTGCTAATTTTACATTTTTCACTGCATTCTGCTAACCAAGTAATTCAGATGGCTCAGTAAAAATTTAGTGTTCTTTATCATGCTTTTAATTTTTATCAATCTCATAATAAATATAAGGAAAAACTAAGAAACTTTCGAAGTATGACTATAAAAGTGCAAATTGTTTTAATGAAAATATTAGTCATATATATTAGCATATTTCCAAAAAGAAATATGGAGTAATTAATGTAGTAACACTTTAATTTTAATATATTGTTGTACTCAAAATAGGGGAAGTAAAATTAAGCAGAATCATCATGAATACTTGAATGTTTTCTAACAGGGCAAATAAATAATACAGCCCTAAATAATAATGAGAACAGAATAAACACTGAAGTTTTAATATAAGAATAATGCRTGTTGACTTTATTAGATGTTTTGCTAAAGTATTTAATCAGATTCACATTAAAAAAGATAATTAGTAACATCYGTTATTATCATGCCAAAACCATAAAGCAGGATCAATTGCATCTTAAACATTTATATGAAGTTTCTGTTGAATCAAGAACTCCATCAATACATGGAATGAAGCTTTAAATTGCTATTCATGTTTCAAAGAGAAAGAGGACAACAAAAAATGAATAATTTTGTTGGAAATGTTTTCTTCAGACCTTCTATTGTAACTTGCTATGCTCCCTGCAAGAGAAATGGTTCAGTCTTTATTTCTGTGATTTTTTTTTGATTTTACTACTCGTACAATCTGTACACCTGACAGCATTCTGACCAAGCATATACAAATTCTATAAACAGTTTGGTTGTGGTTTCAAAGAAATTTATGTCAGATGATAGGACAGCACTTTGAGCATAGAAGTCTCATCTAAGGTAACCTGTGTTTTATATCAATGAATCACAAGTAGATTTTCTGCGAGTTTCCAATCACTGTCTTTAATAGAATCTGCAACATCAGAAATAGGTCTTTGCTTTCTCTGTCAAAGACTTCATACTCAGCTTTAAAAAACCTCCAATTGTATACAGGAGTAATAATTTTCAATTTTTTTTTTTGTTTGAGACTTGCCCTGAACACTGATATTGGGGAAAGTATTTAAGAATGTTTGCACATATTTCTTAAGCTTTCTGTAGRCTATAATTATCTCTGGAGGTGGAAAAGGAGGCTGTATTTGTTCATGCTCAATACACTCTTACACTAGGTGTGTTTTACTAATTTAACATTCTAAGTATTTAATTGTCTTTATAATGGTTCAGTCAGCCATATGCCTCAGAGATTATACTGAGAACTTGTTTGATCCCCAGCCAATGTTTACCTTCAGCTTATAATAAGCAGTTAGTAAGAACTCACCATCTGCTCCTGAGAAAAGGGAGATCTTATCTCTCTTAGTGGACAAGTGGGAAAATAATCCAGAGAGCTGATTATTAGTTCATGTAAGTAGATAATGGGCCAAAATTTGTTAAGAAAAAACTGAGAGAAAGCAAAATTCTTACTGCTAGTACAGACCAGCCCTGTGCCCCAGTACACAGGGCACTAACTAGAAAATAGGTGCTTGGGCTTCWACTGCACAGCCAGTCTGAACAACTTCTGGGTAACAAATTCAGATTATATGTCTGGATTTTTTTTTTTTTCATAACGATTATCAAATACTGAAATATGTAGCCCAGAGAGGCTTGACTATCCAACCTTRATAGTCAAAACTTGATTTGACATGGTCCTGAACAACCTGATTTAACTTGGCCCTGCTCTGAGTAGAAGTATGATCAGCAGATGGCCAAAAGTTCTGTCCAACTTAAATTGTTCTTTGATTCTGTGGTTTAGCTACATGATGTAATTCCTTCAAATTTTGTCAATAATTTGGTATAAATCTGAACCACTGGAATGGCTATTTTATTCTGACGTGCAGTGGGCCCAATAGATTACTCAGCTATTTATTCTCTGATCTTCATTATTCCTTGAATCTGAAAATGTATTAAAAAGTACACTCTTGTTTCATTTCAGTAGTAAAAGAATGGAATATTTGTCTTACCTGATGCTAAGTTTGAAMGTTGAGAGTTTAAATTAGAAGTCCAGTCTTCAGAAGGCTCCTGTATTGTCAACAAAATAAAAACTCTGAATAATCTTTCAAATTTCATTTCAACTATATATATTGAGCACTGTGGGAAACAGCCTCACAAAGACAGTATCTTGTATGGAAAAAGGGGGGTCTTTATTTGTAGAGTGCTTGTAAGAATAGGCAAACTACTGGTCTTTATAAAGTGAATGTTTATTTAAAAAAAGTGTTACCAATTTAAATTTCAGATTTGTATTGATGGCAAGCYTGTGAAGGACAAAAATGAGTCTAATAAACTCTCTTTTATGTACCTGATAGCTGACATATTTGAGGTGACTSAGCTAAGGCAGGGCAGACCCCTATATTTTAAAATGAGCTCACTTTGTAACCAATTTGCCCTACAGGTGGCAATTTCTTCTAGCAAGTAGCAAAAACATTATCTTTCACTTTTTATGACAAGAGATTGTCATAAATAAACTGTGAGTCCTACAGTGCCAGGACYATCTAGGTCAAGTCACTAAATCAGGAAGAAATAGCTGGGCACAACTATATTGTTTAGCCTTTTATTTTCTGCTGTTTGCTGATTATCAC
Organism: Cardinalis cardinalis; assembly: GCA_014549065.1. Classification (NCBI taxonomy): domain Eukaryota; kingdom Metazoa; phylum Chordata; class Aves; order Passeriformes; family Cardinalidae; genus Cardinalis; species Cardinalis cardinalis. Next base: position 1,831,637 of record JACDOX010000073.1, read on the forward strand.
CTTGTCTTTAATAGTTTGACTTCATGATATTTATCACTCTGGCACTTATTGTCATTCTTCAGTGATCCCTTGGATCTTTCTTAGATGCTTTTTTTACTAACTTTAAAAAAACAGTGTCTAGATTCATGAAGTACAGTTAATATTAAGCTATTTTTATCTTTTTGATTTATAACACAGGAAATATACTGTGAACTATATGTTTGTCTGTTATAAATCTTGATATATTGTTTAGTTTGTAAAACTGTGAGCTTAAAATGCAGTAATGGTTAAATATTTATACTTTTAAGTGACAGCACAATGTGATACTGCACATCTAATGYTTCCTCTTTAAAGAAATAATGTTCCAGCCTTATGCTTCCCTGAAGAAAATGGCCCAGCTTAAAACAATTAAGGTTTGTCTGTTTTTTATACTGCTAAAATCCAATTTTATACRTTCATTTAAACAAAATCCAATTTAGGGTATTGGTTGGCTTGTGAACTCCCAGCAAGAGAATGTGAATTGGTTAAGAAAATAGACTTTCTAATTTTCATACTGATTCTTAGCTATTGAAAATTTAATTTGAAAAGTCAGTGTAATCTTCATTCATCACACAGCACTTGTAGTGGGAGATACAAACTGACAATTAACTTTGAGGGAATATGATAAGACATTTTCCTAATAAGATGATCATTTATTCTCATATTTTGTAAAATGAGGAAAAAAACACCCAAAAATACTTACCAGAATTACCACAAAAATGTTGCAATTTTCAAAATTTAGTTCAATAATTACTGTTTTGGGTGTAATCTCTCTACACACCTCATGCACAGYATTCTGAATTTCAGTTGTTTTCTTTGTCAAGAACTTCACTTGCTTCTAGCACAGAAAATTGTTGTTCATCGGGATTGWTCATTCTTGATTTTACCACAAACTACTCACTTCAGACCTATTCTGTGTGTCTGTGAAGATGATGTGGATGAAACTTAGAGTGATACATTGCTGCCAACTGAAAGTGTAAACAAAAAAGCCTTAGGAAAATTTGCAGCAAGAAATAGCACATGTTTCCTGAAGGAAAAGGGTCTGTCACTGGGGAAGTGGAAGCTCTGGCAACCACGGTGGAGAGTATCGCCGGCCGGRGGTCTATGTACAAATCACAAACRGGACAGGACTGCTGTGGAACGYGCCTTGAGCTGTTTTATTTTTCAGCATCACTCTCATTACATGGTTATGACAAYGTATGGATGCCATCAGCTCACATCCCAGGCAGCAGACCAAGAACTTAATGTTACAACTTACTTTATAAGTTTTTTGACCAATGACACAAAGCAAAACCATATTGACAGCAGTTCTATCCAACCACTATAAGCACACGTACCTTCGGTTAAAACAATGCCTGCTTATTTAGAATACAATACCTGCTTGTAAGCCTTAAAACACAATGCACAGAGCTTCATTATTAAGCTTCAAACTTCCTAATATCTTGATAGATAWACTTTTCTGTAGCTTAGGGAGTTATTCTAGACAAGCGTTAATACACAGGCCATTTTTCTATTTGTCCTTACTTTTCTACTTTTTAAATAATTTTTCTGCTGACCTATCTCATGGCTGCTGCTTAGCTCTAATCACAGTTCTACTGTCTCTGAGGCCTGCCATTTGCAGCTTTCCCAAAACCCTCTGAMTTTGTGGATTCCCACAGAGAGGAGCATCCCTCTGCCCTCTGGGAGATGTTCCCACTGGGAGCATGTGGCAGTGCTGGTTCTCCAGTGGAGGGATGGTTACTGCTGCTAGGTGCAGGTCAGGAATCTCCCTGGCTGTGCAGGAGTCAAGCAGAAGGTAGCAGGAAGGCATTGCTGAGACTTCCCACGGGAAAGGGAAGGGAGGACAGAAGCCCTCAAAATTCCCTGTGATAAATCTAAGCATGTAACCATCTTTACTCCTCTGCAGTTCTCCCGTAAAAATAATATTTCTTTGCTTTCTTATTTCCCTGTGAGACTCCCCTTCTGATTTTGATGCACCAAACTAACTTCAAACTTAACTGAGTATCAATGTGCCTGCAGTCACTGTTCTCCTCTGCTGAGTTTTTTTCAATCCCTTCCCTGTAGTGATCTAAATGGTAGAAAGGGAGAATATTTTTGATGCTGTTTTTCATTTGCCATCAACACAAGAGGAGGCTGCATATTCCATTTACTTGACTGCAAGATACCTCAGCTGCTACCAGCTTGGAGTTGCTGAGTATGTGCTTGTGCTGGAAGCTGTGACTTATGCACACAGTTAATACTCTAATCAACATACCTTTGATGTACCAGGGAGTAGCTGTGATGTCACATTTTGCATCAAGCTATGAAATTTTATATTATTGACACAGTTTAAATTTTTATCTTATTTTTCTAAGCAATTTAAAGGGCATATTTCAGGATTTATTTTGAAATTGTTCTCACATTGTTCTGTAAGTGAATCCTGCCACTACAATTACTGCTGATAAATGATCAGATTTCTGCAATGGAGAAATATAAGGAAGATGCAGAGTTCTTAAAAAAAATAAAAGTACACTTTTTTGGTGCCTATAACAATTAAGTTGGTTTGCTTTAAAAAATTTAAACCTCAAAGGAAAAAGATGAATTGTTGCCTGGAAAATTTAATTATTATTTGATATCATGTTTTTATTAAAAGAAAACTTGAGACAACTTATTTTACATAAAGATTAGMTGGACAATATTGGGGAAAAATATACTTAAGACATGTTTTTGTGTTTTCTAGAAAAGATCTCAGTGTTGTCATATTACAGAAGAATCAGTGTGGTATACATTACTTAAAATTGTCATAATTTTTAATTGGGGAGAGAACTCTATACTTCCTCTGGCAAAGTATAATAGTTTATTAAAATATTTTCTTCACAGCTGTATGGTACTGCAAACATTTTAAAATTAGCAAATCCTAAAATGATTTTTTTTCTATAGAAGAAAAAAAGGCATTTAAAAAATATTTTATTTTTTGTGGAGCCCCTGGTGCAAACATTGGAAATCTGAGGTCATGTTAACTCTGGTGAAAAATTTTAGTGTGACTTTGCTTTTTTTCCAATCTATAAAATCATGGTAATAATTAATTTCTGTCACCTGTGATCTTGTAATCTCTGTGATTTTTGAGATTTATGAGGCTGTCCATTAGACCATGTTTGGAACCTCTGCTTCAGCTCCTCTTTTGTCTATTACTCCTTGCTGTATCCATTCTCTAATGTTCTTGTATGTGTTTTCTTCTCTCAACAAAATTCTGATCAAAAGGATAAAGAAAAATGAAGATGAGAAAACYGAGTAACAAATTCCATATAGATGAACCCTGAGAATGATTTGCTCTACTTTAAATTCACAGTCTGAACAGGAATATGATTCAAGAAACTGTGTTTAATAAAATGTTTGTAAAGATTTGGATGGTGAGGTGTTTGCTGTTGGGGTGTTTTTTGTTGTTTGGGGTTTTTTGTTTGTTTCTAAATTTTCTTTCTCTGAAGTAGCTGTATTGCTTGTAGTAGATCATGTTTCAYGTTCCTCTGGCATATTTTAATTCAAGTGTATTCTCACTATACAATTCCATGCCTGCTGGCCTCAGCCCAATAGCAGATAATAGAAATATTAATTCTTTTTTGCAGGGAAAGTTCCCGTTGTGAAGGAGCAGTATATTCACTCCACGTGGTAGATGATGACTGGTTTGGTACAGAAGGAGGTATTGCTGGATACAGCAATAAAAATGAATACAGCAGTTACTGTATGAGAGACTTGTTAGCAAGTGGATACAACAGTTTGCTTTTTCTGCTACAAAGCTCTATTACTCCATGATTTTTTGTATTAAGGAAACATTTTATTTTGTTCTTTTTCCCTGCTTTCCATAATTAGTGAATATGAAGGCAAAAGGTCAGGATGAGAAGCAGAAAGTGTCACTTCTGTGTGCTGGGGATCCTGTAGCTCCCTGCTGTGGGAGAGCTGCCTCTAAGGCTGCCCACAGAGGGAAGGAATTAGAGCAGTGCTCATTGGCATGCTCAGGAAAGGACAGGACAATCTCAGGCCTTCATATGTGGATGTAGGATAATTGAAAACCCTTTCATAAAAATTTTAAAGAAATTATTTTGAGAAGACAAAAATGTACCATTAATTTTACAGGGTGTAATAATCTGCTATTATAAATGACATCTAAATATTTTATAAAAAAATATCGGAAAAGCAAGTATTGTAGAGGATTTTAATTTTGTCATATCTTTTTTCATGTAGGATTTTCTGTACACCTGACAATAAAAGAAATTCAGGTTTTTTACTTTCTGAAGCCAATTCTAGATATTAGAATTACTTGAGTATCTACTTGAATGTTCACCTATTTGGATTGCAAAAGAAATTACTAGGTCCTGTATAAATATTTGCGCTATCATACAGGTTAAAGCTGTAAAAAATTTCAGGTCATTTGAAACAGTGGCAAAGTTTTTAAAGGTTTTCTTTTTAAAGAGTTTAATCTAGRTTGATAGTACTCATATGCAATTTGGCAGTTACTGATTTTGTATAGTTAAAATACTTAGTAATGGATAAAAGGAATTTTTTTGGTGTATACATGCATACATACAGATAACAATGTAGAACTAGGGAAAATTCATCCTCTGAGATTTGCCAACAGCTGATGTAGTGGAAGCTGCTGTTTTTCTTCATGAAGTCAGACTTGAGACACACAACTTTCACAGATTTTGCAGCAGAGGAAATTAYGACCCTCCAGATACTCATTGTGATATTTGCATAAAGATGAACCATAGTAAGATTAATTTACTTGATGTAGAGAGACATTGATTACCTTCTGTTTAATATTATGCTTTTTTGAAGTGGCAACTAATTATTGCCCTTGTGTAGCAGAAATACCTTTGAGGAAATGTATGTCAGCTGCTGAGGAAATATATCTGCCTATTCTTCCTTAAGAACATGTTAATTGTTCTTTGGTGGCATTTTGATCCAGAATGGGCTGTGGGAATTCTGGAGATTAGATGTAAATATAAAGTTTGTAGAAAGATATTAGCACTGTTGTAGGGCTTGTCTGTGCAGTTTGTTTCCTTCAGCGTCTCTTCAGTATAATGAAATTGAAGAAGGTACAGGGGAATAATTTCTAAATATTGTGTCATAATGTCAATATCTATATTTATCTTCTGGATTTTTCAACATTGTTTTTCTCAGTTCAGTTCATTGCTCTGTTTGGTTCCTTGTCTGGTTTTCCAATAACATGGGAAAGTGTACAGTAGAACATATTTCTCCTTTTAATTTTTGACTTTTCTTCAGTAATACCTTCATAGAATTGAGGGGTTCACCCTAAAAGTAATGGGGTTTTGTGCTCACATAAATACAAATGCTGCCCTGTAGCTGCATAGSTTTTAACTTCTGATTTCACTTCATTTGCTAATTTCTCTCTCTGCTCTTTGTATGAATTTACAATATCCTTGTTTCTGTTGACATCTGTGCTTATGTTATTATAAAAATCTTAAAATCTTTATCAAGTGACAACTCTGATTTCCTAGGTAATACCCTAAAATTTACTAAGTTTTGCAGCTTCCCAAAGGATCTTTTAGTAGTTGGTACTCCTTGCCATAAGACCATTAAAGAGTGGATAAYCTGAACTTCATGAAGTGTGCTTGAAGGATTTTTCTAATGGAAAGTGTTTAAGTAAGTAATTTCCAGCTGTGATCTGTAATTCATCATGGGTTTTTTTTGGATCTGCTTTAGTGTCATTTATGAAGGACAAAAAAATTTGATAGGCAAAYCTATAGGAAATATTACTTAATGGATACAGGAGCTAATAATATAAAATGGATATGTTTTCCAGTTCTTTGAAAAGAAAAAAWTATCTTAATTTATCTTAATAAGATATAAACTTTTATTAATATTAACAGATTTGACAGGATCTAATTTTAAAATTTTTGCCTTTTTTGCTTCATGAAAAAGAAATACTTTTTAAGAGATGTATCATTTTTGGGTTTTTTTGTGAAAACCACAAGTTCTTATTTCTGGGAGGATGATTATCTAGGAATAAACCTAGATAAAGATGGAAGTATTAAAAAAACACCTAATGCTTCTTTTTCCTCCTTCCCTGCAGCTCCGCTTTATCAATTCACAGACAGAATTTTTGGTCTACATTTTTTTCATTTTTCTGATAGATATCTGGAAAATTTGACCTGAAYAGGCATCTTCAGATTGGGACTATTTTGTAGTTCACTTCTTCCCTTATACTCAATTGTTTCTTTGTCTGCTCTTAGGAACATGTAGATGAAAATAGTCTGGGAGAGGAGAGAAGCTGGTATGGTTTTTAGCTCCTTGCTGGGTAACATCAAAACAAAAAGATATTAATTCAGTATACAAAGTTAATAAAACAAAAACAAAGTTAAAAGAGTTTAAAAAAATACAACAAATTAATACATGAATTAGGCTGTTGTTAGGTTGCTATCTCCAGTAACAGGAATAACAACTTTTTCAATTTAGATGTACWGTTTTGAGGAGTTCCAGTTATCTCCGTACTTCTTCCTGCTTTTTTTTTCTAGATACAGAATGTTTCCAATTCATTCCACTTTATGAATTTTATTTCTCAACCCCTGTAAGGCTGTGACYCATCCCCTTTTTCCTTTGCCAGTGCTTTGCAGTTTTCTCTCAATAATCCTTTATAATCTTAGCTAATACTACCACACACACTTGTGTGTGACATCTTTTTTTTGGTGAAATTTATTTTTTCTTGGAAAACATAAACAAAACTACTAATTTTAAAATTACTSGGGGGAAAAAGGGCAAAAAATTGCATACAATTTAAATTTATGTTTGACCTTTGAAGACTTCTGTATATTTTTTCACATTTTTAATATTCCCAACTAACATGAATGTGACTTATTGAGCATTTTGGCTGATACAACAATAAGTGAACAAGACTTCAGTCTATATTAACCAGAAAAGTTTACTTGTATTTGCCTTAAAGTAAACATGCTTTTAACCATTAGGAACATACTGTTAGCCATTAGGATTTCTAAAATCCATGTCTCTATACTGAATTGAATTTTTACAAAGCAGATGTTCATGTTAAACAATGCAGGGCAGAATTGGAAACCATTGCTAGCATTGGCAATGAGCAGATCTGTTTGTTCTTCCTGTGCTTGTCCTGAATTCAACATTCTGAGCTGTTTTGTGAAGGAATAAACAAGGGAAAATTGACTTTGACAGTTCATTGTGTCTTCTGAATTTTCCAGAGGTGGTTTCAACTTCCTCTATTTACAGATGCTTTTCCYCTCACACAGCTTATGCACATGAAGACTCTTCAGGCAAAAGAGATCTGCTTATACAAAAATTAAGTTTCAATAGGATGCTTTGCAGGAGAGCTCACTACACAGATCACATTGCAAGATRGGAGCAATAGCTATTTTTACAAGTGCAAATTCTGTGAGCTAGGAAATTTGCATATAAACCAACTTAGASTKATTTCACCCTGTGTACAAAGCTAGTCACCTGCTTATTATCAAATTTCACAACTGACAGCATATGTTACCTCTCTTTTACATCAAGTAAAAGAACATCAAGACACAAGAAAGTGGGATAAGGTCTAAAAGGGAAACAAAGTACTCACATTTAAAAAATGAAGAAAAGACAACCCTGGGAACTACTGACCTGTCAGCCTCACTTCTGTGCCTGGAATGATCATGGAACAGATTCTCTTATCTCATGTTTTCCTGTGAGAACACGGAAATATGAGAGATATGCTGAAGACAGAATGAAGAMATTTCCTCATATAGGTTCAGGAAATTGGGTAGCATTGACTGTGATTGAAAGCTGACATTAACACTGAATAGAAATTAGCTAAAAACATGTGAGGATTTTTTTTTCTGTACAAGCTGCATTTATTTGGTTTTAAATAACTCTTAATCCTGAGTACTGCAATATTGTTGAATAATCTGTTTTAATGATGCATATCCAAATAATTTTTTCCTAAAGTGTAGTAACATAAATAAATAAATAAACACCAGTGGCAAAACATGGCAGCATGAATTCTAGTACACATATGAGTGTGGGGAAAAAAATGAAGTAAATTCCCCTCTTGTTTGCTAGAGGACTCTCATTTAGGATGCACTTTTGTGGGAGGGRTATTTTGGCACAAGTTTGTAAGTGTAGATATTGGACTATGAGCAGAAATTGTAGGTAAGTTAAAACAGGTAATTGGGGGTAAGGTAAGCCTGCAAAAATTATTGGCTCTTAAGAAAATACTTTCAATCTTAGCCACTATGTTGGAACTTCACAAATAAAATATTTTTACTCATATGAAAACTTTGTATGGAGTTAGCTTGTTCCATCCTCCTCTATTTTAAATAGGCAACTAAATATCTAAATAATGGTACTAACTTTCTTACCTGTAATATTTTTTTTAATGGGGAAACTGAGATATGTGGAAGGGAACCAATGTTTTTTTTTAGAAATGAACTATTGTTTAATAATTTGGGCTTTGACTTAAATACCAAGTCAACTGTTTCTCATTACTTTAGGCCTTTTGAGTTATGCTTTAATGATGAAGTCCAATTGGGTGATGAATTGGAACTTCTGAGTTGACCTAATCTCTGGGTGAGTGAAAATCCTGCAACACTGCCTATGTTTGCATAAGTCAAGAACACTAATGTTTCTTGATGGCAGTGGTGGAAATGTCACAAGTCCTAATTAAAGGGCAGGTTAAAGGAATAATTATTCTTTCTGTGTGTGTTGCATAGGTTGATTTTCTAGCAACTACTTCACTGGTGTAACACAGTCAGTAACCTCAACCTGCACTTCCATTTTCACTAAATAAGAGAATTCCCTCTGTTGAGTGCTTCTCTTTGTAGCTTTAGAATGGAAAAATAAAATTAGAAAAAGATGAAATCCATAAGTAAGTTGATAACACTTGTTTTAAATTGCAGTTCCTCTGGATAGTCAAGTCAAGCTTCTATCAGTCCTAATCCATTTAAAAAATGATTAATGCTAAATTTGGACATTCTGTGTCACTACGAAGGAAACTTGAACTTTTAGCAAAAGCATCCTTTGTCAAAAAATATTGTCAGCTGTCATGAAAAATTATTTTATTACAAAACCCTAAGTTGTCCCTTTGTATTAACTTCATGGTATGTGTYAGGCTATTTTACAAAGCCATGAGCACTTGCATAATGGATAACATTTTTTGCAGGAACACTTCTATGATTAGTGTAAAACTACTTGAAATGTAGAAATAACTTTGAGAACTCAATAGACAAATCTTTGGGATCCCAGCATGTGTGTATGTGAATAAACATTTGTGAGTGCAGTCTTTTAAATGTAAGCTAGAATTTGGAGAAAATCTAGATGTTTGTTTTAATTTCTTTATTCTTTTGTTTCTGTGATGAAAGTCTGTGACATTTGCATATAAGTGTTACTTGTTGGATTACCTAAAATAAAAGTCACGTGCAACTATTAAACCTGGATATCAAAGAAAGATTGCAAGCATGCTCAAAATATTAGTGAAACCATGTCTTCCAAAACAATTGAGCTCTGTAGCTGCTTTGTGGATGTTGCTTAGTRCTGCTAGAGGAAACACTCTTGCTTACTTTTTTCAAAGTGAGTCAGTTAAAGATATACAGTTGTATTAAGACTTTGATAAATGCACAGCTGTCTTTAAGGCATGTGAAAACTGCTTGTGATGCAGCTGGATAAGTTTATGAGGATCCTGGAGAATGCTGTACAACAATTTTTTTATTATTATTATTCATATTATTCTTTTGGCCCTAAGTAATGTATTATGCATAGAAAATGTACTGGTGCAGCAACAACAAATAGATCAACTGAGAGAACACCCTTTGCCTGAGGTATCTTTAGAACTGTGAATGGGAAGCTGGATGATGAATTGCATAGTCTGCTTCAAAGGACAGATATATAGTGTCTGAATATGAAAAAGCATAAGTGCATGAAAGCATGCCACAACAATATGTAGTGCAGGCTGCTCTCAGTGATAAAACAGTTTACTATCACCTTCACTACCAATGAAGTATGTCAATTTAGGGTCTGATGTTCTGCCTTATTTATTGGAGTCTGTAGATATCTATATACAGTGTAGGGTTTTGCAGTGCCTATTGCTAAAGTGTAAAACCCCCAAATCCATCTTTGTCTGTATTAAAAAGTAAACCTGCTTCCTTCAGTTCATTTTGCACCCAAAAACTGCAGTATTATTTTGATGCTTGCCACTTTTAATTATTTCTGAAATGCACAAAACATATGATCTATTCTAACTTTAATTAACTTGCAGTTGGAGGACTAAAGAGTTTCATTAGCCTAACTATTTAATGGAGACAGAATTTAATATTCCTCAGAAAACAATAGAATTATATTTGGGTAAGTTTCATATGAAAACAAAGACTTAATTTCTGGCTCCTGTTTCATGGATGAAGTCTAAGCTGACTTTTTTACATCTGCTTTCTGATCTGGATTGAGGTTGTGATAGATAGATAATAAGTGGTCTTCTAACATATCAGTTTATAACACCCCAGAACAAGATTCACGATATGAGAAGAACAAAGCTTGATTATACATTGTGTAAACCATACTTCTGCCAGTAATGTTCAACTTTCCTCACAGTACCTTGATTAAACTTTCCACTCTCCTGTTTATTTGAAGTGTTTTAATAATCTTTATGTAATTTTTCTTTTTCTGTCTCTGTTTTAATTTTCTTTCTTCCTTTGTCTCTGGGTATTAAAATGTGTGGATATTGAAACACACTCTATGCTCTTCATTTTGCTTGCTTCTCTGTTGTGTCCTGCCCCTTTGCCACACTGCTCTTGATGCTCTGTTTCATCAGTTTAGATTGAATTTTCTAAGAGCAGTAAGAGGGAGTAAGAAGGCTTGGTTTTTCCTGCTGTGTGAAAATTCCATTGAAATCAGCCTAAACTAACAACAGATGATGACTGGCGAATCAGGTGTTAAAAAAACCCCCTTTAAATTTAGGCTTAAATTTGAACCAAAGGGAAAGAGAAGGACTTTTTTCCTCATTTTGGAAATGTTTAGTACTGTACTTTTTCAGGTCTAATTCTCTAGAAGGTTTGAATGCTCTTAATGCCCTTTGGAAAAACAGTTTGCAGAAGATAGCAATGATCTTTTTCATTGCTGTTTCTAAAAGTTCAGTGGTCAGGACATTTGCTTGGGGCAAAGGCAAAAATCCAAATCTCTTCTGTAAGCTGGGCATAGTCTGCTAAAAGACTGCACTCATGGCCACCATAACCCTTGTAACTCTTGTGATTACTGGGAGAATGTTTAATTTCCAATATTCAGCCAAAGGCACTCTAAGATATTTTGTCTGCTGTTCTGTATAACCACCTCTGGGTTTACTGCAGCTATTAAAGCTGTGAAGGCAGAAAGGTGTTGCAGGGTATTGTTCCCTTTCAGATATGCCCCAAATCACAATCTTGGTTGATCTGAATATGGTGACTGACCATGGGACAGTATTCAATCTTAAAGACAGACATCTCTAGAAATATACAGATACCTATTAGAAGAAAAGCATCCATTCGGAGGAATCACCATGAAATTTAGAATTATGAATTATTTTTGATCAAAGTAAATATGTTTATGTTACACCTAGCAGTTTATGATTTTGCATGACTATAGAGTAGAGAAAATTCATCGTCTGAAGTATGTCTGTAAGAGAACTGGCCACAACATTGATGAGTTTTAGGTGTGCTAAGAACTCCAAGCTTTACCAAAGAAAAAGAAAACAAAAAAAGGTATGTGAATTCAAAAGTATCAGATTGGCAAGCAGAGTGTTCTATTCTAAGTGTTCAATATATTTTCAGGAAACCARTTGTAAGCTGCTTATGTGAAAACCATTTGGCAATTTGGAGCAATAGAATGTTGCCTAATGAATTTCTTGTTCACTCACTGAAAGAATTTGTGTATTTACTTTTGAATAGTTTSTGAAGGAATAAAAGGAAAGAGAAAGACAAACCTTGCTTCTATATTTASGGAAGGGAAAAGCTGTAGATTCAACTATCTAGATCATGTAAACTGAGAGATACCAAAAAAGCTTGCCTTGAAATCCTTGTAAAAAGACAGTGTTTGGAACTATTAATATGTTCAGTAGTCATAAGATTTATGTAAGGATTCTAAAATGCAAGGCGACATTACTTGTGAAAGAGCAAAGAGTAGTCAAGTATTGTCTTGTAGCCATTGGCAGCAGTGAAGCAATTAAAGACCTTACAGAGAGCAATTAATTGTATTAAAGAGCAGAGCCTTAAAGACAGCATTTATATTTGTAGATATCTGAATTTATGATGATGATAGTTGTGAATGGCATGCTTAGAAAATGTCTGTAAATGTACTGGCTGAATATCTGTAGTGAAAAATGTTTCTGTGATTCACATATGCTTGTCTCAGTCTGAACCCCAAAAACTCTGATACCAGAACAGGTCCTCTTTTGCAGGCTTCCACTCAAAATCCATATTAATACCTTATGCCTTCTTCTTTCAATGGATACCTGCTGTGTTCCATCAGTAAGATCAACTATTTTTCTTTGTACTTAAATGATTCATGTACTTCCATATAAGTAAAAATAAATAATTAAAGATAATTTTATTCTGGAGCTGTGACTGGAAATATCAGTCTGCTAATACCTCATTTATGCTTGCAAGTAAGTATCTTTAATTAAAGTAAAGGAAAGTGAGTTAGTGAACTCTCTAGTATGTTACTGACTCATCTACTTGTAAGATTTTTATGGAGAAATATTTCTCTAAATTTGTGCAATTTAATGACATAAGTCAGTGCCATAGCTCTACATTGACACAAAGTAAGCAAAGCAAAATTCTGGGGTTTMTTTATTTATATACTGAATTCAGAATTTTAGTGCATTTGACAAAATCCATACTAGCATTCCTGGAAGTGACTTTATAATGATTATCACTTTTCTCTGCAGAGGGAAAGAACAATATTGCTTCATTTCCTGAGTGACAAGAAGGTCAGATAATAACTACCTAGAAACATCGTTCACGATCACAACAAAGCTGTCTTTTCTACAGAAAATGTGTAATTTCTGCAGAAAGAAGATAAAGGAAAAAAAGGAAGTATTCTCTTACTGTTGAGAGCATTGAAGTACATCTTCACTTTACAGGAGCATTTGAAAATCTTTCAATTTAATGAGCTTGCTTGATTCAGTAGGTACCAAAACCTCTTAAGACAGACAATTGATTCAGTAGGTACCAAAACCTCTTAAGACAGACAGTTTGACATATCTTCCTAATGTGCAAAAGTAATTCATTTGAACCAAAGACTCCCATTGTGAGACAGGTTTCTCTCAGCATCTTAAAAAAAGATAAATAAAAAATTGAAAAAAAACTCTCAAAGAGAGGTGCAGGTTTTGACTATGTTTTTAGCATGCATTTTTTTAACTCTTTATCCCCAGGTATGATTTGCTTGTGGCTATTTTTCTTTATTCTTTCTTCTTCATTGATTCAAATGGTCTAGTACAGTTTCCTTATTAATATTTCTGTGTTCTTTTCTAGAAGGAAGTAGAAAAAAGATGTAAAGCAACATTCAAAAATGCACACACAGCATTCAAATKAAATACTAATATATATTTTTGGTTTTTAGAACTTACAATTCCTTCAATTAGTGCTAGAAAATCTTTTTTCCCCCAAATATTACAAACTCAGTAACTTTTTGAGCTTCTTAATTTCTTTTTGCTGGCCARTGGTCCACGATTGGAGTGGAAACTTTTGTTTACCATCTCTGAGTAGGATTCTGTTCTGTATTTTGTGGATATCTGCAGGCTCCATCTGTTCTCAACACCAGAAATCAGACACTTTTGCTATTTCTTGCCACTCCTAGGCCACTTGTCTCTTTCTGGTCTTCTATTGTATCTTTATCCACAAATTTTGAGGAGTAGTTCTTCACTCATGTTCCTTGCCTTCCAGATTTTCCATTCAAAAAGTTAGGAAAAGCTGGGTAGTGTATATAATACAAGCTTTCTAGCATGGGAATTGATTTCAAGTAGGTGGATTGCAAATTTGAGCTGTACTAAATTTTTTATATATTCAAAGTATAAAATATACYGAGAAGAATAAAATAGGGTTTCATCTGGCAGAAATTATGCAGCAAGTTGTAGAAGCAGAACCCAGATTCAGTTTTGTGGATCACACCAGGCCAACTCATGGAATAGCAGAAGCAGGGATTGCTTCCTTGTGCTGAGTAAACCAGAATATGCTCTGCACTCATCTTGTTGCCTTTTTATTTACTCAAACATAAAATTTGATTTCTTTGTTCTGCGAGGTCAAAATAGAATGAAGGTTTGCAAAAAAAAAAAAAAAGTTTTATCTTCATTAAATAATCTTTGGCCTAATATATGTCCTAGGAGGAATAGCGAAGCCAGACAAGGCAGGCATCAAGMATTTCTTATTCAGTTACAGTGTTAAGACTAAACCTGGCTTGTTTTCAAGCATTGCTTTTTGTCCCCTTCCCCAAACTTAAACAAAGACTTTTTAATGTCAGTAATATTCAAGCAATATTTTGTGACAGATTGTTCATGCAATTTTGTAATTGGTTCATGCTTCTTCAAGGATAATGTTAATCTGAGGCCTACTAAACGTGGTGAACAAAGAAAAGTTTTGTCATGCACATATGCACAATGAAAATGTTTCTATTAATCGAGGAGAGCAAACGTCTGTGTGATTTTAATAGCAACACCATGTTTTTTGCATATTAGTCCTACTTTCTGTGAACAAATATGAAGATTAAATACACAATAAATACAGAATTTTAGAGTACCTTTKCTCAAAAGCTCAGTATTTTCCTAATAACTCTGAGGCACTACGCAGATCATACACTCACTTTTGTCATTGGACATCAGGGCTTAGCACCATAAAGCTGTGCTGGGAGACAGCAAGAGGAGAGCCCTTAGGGAATGGAAACTAACCTGGTAAGTGAAGGCAGGAATAATGAAATCAGATGGATTGACTCAGGCTGTGTTTGGAATTTTCTCTGATGTTGGAGCTAACATCTCTGTTCTGTGCTGGTAAATGTGTCTGTCAAAGAAACAAGCCCTTCATGTGCCCCTGCTCCATTGCTTCCCAGCGTGCCAGACAGTCCTCACACCCTCCAGACAAGCATGAAGTAGTTTTAGTTGTACGACTAGCATTTCATAGCAGTGCTTAACTGAACAGGAAATGTTACCTTTTTGAAGGTGAATGTTTTATTCATGTCTTTTAATGGGACTTTCAGGCACAAAAAATGCTTACCATAAGTTGATAGCTGTGCTCAGATATTTGCAAAATTTTTAGAGCAATTTTTGCCATGACAAAGGATCGCATTTGTCTCCAGTTGGGTGTCTTTTCCTCTAAAACTTTCCTCAGTGGAGAGTTATGGTAACGAGGGTGATGTTGTTCAAATTTCTTTTCTGAACCATGGAGAAATACATATTAATASTGACATTAATATTTAAAAAATCCAACTCCTTTCTCTCCAGGAGGACTTTCACATTGCAAAGCAAAGCCGCTCTCTGTGGCAGAACTGTTTCTAAATAACATCAAAATTTAAAAGTAAAAGTAAAACCTGAAAACCCTTGTCAATGAAAACTTTACTCATAATGAATAATAACCAACTATCTTAAGAGATACGTTAATATTTTCTCAGGAAAAATGGGTCTTTTAATTTTTTTTAAAGGCCCCAATAACATCTGCTCATTAAAATAGCATTTTATGTTGAACATGCAGGATTAGTTTAATAAAGAGGAAAAGAAATTCAAATAAAAGCTTGCTTTATTAAACCTGGAAGATGTTCTGAAGGCAGAAGCAGGCAGAAGGAATGTTATTAGAAAATGTTTTGATCCTAATAACTTTGTTCTCTTTTAACAGAAAAGGTYAATGCCTCAATGTCTTGAGAAACTAGCTGTGATAGACAATTCAGTATTTTTTTCAAAGATATTGTATTTTGAAAGGAAATATCTTTATTCTCTTTCTCTTTAGGGATGAAAAATACTACTCAAAGTATTTTCATAGATCAAATAGTCCTGACTATTTTTTAAAAGTAAGAATATATACAGAAAACGTGTTTAATTTGAATTCACTGTAATTGATAACAGTATGAAAGGTAAAGCTTATTTTTTGAGGTTGCCAGCCCTTTTAGCAATGATTTAACTGGAAATTTCAAGTAAATAATGAACTGGAAAGCAGTGAAACCCCCCTTTCTTACCTTACTATTCTCTTCCAATCTCTGCAGTGCAGCCAAGGCTTTATCTTCTCTTCTGCTTTGTACAGCTAGTTTCTTCTGCCTGTATTCAGCTGGAAAGTTCACTTCCAACCTGCTTGGTCTATTCCTGTGCTTTCTTCCTCTTCCAGAAAGTACAGGCTGTGACAGTGACAACTGTTTGGTGTCTCTGTTCAATGGCTGAAGAATATTCTGGCATCAAAMCCCTCCATGAGTCATGTAGCTGCACTTCTCACACCTCTGCTGTAGGGAGCCCTGATTCCAAAGGGTTCAGAGGAACAGCGGTGCCAATGTTGGCTCTGGCAGCCTTGCATGCTGACATGAGGATGCTCATTTCTTCTTTTACTGCCTCCTGTGTTATCACTGCTCATTTCTCCTTATACTGCCTCCTGTGTTATTACAGATGAGGAATGACTGAACAGGCCATTGCAAGGCAGAACCACTTACACTGAAGAAAAAAGTTTCTTTTAACTTCAGAGTGCTGATACTTGCAGAGCTTTCATGTAGATTGCAATATATTTAAATGGTCTTATGGTCATGCTTATAAGGCTTGTCTGATTTTGATTTCCTTTGTCACTGYGTGGCCATTATCCTTCTCTTTACTGTGAAGCTCATAACCACAGAGTTCAAATAATCTTTTCAGTGATTGTGTGGGACAGTGACAAGGAGAAGATGCTTAAGGAAACTTTTAAGAAAAATGGCATTTTGGAATGATCTTACTGTTAGCACTTCTTTGCTTTTTCTGGCAATTAGTGAATTAGTAATTTCCTGAGTTAATGGTGAAGGGCCAACTACGGTGCATAATTACCTCCCACAGACTTGTAGGATTAATCTATGTATCTTTCAGATCTTTCCTGTGTTTTCCACATCCTATGTTCTGTGCATGTTTGTTTTGTAAATTGTTTGGGTAAGATATTGTGGGTATTGTGTGGGTAAGAGTATTGCTTTCTTTTGGTTTAAACCAAAGGCAGGCTAAGTCCTATACCCAGCTCCATAGGCTTTCTGTGKGACCTTGGCTAGTCATTGTGAAGAGAGATACAAAATAGAACTTGAATGGCTTAGTTTTAGACACCATAGGTTTTGACTTTCTGGCTTCTGTGTGTCAGGGTAATCTAGAGGCACGTGTAAAGTTCTTGCACTTTCAGGACATGCCCATTCTTCAAACCAGTGAAACAAACAAAAAATCAWATAAGAGATGATTAGGTGTCTCCAGCTGACTAATGGGGGGTTTTCACTTAGAAATGTATATATTATGGCAACAGACTAGTAATATGTCTGCAGACTGAAGTGTTTTATGAATCCAGCTCTATCAAAATGTTCCATATCCTTAGATTTTATGATTGGGAATTACAAATTAACTTCAATGAGTCTGAGGCATTTGGTGTCTGATCACCAGCATATGAAAAAATGTTTGAAAAACACAGCATTCCTTTAAGTGCAGGTTATTTATACAGATTACTGAAGTCAGCTTGAGTATTAGTTGGGGAATTATGAAAACTTCTACTTCTACCTGTGCTCTACAGAAAACCTTAACATTAGTATAAAATGAACAGACTGTGGAATAAAACTTGTATGTCTGATTTGAATTTTGCTTTTATTATTGAAGACGTATGGGGGTTCTGTTTCTCAGAATCTCCCAGTTACTTTGCTCAGAAATCCTCCAAGCTCTTCAGCACAGTGAAAGAGTTGCACAATAAAGCTCATCCCTCTGTGCCTTCTTTGACTGCAGTCAAATTGCCTTCATCTGTTTTATTAGTTTGTTGGCTCCCCCCACCCCTTCCCAATCTTTGAGCTCCCATTTTTGTARATAATGAAATTTCTTTAGTGACATGGTTCAGCTCAGACCCACCATACAGTGTAGACCTTTGGGTACTCTGTTTTTTTTGTAGTTGTATTGATTATCTAAGATAGTTCAATCCTGTTCTGCCTGTCAGCCATTTTTCACTTGGCAATGTATCTGGAAACTAAAGATGTTGAGAGGCCTGGTCAGCAATATTCTTTGATCTGGATAACTTCTATAGAGCAGGGCAGATCTGTCTGTAGATTTCAGGCTTTAGATGCTGCCAGATGTACTTTTCCTACCATGTTTTCCTCACTGTGTCTAACAGTGAGCAAGTCTTTCATGAGCAAGTATCACTCCACAACAGTAGATTGCTGTTGCTTACAAAAGATATGTTTTTTGCAACTTTTTTTTTAAAAAAACATTCCAATGGGAATGTCATCACCAAAAGTATGAGTAAAGGAACATGAGAAGAAAAGAAAGATTTGCTGAAGATGAATTGTGATAATTTAATCTCTCCTTTGAGTAGAGAACGATGATGAAATAATTTCCTTTTTATTGTCATTAAAATGTTCTGAGCTTYGGCACAAATTCAAAGTTAGTTCCTGTACTTTATTTTCTCCCCTCCTTCYGTCCCTCCCTCCTACCCCCGCTTCCCCTACCAGGCTGGGAGATGGCACTCAGAGACACTTCTGTGGCAGGAAGAGTTTTGAGTAGTTGCACAATTCTAGGATTCTGGCAGGAAAACCTGGAAAATAAAAATAGACCAGAAATATGTAATAATGTTTGCATGCAATTAATTTTGTTATGGTTAACTTTACATGCTCAATTYTTTCCTTTTAATCCCAGATATATAGAAAAGACTATATATAAAACCAACAAAAACTCAAACTAAAAGAACTTATGAAAAAGAACTTTCTGTCTGAGAATAATGCCCAGATGAAAATTTGAAATTTTTCTGGAATAAATACCAGTAGTTGTCTTGGTAGACAGCCAGGAATGTAAAAGGCTTCTGCCTTAATGCAGCCTGAGCATGATGCCCAGACAGGCAGTCAATGTTGTGTTCTTTCAGGGAACYTGCAGATCTAGTCAAGTTAGCATATGCTCGTGTATGAATTAAACCCATGTGGACACCCTTTAAATGGGACATATTTTTTAGTGTAGATATGATTATTATTTTTTAAAAACTATATTTTAGCCTAGTAATTGGCTGGATTTCAATATGAGTAATGKCGCTTTTCATTATTTGTTTTTATAAATTTCTGTTATTTATTTAAATCTGTGTGCCGTTTCCTCTYTTCTTATTTGACTTGGATTTTAGAAAGGCTAGTGTCAGAAAATTTCCAAAACACTTGGAGAATTTCCTGTTAGGCTTCATCCACATCTGCTAGACTGCACTTCATAATTACTCAGGAGCGTATACATGTTCAACCTTTTAAAACATTTTCATTRTTTTAAAACAATTAATGTGCAATGACTTCTGAACTACGGGCATGTCATATCTCTCCATGTATGACTGTGCTCGTGACAAAAGGGACAATGTGATATTAGTTCCTGAAGGTTGTCATGTAGATGCTGCTATGATACAACTCCTTTTTTCTCATTGCATTTTGTGACAGATAATTTGCTTCAAGGTGAAGCCAAACRCAAGCTGAAAGAGTAGGTGACTAAAAAAGTGGGCCATCTCTGATTGATTTCAAATTTAGAAAGATATGCTTGCTGCAGTTTGGAATGATCCATATTTGTATATAAGAAAATCAAAGAAACTCATCAACAATGTGATGCAGTGGATATTTTTTTTTTTTAAATCGCTTCACTTAGAAAAAACAAACCTTTAAAGCATTGTTCTGATTTTCTCTTTTCTTAGTAAAACTCTGCTCTTCATCATGACTATGGCCTCATTTAAACAAATTACCTACAATTTTTGTCTTCAAACTGAAATAACTTGCACAAATTTAATATATCATGAACTGCCACAATAAAAAGCAGTCTRGCCTTGTCTAAAACTTCTCCCTATTGACATAACAGAGACATGTTTTCTTCATAAATTGGCAAATGTAGTTAATTCAGGGAATACTTCTGCAAGCCTCCAATGTGTATATAAAGATTTTAATGGGAAAGGATGAAAGGGATTAGGAGGCTCAAATTTTTGTGGTATAATTGAAAGTCACRTGCTGATTAAAAAGCAATGCAGTTCATAACAAATGCAGTTGTGGGAGATATGACCTTGGAGATAGGAAGAGATTTTACTCTCAATGTTTACTCAGGTTTTCAAAAGTGTGGAAGAGTTGCTCCGTTGCTGCTGAAAGTGCAGTAAATTAGTGTCCATTGTTATAATGTTTCTGTAAATCAGACATGYTGCTAATTTGAGTTTATAGGCTTTAATTCTATGCAGCATACTTTCACACTATCTATTAAGAAAGCAGTTTCATGTCCTGTGTAAAAGAAATGCATATAAATGCCCACAGAGAGGAATTCTCAGAGAGCCACATGAGAAGTGATCAAATTGGGTCTTATTTAATATAATTAATATAATAGTCAGTTATATACAATAATAATTAATATTAATATAATAAAATAATAATAAAATATTTAATTTAATTAATATAATATTTATGTAACAGTCCTCTGGTTTTGCTTCTCAAGAGCTGGTAACTTGCACCTTCTACTGAATTTTTTTGGTTTTGTCTCTGAAACAGCTTACCCCACAGATGCAAGAAGAAAAAATTATATAAATTTTACAAGGAAAATAATACAAGAAGCATTTAGTGACTTGTGATACCTCTTCATAGAATAATGCATAAGAAAATTTCACTTTGAATAGCTGCATAAAATCTATCTTTGTTGTTTGACTTTCCTTCATTTTTAGGTTTTCTTTTAGAAAAAAGTGTTCAGGATTTACAATACCATTTAAACAGTTTTTTTAGATGTTGTGTCAGAGAAAAGAAAAATAATTTGTYGAAAGAAATTGCCTAATGTGTCCTAAAGTCTGATGAAGTAAAATGCTTTACAAGTCCAGTGTTAATAATACAACATACCTAATCCAGTAGAGGGAGCTGGAATGCTGTTCTACTTTCTCAGTGTTTGTACTAGAGATAGTTGTTTATCTAACAGAACTATATTTAATTCCAATATAATTTTTATCTTTAGAACACCARATTATTTTCATAAGAATTGTCTTTAAAAAACTAGACAGAGTTGTCYCTCTTTTACCTTTTCTGTCTTTCCTATATCAAAGAAYCACTGCACGGGTGAGGTTGGCAGAKATGGCAGAGGTTTGGACTACTCAAGCAGGGGCATCCTAGAGCACAGGGCACAGGACTGTGTGCATATGAATATCTCCAGTGTGGGACACYTCACAACCTCTGTGGGCAATTTGCTCCAGTGCTCGGCACTTACACAGCGAAGTTTAGGTGGAACTTGTTTAGGTGGAACTTCCCATGCATCAGTTTCTGCCCATTGCCCCTTGTCCTGATGTGGGGCACCATCAAGAGTCTGGCTCTGTCCTCTTGATACTTTCCCTTTAGATAGTTAAAGACATGGATGAGATAATTTCTCTTCTCTGGACAGACCCAGCTCCCTCAGCCTTCCCTACAAAGAGAGATGTTCCAGTCCCTTAACCATCTCTGTTGTCCTCCCTGGACCTGCTCCAGGAGATCCATGTCTCTCTTGTCCTGAGGACATGTTGGTTTCATGTTGGTTTTCTTTAGTAATTAATTATTTATACCCYTTCATAAGAATTATGAAACAAAACCTGTAACCTACAAAATCGGTTCCTAATCTATATACCTAAATCCTGGATACAGGGACAGAGAAAATATACAACCACAGAAGAAAATATACTGAGTAAAAAACTCTGAAACAAGTATTAAGCCAACAAGACAAATGACATACTGGTAGGTCTGCTGTATCACAAATTTGAGATATTTATTAAGGTCAGTTGTTGCAGCTTGTAGGCTTTTCATTCTGGGTTTTGTTTGGTCTCGTGTCTTGGCAGATTACCTGCTTATATAAATTAGCTTCCTATTTACAAAAATTCTTACTAAATTACTAAAGAATTTAGATCTAGTCTTTAGTCTTAATATCCAGCAATGCTAAAGACTGAAGTTTTCATTACYAGTACRTATACYCAGATTGCTTTCTTTCCACAAAACACTTATGCTTATTGTCATAGGCTACTTTAGCTTGCCGCTTGGCATGGAAGAAAATTCATACTCTTCCTAAAATTGCCCAAATCCTTTTGATAATATTCTGGTGAAAAGGATTTTAATTATAGCTAGAAATAGAATGACAAAAGGCTTTTGCATTTTTACTAACAAAATGAGAAATATTTTTGATAATGTCATGGAGAGTRTCAGTCTTAGAACAGACGAGATTGGAAGGGACCTCTTGAGGTCATCTGGTATGGCCACCTGCTCAAACAGGGTCACKGACTGTGTCCAGATGCCTTTAGAATAGTTCAGAGGATGGACACTCCACATTCCCCCTGGCCAAGCAGAATGTGCAAAACAGGACATAAAAGTAATAAAATAAAAGGTAGCCCATGGTACTGTAAGGCTTKTAGCACTAAATTATCTTCCACAGTTGCATCTAACGACTCTACAATTCAGACAGCTTAGTGTGGAATTGTAGCTGATGAGGTCATATTGAGAAAAGTGAGTGGTTTTGCCATTTAAGTTTTGCATAATTTAGAAAAATTATGCAATTGAGTGAATTTTTTAAAGTATTAAAGCAAGATATAAAACCCCAAACCTGCAGAAGTCAAGAGTCATATTGAATAAAGCATAAAAAGTGATATTAGAGACTTTTCTCTATACTGTAAAAGCAATACATTTGCTTCTTCCATTTGTTTAGCAAGAAAACAATCCACGGAAAGTAATGATTTTAACTAAGAGATTTTATTCCAACGTTGAAGTCATAAGGGCTGTGCTCTTTTTACACTTTCCTTCTTACTTTTTCCCTTTACATTATCAGTAGATAGGTTTCTAAAAGATAATCCTCCTAATCAGGATTAAACACATTTTAAAAGTAGAGTTCTTTTTCTCTTGAAGGAGCTTGTGCACYGGCAGGGAGAACAGCTTACTTCTACAGGTGTAAACCTCCCTGCCATTAAAGGGTTATTATTCTGTAGCAATACATTTTATGATTTAAGCTTTTAAAATGTGGCAAATTAATATGGCACTGTGATAAACTTACAAATTTGGGTTTTATGTTGCAGGAACTGTTCAGTCTCTTGGTGTTTTGCTGTGATATTGTTATGGTGGTAGGTATTTTATAACGGAAAGTTTGATGTTTAGGGTCTTGCAAGAACTGCAGGTGGGCATAAAAGTAGTCTTTGATTTGCTGTTTTTCAAAGCACTCTTGTTATCTAGGAAATTGGCAGCAACTTCGAGGTAAAACCTTAAAAGTCAGGGTTATCTTTCTTTTATTTCACTACTTCAATTTCAGGGATATTGAGTAATAAATGCAGATATGAATTTAACTTGCAGGGTACCCAGACATCATCATAGCCACTCATTTCTACTGAGGATCTGTGCTCTGAGACATGTTGTGACTGCTGTCCCTCTACAGACTTGTGATGTTGGACTTCAAAGCAGGCCAAGTTTCTGATTTTTTTGTATAGAGAAATTGAACTGAACCAAAGCTACAGAATAAAGGGCAACAGGGCAGAATCCATTCTGTAACTGTGGCACACCTATCAAATTTAATTTTTTTTTTAAATTTAAAAAAAATATTTATTTTTCATTTATATATATATATGTATATGTATATTTTAAATGAGATTACTAAGAAAGACTCTTCCTTGCTGTTATGCTATGTTTCCATATGCTTCCATCTATGGAGACATTTGGAGGTTTTTTTTTGGGAGGCTGTTTTACATTTGCTCTGATTAAAAATAAAGTTACCCAGAGTTGGATGTCCTGTACTCTGATCTAAGTTTTGATTTATAGCCCCTCCCTAACACCTCATAATAATCAATATGTTAATATTTTAAAGTACACAACTTTTAAAGTCAATATTTTAAAGTATACAAAAGATGCAATTACATAAAAATGCAATATGATTTTGCAGAAATGTAGAATGAGTACAAAATCCACTGGATAATATATGTATTGGAACTCTGTGGACTACTGACAAATGAGCCCAAAACCACTAGAAACATGGCCATCAATTCTTCATACCATGATCACTTACATCAAAAAGCTGTTAGCAATTACAGAATAAGTCAGAGAGCAACACTGTCCAGATCAAAAGCAATGAGTCATTGTTTGACCTTTGTTTAGCCTGCATTCAATAATTTATTAGATTTCAAACAATGCAAAACTAGTGATAAAATCATGCTTTCTACTAATGAAATAACAGCCTCATGGATCAATTTAAAAAGCACTTGGATGTTGAAAATCTGGATTTAACAAAAGTTCTTACAATACTGTTTATTGAAGAAGGTGAATCTTTGAATAAATAATGACTTAGTAATACAAGCAGGAAGAAAGGAAACTAAGATTCAGAATAATTAGGGTACATCAGATACAGAATGTGTGTTTTTATAGTTCTGTAACAGACCATATTTGCCCAAAATCTTATTATTTTGCCTTTCCAAGCAACTAAGTGACAGGTTACTGAGAAATTTATTGTGTTTAAACTACAAGAAATAAAGAATTGACTTTTCTGCAGTAGACTGTTACAGGCTGAAGCACAAGCATTTATGTGTCCCTGTATAGAAAATATCACATTAACACAAATTTCAGCATTGCTTTTTGTACAAAATCCACATTAAAACATGATCCTGATAAAGTTTTAGAATCTCTACTCCATACCCTTACTGTTATTTGAAGAAATCTTGTAGCCAAAGAAATGTAATTAATCTCCAGCCCTCTGAGACGTGCTATGTAGGCAGGCAAGCATAGTCCTTGCRCAGATGTGCCATGACCCTGGGTTTGGTGAAAGTCTGGGGGGAGAGGATGGGTGTTTGAGAATAAGAATTAAGACAAAAGAGATGTTCAATTTTGCATTTTGTTAATGGCTGATTCTCTGATCACTTCCAGTAGATGCAAGTATTGAATTCATACAGCTGAATGCAGCTTCTGTGCTCCATGCATTTTTATGGCTTTTTACACTTCAAGTCTGACATTGATGAGAGAGAGGAGGAAACATGCCAATAATCATAGCACTGTACTCAGCCATGGAGAAAGGCTGATGTGATGCAGGTGAAATTTCTTCAGTCCTTGTGGATAGGTTTTGTGCCTGCATAGTTCAGAAGAGAGATTCTTTCACTGTTGGGAGATAGAGATCTGTGACAGTATTAAAGAACATTTCTCTAAGTCCTAGACATGGAAAAAGCTAGTGTTTTGTGGTTTACAATAAAATTGAAAAACTTTTTGATTTGGCCAAGTTGTGAATTATTTCAGCATACCACTGGTTAGAAAAAAATGCTTACCTTTCCCTTTTATGGGGAATATTTTATATGGACAGAATGACTTTTGTAGAAGTTAGGCATGTTTATACTTCATGTGGATTTAATCAAGAGGAATTATTCTAACTATCATAAATTGAAATTTTAGAAGATGAATTAGCTAATAATATTCAATTTCTAAGGTGAGAGCTTATTGCTACCGCTCTGCTTGCAAGAATAAAGAATTGYTTACCTTATGAGGGAAAACAAAATACAAATGATATTTTCATTTATTTTTGTCTGCCTGATTTTGTTGCACTAGAATTTTTCCCTTGGGCTATTTTGCTACGGGTAATATTACAACTGCTGATTTTTATACATCTCTACCGTCTCCTTTTTTTCACTCATTTCTAAACAGAAGGTAGTTTGTGTCCTAAAAACACTCTGTAAATGTTCTACCAAAAACTTCTCCTTCAGATTACTGTATGATACTTTCAGTCATTATTAGGGTGTAAAACATCCCTGGATTGAATTCTAATTGCAGACAAAGCAAGGTATGAACTTATCAGATTGCAATATACTGGGAAAGGACATGTCTGCATTGAGAACAGCTGTTTCAGGTGTTGTGTACGTAAAATGTAATGTTAGCATGTACACTTCTGCCTGGTATAAATTTTAGCATCCTTCCATTTTTAAAAATAGTGTTCTGTTCTGCTGGATGCATTTTAATTAATCCTTTCTGATTTTTATGTGCTTTCTTATTCCATGGAGAAGGTAGCACAGCTATACTGCATAAACAAAGACAAGAAAAAAAACAGTAGCTAGAAATCTCTCTGATTCTGGATATATTTAATCCTTGTGCATGGAAAGAGATGAGCAAAGAAATTTTTAACAGATATTTTTATTTGGAGATTTCACATTTTGTAGGAAAGTCTTCATGACTAGTTTCCCAGAACCCTGGGAAGCCCCTGCTGCTACTTGCTCATAGAAGTATTGCCATACATGAAGACCCAGTCTCAGAAGCATCCCACACTGTGCAACATTGTGACCTGGTGCTCTGTAAGGCTCTGTAGGCATTTGAGACTGTTTAGTCACCTCTAACTTCAGATGTTTGTTTTACATAAAACTCTTCTGTTGCATGTGGCATGATTAGATGCCATGGAGAATGCTATGGAGGAAGTCTTCTTGTCATCCAGGAGTCAAGAGTTGGGTAAATGACAATCAGATAGACATAAGTGTATAAAAACTGTTGTCATTCACCGTGGTCTTGTGTAGGGGGATAGAATATAGGAAAATAAAGATAGTGTAGAAAGTAATCTTGCCCCTAAGGAGTTCAGCTGGGCCAATTATCAAAGATTAGGAACAGGCCTGACTTCAACAGGCCCCAGCTRTAACCAATGAGAAGAAGAGTGCTATAAAAGAGYGGRGTGGCTGMGAGGGAAGCTGGAGTCAGTTGGYTGCTTTGTGARGAAGAAAGAGTCAGTGCTCTGARGAGCTGCCTGAAAGAAARCACARAGAAGGTATGAAACCTTTGCAATAAGGAGACAACAGTATGGAACYYCTGCAATAAGATGRYAACAGTCTTGTGCTTTCACTTGTAYGAGSCAGAAGCAATTATAGATCCAGTCTTTGGTGTGCTCTTAGGAGCTTTCATGTCCAAAATGTTGCAGATTTGTTGGAACTTATACCTAAACCTTCGGTGAACACATAACCCAAATCCATGAATTTCAGATGGGGCTCTTTTTTGGCTGTMATTGTTCAAAAACCTTAAGTTGAATTAATGTTCCTTGGGTTATTGAAAGGGAGAAGAAATAAGACAGTGGGAACTATGAGTGTAATATTCATGAAGGCCTGCTGCTCTCTACTTTGAGGCAAACATATAACTTTTATGTAAAAACCTGAATTTTCTTTGAGAAAATAGAATTTTGACATTTCATTTTCTTTTATTATTAAGATACTTGGATCTGACTTCAACGGTAAGAGTATCAAGCTGTTCTGAATTCCTGTTACCTCTAAAAAGCAAAGTGCCTTGTGACAGATGTCAACACCGATGGGAAGCTGAGGAAAAGAAGATTTTGGAGCAAACTTGAACCAATTCAAAAGAGCAATAGACAAGTCTGGAATTGAGGCCAGGTCAGCGTCTGGTATATACTATTTCCTTGAATATGAACAATTGTGACTATTTCTCTTGACACTTTTTCTCACACTTAATGTTTTTTTGTGTTTCAGTAGTCTGGCTCATTATCACAAACTTGGGCTTCACTTTGAAGTGGTGGAAGGACATCTATGGCTTTACTACTGGTTATCAGATAGGGTAGATTAAAACCTTYTATGGAAACAATCTTTGAGTGATAATGTGGGTTTCTTAATGTTATTTTTTAAAAGCTCTATTTCTCTACATGGTTTCATACTTTGTTTTTAGCTAATTCTAATACTTTGTCTAAAATGCAGTTTGGTTTTGGTCWTAGAATGATGATTTCTGTAGGAAAAAATATGTTAGAAATCTCTTTTCAAATTGTAAAACTCCCTGATGGAACCTTGCTGCCATGTAGGCTGCTCAGAGAGGTAGATTTCTAGTTCTATGCAATTTCAGTACTCTGCTTTTCCTCAAATTATTTATTTCACTTGTCTGAGTTTCTCCCTGAAATCTGCTCTAGATATAATGAATCCAATCCTTAGATGTGAAGGCTGATTTGATGTGYGTTGACTCCAATGGAAAAGCAAATTGATTTTTTTAAGAAGAAAGACTAGCATCAGGCTGGAGTGTTGGTTTTGTATTATTGAAGTGTTTTTTTTTCAAGGAAAACTCTCATTTCTTCACTCAGACAAAATTTTCTGATCTGTAGAAACCCATGTATCTGTGCACAATATACAATCTTCAACTATAATTCTTTTGTTTTATTTCCTTTCTGTACTGATATAGGACTGTGCATATTCCCCTTCTTCCAAGGTGATCATTGTGTCTTCTCTCTTCCTRCTGAAGGAGTCGTGCTTTTTGCTAGTTCTGAAACAATGGAAGTACTTTAATGCCCACTACTGAAGTGTCTGGTCAGGCAGACAGGTGCAAGTTCTCTTGCACTGGTTGCACAGAATATCAACAAAACTGAGTCTTGCAGTTCTTCCCACTGTCCTCTGGTCCTTGCTCTGACAATCTGATCTTTAGATAGATTGTGATGTTCCTCTCCTTATGACACTAAAATAACTGAGAAGATTCTCTCTAGTCTGAACTTCTTATAAACCTAATGTGGCAGTGCTTGAGCAGCTCCTTTTCTGTTACAAACAGGTTYTGGGTTTGTTTGGATGCATAAATATTCAGAAAATACAAGGTGCTTAAATCCGTAAAATATAGCCATGTTTTCCTCTAGCAACATTTATTTTTGGAAGTGTTTTTCATTTGCCTTGCTAATTTTCTACTAATCCGTCAGAGAGTAGAGAACACTGGAGTCTAGTGTGATTTATATTTCCTTTGCTCTGCTTTGTTAACTACTTTTGCTATTAAAATGATGCAATAGAGAAGCATGATCTTTGAGGCTCGGGGCTTCCAAACTTATGCAGGTGTTTTTGTTTTTCCAAGTGAAATGTAAGTACCCACAATTTATCTGCTTTACGTGCATTGCAGTTTGACTTTTCTTATTTCTTTGCGTTCCTCAGGATGTAGTAGTTGTAGTTAAAATGMTATAATTAAACATTTTAATAAAAAGAGCAAAGGCTGGCTGGAGAGAGTGAAAAGAAAGCTGCTTAGCCAGATATTATTCTGTATCTCTGAATTTCTTTCCTCATTTCAGATATGTTGCTTTGGTTTTAGTTTTTTCTTGCCTTAACATCAGTGTGGCTGTGCTCATGACACTCTTGCAGTTAAATACTCTGCTGATGTATGTTTAACATAATATTAWTTAATTAAATTAATTAAATTAAACAGAACTGTTTTTGGTACATGTGGRTGGAAGGAAAAACATACCATAGAAAAAGGGATTCAGGTTGTTAAAGGTAAAAGTACTYCTATTGTAAACATTGTCATGTTCTGTCAGTCCCTGTAATGGTCCCATMTCCCTTCACATGAGCAGCCAGCAGTGTCATTGCAAAAGATGCTCTCTTTTTCCCCTGCTAAAGGTCTAGAATATTTTTTTCTAAAGGTATTTTACTCATCAGAGAAATTGATTCATGTTCACTTGTTCACACAAAATTACTTCTAAATGAATATGAAACAGGGAACACTACGAAGTCACCATATTTTACGATATACTCCATCAGTTGCTCAGACCTTCTAACCTGGGAATTTGTTTTACTTTACCTCACCTGTTACAAGCAATTGATAAAAGATACTCTATCARAGTTGTCAGGGTGAGAGGGATTCCAGGTTTAAGCTACATGAATAAGACTGTTTTGTGATTAATTTAATATTTGTCTATGAAATTTTCCTATATTTGCATATCTTGCATTTATTGTCCTGTGGCAACTGCAAGGGAGAGGGTTCTATTTAATCTTCTAGAACTCTTTTTCTGGTTTATCAACATAATTTTCCTTTCTAACTTTGCACTCCAAAAGTACTTGGAGTACAGATTAATTTTTCACATTAACAGATAATAAAATTTAAATATGAAATTTATTATCCAACTATTAAYACACTTTTTAGTGGTGGAGCAAAAATTGATCAAATCCACTTCTCTGATAACTCTCAGAGAACTGAATACATAAGGACTAAACAGATGACTGTCTGTTTGAAACTAGATTCATGCAGTTTTTACCCTCATTGGCTGTGGAAATATCATTTAAAGAGATGAATGCTTGTTTGAAACTAGATTAATGCAGTTGTTACTCTCATTGCCWATGGAAATATCATTTGAGAGTGCTTAAAAAATCTGCAGATATAAAGATATCTCCCATTTGCTGCCACTTTTCCATTTGGTCAGGATTTTAGATTGGTTTGATCTCRGCAGTGTTAATGATTAAAATTGGTTTGTATGTCTGAGTAAAGACCGCCTTAAATAGCCTTTCAGAGAATCAGACATTGCTTTGGTATCTCARGAACATATGTCAGGATCCTGGGCTCCTTATTCATATTTCCTAAAGCCTGTGTTGATCTATCTCTCACCCACCACTTTTCCCCCTTGATTCCTCCTAAAAATGGTGGTGTCTGTTACTTGTCACGTCTCTTCAAACAGCTTACACACCCAATGGATTTTTTCCCCTCTAAAAAGAAACTTGTCTGTAAATTTAGCTCTGTCCTTTTGTGGGCTAATGAAGTCTTTCAAATCCACTTTAGGCTCTTTGAGTTTGTTGAAGGCAATAAGCTCAGGATTCAGAAGAGAATTTCATTAAGCCCTAGGAACCTGGAGCTATCCTGACTTTATTTAGGTRTATTATTTTTCTCTTCTTTTTCTATTTGTTGTCACAGCTAGGCTGAAGCTGTCAGCTAAGTTTTAAAGGATATACCCACTCCCTGCACCTCCCTCCCCTCCAGCATATGTGCAGTTTTAATAACGGAGTAGAATTAGAGATTAAAAAGATCAGATAGTTAATTTTTCTGTAGATCACAGGCATATCATCAAGCTATTCCTGCCTTGTGCTTCATTAAAATGTAAGGTGCCCCTGAGGAAAGTTTCTTGTGCACTGGCACTCTGAGAGATGTGAGCCCTCTGCAGAGGCAGTAGATGATGCACTGACACTTGGCCAGCAGCTCAGCCTTCCCTTTGTACTGCTCAGCAGACTGCCAAAGTTTGGAAAGAAAACAGACTTTTTTTCCATGATATTTAAAGTCATATGAATKTCAGATCAGCTACTTTGATACCTCTGTTGCCATGTGTAACTCTGTATTCTCTCTGGCATGGGAAAAGTTTGTTCAGTTAATTACTATTTCCTGTGTGTTTTCGTTTATCTGCCAATGCATGGGAACATAAGGAAAAACTAGAATTTAAAACCAAAAAGTATTTAATGCTGATATAACTTTTTTCAACTAAAGGATTAAGTTATCAAACCCGTGGATAATTCTGGTCTGTAAAATTGGAAGAGCACTGAGTGCATCTTTTAACTCCTTTTGTGCAAAGTGTTCCTCATAGGATATTGAATTCATAAAGTGGTCATCCTCTCCAATGTTTGGCATATGGTTTTTTTAATAGGAAATTTAAAACTGAAGTCCATAGATAATGTAATAATTATCAAGAATATGAATAGAAATTCWGCTAAAGTTTCTGCTATTTTAAATCCAAGAGAGGTATAAGTCTTGTTGCAAWGCAGCAAACAGTGAAAAATCTCAGATTAAAATTCCAGGAGGACTAAAAAGAGAAATGTACTGCAACTAGAGCTAGAAGTTTAGAGTGAAGTCTTGAGGTTAATCTATTATTAATACACACTATGAGCACTGAAAAGTTCATATGGAAACTATGAACTTTTTTTCCAGCTGGAGATTCCTTGGGGTGAGCTGCTGGTGAGTCTCTAAGTATTACTGATGCTTGGAATGARGAATGTGCTATAACACTGAGAAGTACCACTGGGACAACAAAAAAAATACTTGGAAAGGCTTTTGTTGTAAGTGCTGTTTCTGATCCAGTGTGTGTTCCTGCTTGGGTCTAGCAGACACTGAGCACTGGAGATCACACAAGCTTAAACAAAACATGTGTTTTTATGTCTATCACTCTGCTTACTTGATTTTTTTCTCTCTCAGACTGTCAYGAAATTCCTAACACATATAATTAAAATGAATATTAAAACTGTGAACCAAACACAGACTGTAGATATATAGCTTATGTATCATAGTAACACTTCAAGGCTTTTTTTCCTTCTTCATAGAATAAATATTTTCCATAAGTACAGGGTTCAAAAAAGAARTTTAATGTGAAGAACAGTAATTCAATTAAGACCAGGAGAGAAAATTATTCATGTATATGAAATCAACTTAAGGTGGGCTACAGAAAAGAAACAGAGCATTGTTACCTGAAYTGATTTTCATCAAAAAAGTTAACTGGAAGGAAGTGTTAGTCAGTGAGCTGTTTTTTGACTGTTGTCTTTCCAGACAATAAGAAAAATAGTGTAAATTCTATGAACAAAATCACCATTATGTTCTTCCTTTCTTTTCTCCTCTCTCAAAGATTGGCTTTGATTAATAATCTTGTATATGTATGAAAAAAATCTGATGCTTATTACATTACTAAATCTACAAATTCATAGCTTCTCTGCCCTCCTAGTCCTGAAATAAAACAGGTTTTTTATACTTACTATTTTTCAGGTATTTTCAAGGGAATTCCAATGGTAGAATAAAACGGATACTTGGTATAAAAACCTTTCTTGAGAACAGACTTCCAGATTGTCAGTGTGTATTGGGAGTCTTTGCTTTCCGGAGTCTTTGCTTTCCTGAGTCTCTTGTTTCTGAAAGTAATTTCACAAAACAAATACTACTTCTATTTATCAATTTCCAGGGAGTGTGCCATGCTTTGAAAGGCTAGAGATTCCTGACTAATGTCAGGTTATACAAAAAACAGTGCAGAAACTGGAAAATGAAAGCAGCAGTATTAGTCAAATTCTGAAGCAAAGGGTCATTAAGGAAATAATTTACCGAAATGGCCATCTCTAGTCTATTACCCACAAATTGCTGCCAGGCACTCAACTGCCCTCTGTGAAAAAAGAAGGCAAATCACTCAGGATTTTTAGAAGAAATTAATCTTTAGTTCTATAACAAAATTAGGCAAACCAAGAAGGYTGTGTTGCTTAAGATGAAAAATACCAATTTTTCTCTTTTGACCCAAATTAGACTTTTTTCCATATGCAAATGTATTTTGCAACATAATCTGTCTACRCTTTCATCCTATGCAGTCTTTATACTGCCTGCAAAGATCAATCTTGCATAGTTTTGGTGTACTATGGCATAATCTTTTTTTTGTAGGGGAACATATTTATGTAGATGCAAGGTACATTGGATTTTTGAATATGGTTAGTCTTTCACACTTTGCCAGCTTGTTTGAACCATATTAATTCCTTCTCTTAAGATACAAACAAAATCCTTAAATATGACTTATGCCTTGCTGAATGCCATGAGGAATGCTGTTATCATGGTACAACTTAATGAAACTAAAATAGGGTATAATATGTTGGATCCTGGTAAAAAACCTACTTGAGCCTGGTGTGTGATTTTTTTTAATATGTAGTTGCAAAACACTTTTTCATGTTTTTTAAATAGTTGCATTATTTTTTCTTTTTCTGACAGAACAATACAATGGTAACTCTATTTTGAATACCTTTTAAATAAATTCACCAGTCAGGGAAATTTGCRTAATTAGCTGCACTAACCTGGGAAAAAGAGGTGGAGGAAACCACTCAATTTTGTACCCAGCTTTGTATGTAAACAAAAAAAACCCAACCCTGTCAATATATGTGGAGGGCTTGATCTGTTCTTCAAATATCTAGCAATGGTTGTTTCCAGGTAAGGTAAATAATGGATGTTCAAATAACTTTTACCAGATGATATTCACTGAGTTTATAGGAATTTTATCATAGATCCACAGATTTAAAGACTTCTGCACCAAAAGAAATACATATGTGAAGAAAGCTCATAAATCATAACAGCATAGGAAGACAGACTTTCTGACGTTTCATAGTTTTCTAAAGCATCAGTTTTGYCACAGATCATCAAACTTAAGGTTTTCTCAGAAAAATGTGTGTAAACATCATGCGGTGTGTGCTGGATTAACTCTTTTTTTTCTGGGTTATGCATATATTCTGTGCCCAAAGCTTACTGACCTTTAGCTAATTTAATGTGATGAGTTTGTTTGACTTGCTCTGAATAAACATATCAGTTGGGTTGTGTATATAATCTATGTATTGGTACTTGAATCAGCACATTGACTTACAGATGGTGTACTTAGACTTATGTATAATAGAGCTGTTGTCCTTCAATATTTCTTCAAATAACTTAGTAAGTAAAATATCCCAAGAGCTTAAGGGTAGCTGGACATACTGAAATAATGCTCTGTTTATTTTCCCAYTTTTTCTGCTCATTGTCTCTTATTCTTACCTCCCTTGCCCTCTGATATATTTTGAAATTTTAGTATCATTCACTGTTCTGTTTGCTGTTTCCCAACAGCATCTCTCAGCAAATCCATTTGACTCCAAAGTGACTATGCCTATCCCACCTCAAATTTTTCTCAAAATGCTTGAATGTGACTATTGCTCTGTTTATTTCAAGATTTCCTTCTCAAATTTCTGAATCTGTTTCAACATAGTTCCAGACTTCTCCACTCTAGGGAAAACAGTGATACTAAATTCTGTTCTTCCCATAAAGCATTTAATCAGAAGAGTCATAAATTAAAAAAAAAATATTTTGAGAAGCTCTCTGATACATATCCTCTGGAATATCATGGTGGACACTACATGGTGTATCTACATTGTTTTGAAAGGATTTGATGGAATGTTAAAGATATCGTAACCCAAACCAGGGATAGATAGAGCTGTTAATAACCACTTTTCTTCACCAAGGTAAGCCAGCCAAAGTCCAACTGGAAAAAGTTTATTTCCCTATTGCATCTTAAGGTACAGGCATCTAGTAAGTGTTTGGTTTGAATCTTGAAGGAAGACCTGTATGAAAGTACATAAAGTTTCCATATAATTTTTTTCCTTCTCTTTTCTTCATGACATCTCTGACTTCAAGACCTAYTTACTCTTACTCTGTCTAGGCTTAAACCTTAGGTAAGTTACTTTGCAATATAGTTGGGCCTCCAAAAGTTAGGAAGAGTAGGACGAATGTACAATTTTCCCCGCAATACCAAGGACTATTGCTGTGCCCTGTAAAATAAATCTCTGTACTTACAAAAGCTATTACAGCTTAGCATGTGTTTAATGGTCTCAGACACCTCTGTGATTTTCACTCTCCATTTAAATCAGTTCAGGATCAGGYGTGCTCTGGGAGAAGTGTAATCTGCATGTTAGTACTTATGCAGAATGAATGTTAAGCAGACTGCATCCTTTCTATGCTCATCTTTTGCAATATTTTCCTTTTCACATCTTTTAAAATTGCTATTGTGAAAGTTGATAATTGGGGGTTGTGAAAATACTAACTTGATCATGTAATTTTCTCTAGTCCTTTTCTGATCATATTTGGGAGTTTTTAAATGGAGTCTCTCAATTCTTTGTCCAGTGAAAATCTGGATGAATAATTTTGTTGGTCTGCATCTCTTATTACGCTGGTATCATCTCCTTGGTAGTGYTTGGGATGTAGTGCATTTTTCCTCAGATATTTGCCTGGTTTTGCCTGATTTTTTCAGACCACTTCATGTTTTCCCTTCCATATAATATTATGTGTTTTTCTCACCTCCAGATCTCAGATGAATTATACATATCCATGTATTTATCAAGAACATTAAAATGGTCTTAATTTTGAAAAAATGGCTGTTTTATTGATGTCGGTAAATCTTTACATCATTGTAAGGTATAGAAGAATAAAATATCTTTTTGGTTTTTTTATGGGTTCTTTTGGTGGCACTGAGGTAGAATATTGTTTATTCTTTTTTTTCCTTATGTGACAGTTGCAATAACTGCAAAATAAAGTGTTTCAAGGGAATACTTGTTCTCAGTTGTTTCTGTTGAAGATTTCTAACTATATTTGAACATTCAGATGTGGTATAGGCTGTATGACTGTTTATTTTAAAAACTTCAAACTTTTCAAATGCCTACTTCTGATTGTCAGCTGCTGCTCAAATGATGTTTGAGTTTTTCAAACTTAATGATTTTGTCACCCCCGTTAGGAATGGGAAACTGCAATTATGTTGCTTTTAGAGTATTCAAATAGATGATACAATGCATAGTGTTTTATTTGTGAAGACTAAAGGCACACACAAAATGAAAACTGCAGGAAAAGGTTCCTCTATATATGTTACATATGCTATCTATCATATTGTATACTTATTTATTTTCGATAGAATGGACTTCCAGAGTACAGTCCTGGACAGAAGAATTTAAGAAAATGATATTGCTTGCATCAGTAATCAGCTCTCAGGTAAGACTTGTATCTTTAAAGCCTTGAAAATTATTTGGTAATGAATTTACTAGCTGTAAATTAAAATAAGGGAGTTGTTTTTTTTTTAAATACAGCAGAACTATTAACTTGTTTAAAAAAAATCACAATCCCTGAAGACTCAGCATGTGCTTGTATGAAGAAAGAAATGTGATTTCTCCTTGACAATGTTTRAAACAGTCCAGTAAAATTCAGTAAGCTCACCAACAGATCCAAATAAACTTTCACAATATTGAGTCATAATGTCAGTATTTTAGACTACTTGTTGTAGAACCCACTGCATCTTTATCTATTTGAAACAGAAAAATCATCTTTTCTTCCAGCTGGTGTGATGATACAGTTGTTAGAAAATATTTCCCAGTATTTGAACTTAGAGTAGGACCATCATCAGAGTCAAATATAATCATATCACTATTGAGGTGTTCCCATGGGCTGCATCTTGGCATTAATTAACATAAGATACTCATGCATTCAGTAGCCACTGGTAAAATTCTGCCTCCTGCTGAACTTTGTTTCCTACTAGATCCTGAATCGTCTTTGAATACTCTAATTTTTAAAAATAACTGTTGAAAGATGGATAAACTCTACAATATATCATTTTAATTTGCTTTCTGGCAGCAAAAATAAAATCTGACACAAGGGTACAAATGTTGCCAGTGCTCAAAGGTTAAAAACAGTGAGTAGCTATCTTGCAGGACTTTTGTACATTCCAGAAAGGATAGGTCTGCATATAATTTTTGAGAAACTTGTGCTAAAAATAGAAAAGTACATTTAGTAGTTCATTGATTGCTTAAAATAGGGAAACATATTACAGCTTCTGCTGATAAATGTGGATAGCACGTAAAATGTCAGTTACACAGATCATTTCACAGTTCAACTGAACTTACCTTCCTAGAGTTAATTTATTGAGAGGGGCACATTTATTTTACTCTTCTGTATTTTTTTTCTTGGTCAGTTAAAAAAAAMCCCCAAACTTGCAGTAGTTGAAGCTCTTTAGGATATTATGCAGATAATAGAAGCAAATTGACAAAAAATATCCACATCGAGTCTTAGCCACCAAGTAATTCTTCTCAATTATTCCTTTGTCAAGACAAATATGTTTTTGCATGCAAAACTTGTTGTTGTAGTTAATTATCTCTGTAGATACAGCACATCAATAAGATTTTAATTAAGAAGTTCTCTGGTTATCTCTTTAGCAATCTGTTTTGGAACAGGATTGTAACTGCTAGGTAATGAAGATGCTGTGATATTTCAACTCTAATTTAAAGACAATTTTCCCATCCATGCCTTTGGCCTTCTCTCTCAGAAGTTACCATCAGAAAGCTTACCAGAAGTTTTCCACGTGAAGTTTTCACGTCAGTTTTTGTAATGATAAACTTAAACTCCTGGAGATTAGATTACAGCAACAGTGAAAGTTAGTGAATTGATAATTCTCATGGAGGAAAAAAAGATCCATAGGTTTATTAATTAATAAAAATTATCAGAATACTCTCAGATTTTTCTTATTTGTGTAAAAGCAAGTAAACTCAAGGTATATATTTACAACATTTAATATATTATTATGTAGAAATACTAATTAAATTGACTTTTTAAATTTGCACCAAAACATAAAATATATGGGCAGGCTATCAAGTCAAAACTACAGTAACTTCTATAGTTTTTTATTTTAGTCAGTATTTCGTTATATGAAGCATATATGAGGAGTTTACAGTGAAAATAAATGTGTTTCTTTCAATAATTGATACTTATGTGCTCTTCACCATACTAAATAAAATAAAAATGAGGGCCATCTTTTTCTCAAKGCACTTGGAAAAGTGGTCTGAGAGCCCCAAACCAGCAACACGGCTCTGAAGCAGAGTGAACAATGTTAAAACCACCAAGTACATTGAATACCCATTAATTGTATATCCATTTTGAATCTCTATTTATGTGTACCACAGAGGCACTCTGCAGTGCTCTTATAAATTATTTTAACAATGGATCCACTGACAAAGTTACAGCTTAAATATTTGAATTTGAAGTTGTGACTTCATTAAGGAAAAATTAAGTTATATTCCAACTATTTTCCCCTTTGATGTAATTTTTCAAACTCTGAATAAAAAATTTTATCTCCCTGAACTAATGCTTGGATGGGTCAAAAAACCCAAACCAAAATGACAGAAAYGCAGCTCATGATATATGTCAGCTGAGATTGATGCCTTTTTTTGGTGCTGAAAGAGGGTGAATCCAGGCAGAAGTTTTTAAAATCAGTTTCCCTATTGTTCCTTCCACTGTCTGCCTCTCAATCCAATTTGCTTTTTGCTGCTGAAAGTAGTGCTTCTATGTTTGTTTTAGGCACTGTTCCCAGGAAGAGCACTACCCCCTGAGACATTAATTTAGCATATAAACTCTACATGGCAAGTAGATTGTTACAAGGCGGGCATCAGCTACTGTCGCTTTTTTCTGTAGCTCTGTGGTATGGGATCAACGGGTATAATGTAGTTCTGTGGTRTGGGGATGTAGCAATTATTCAGAGTCACAGCAAAACACAGACTTGTGGCTCTGTGTACATACCTGTGTTGATTTAGGAGTGCATGAATCCCAGAGCAATAAAGCAAAATTTTATATAGCTAATGAAATACCTAAAGAAATGGTCCTGCATTTATCAGGTCACCTTGTGTCATTTCTTACAACTGTATACAAACAGTTTTTCTTCTGAGTTTTTCTATTCTACTCCAAAACTTCATTCAAGATGAGTCACTTTTCTAGTCGATTGCTTATAGCTTTATTTTTTTTTGATCATGGCTAAGGACTTTCTGTAGCATGAAGATGTTTTGGATTTTATGTCAATGGGCTGACATTAAATTACCAATGAAGTTAAATATGCATTTAATTTTTATTATTTTTTATGTTTTTTGGCCTTTAACTGTGTTTTACCAGTTACCTCTACTGTGTAGTTCATTTCCTAAGAAAAGGGACAGTTCCAGAGTATTTTCTTAGGAAGTGTAATATCACCCTACAGAAATATCTTTTTCTCTGAGTGAAAAATCTTTACAGTAACCGCAGTGAAATCCCATTATTTGTTGCCTGAGCAGAAAATCTATTTCTTTGCAGTGAATAGATACCTATAGTAATCATCAACAGTAGAAAAACTACTTGGTTTTTAATGGCCACATGATGAAAGTGTTTCTTAATTTCTTATTGTGCATTTTAGTTACTCTCTAATGTTTCTGTACCTCAGAATAAATGTTTCTGTTACTAATRGAAACACTAACAAAAGTAGACTCAATTCCCCTTACTCAAGTTATCTATACCAGTCTCTTAAAATTATGCATTAAATTCCTTATCATGTGTCTTACACTTTGGAAGAAGTTTATATATCTTGCTCTAATTAACATTGATCTTGTTCCTGATGTAGTGAGCTCTCTGTGGAGTTCASAGTCTCCTGAGCTCTGTCCAGAGAATTAAAGGTGGGCATATTCCAATTAAATATTTTATCAGAACATTAACAATCTATTTTCCCCTAATTCCCTTGCTACAAATGGAAGCATAGTGTTGACCTAAAGAAGATAGTATAGAAAATATGTACTGYGGAAGAAAATACACTGTTTTATTTTTTTCCTGAGATACTATGACCTAAGGATAGAATCAAGACAGAGGTCCATCTCTTTCATTACAGATCTCCACTCTGTATAAATGTCATCCACATAAACAGTGGAAGTAACAAATATACTAGTACCATGCTATGAAGTAATACACCTGTATGTAAAGAAACCCTGTCTTTTTTTGAAGGGTCTATGATTTATATTTGTATGTTGTAGAAACAAATATTCAGGGAGTTAAATGCAGTGAAAACAATGGGTTGTTCTGATTCAGCTTGATGGGCTCTGATTTGGAATGATGAGAGGCAATATGTTAAGACAAG
Organism: Cardinalis cardinalis; assembly: GCA_014549065.1. Classification (NCBI taxonomy): domain Eukaryota; kingdom Metazoa; phylum Chordata; class Aves; order Passeriformes; family Cardinalidae; genus Cardinalis; species Cardinalis cardinalis. The sequence continues at coordinate 1,871,919 of JACDOX010000073.1, forward strand.
TAGGGTGTAAAAATGTTTGTTAGATGAGTTTCTGTTATTTATGTTAAGTGTCAAAGACAGTATTAGTGTATGGGACTTATTTTCCAATAAACATTTCCTGATTAACTGTTAAAACCCAAAATTTATTTTCACTCATGTAAGTGTACTGCAGGTTATGCAGGACTAAAAGGAATACCACAGTGATCAGTGAATACTTATACCTGAAGATAGGTCACTTCACTAGTGAGGGTTATGTCCATGGTCCCAGTACAAATTCTCATTTTTGTGTGGAAAGTGAAGTCAGCACAATGGGCAACAGGTTGAGACAGGTCTCAAAAATGCTGAGCCTTGTTAGTGAACTTTGTTATACGTTGTTTGTAAACTGGACTCTGTAGCTCTGTGGAAGTGGCCACAATTTTTAGGCAGAGAGTGGCTATAGGGGTCAGTTAGGTGCTAGGATGTGGATCATAACAGTCAGTATGCTCAACTGGATGATGTCTAACATGCTAAATAATAGGAGGGAAACATAAAAGATGCATTACATACCTTTTTAAGCCTCCAACTTGGAGATGAAGGGAATTAACACATATTTTTCAGTGAAGGCCGTTCTGCAGGATTTGTGCACCAAGTCCTGTTACAGAGCAGGTGATGTGTGCATCCTTTCAATTATACATTGTTTTGGATTTTGCATTCATTCCTATCTTAGCCTTCATACATTCCTTACTCTGACAATTTTCAAAGCCAGCCTTCCAGAGCCAACAGGGTTTAGTTTGTTTAAGAAGGGGAGAACTTCTTTTTTAGTTATTTCCACCAGAGCTGTTCTGTTTTGCATGGGATTACAAGAATACTSCTTCATTGAAGAGAATCCTTGGGCCATAAGTAAAGATCTATAGATCTCTTGTGTTGCAACCACAGCCATCTGATGCTATCACCTGAAGTAGTTTAGCCTCYATTTCAAATCTGGTTAGGTTTTTGATCTAGAAATTTCTTCTGAGGTCGAGCACATCACTTTTCTGATGCTTGCAAAGTATTAAAGATCTAACCAAGCTATGTGTTGGCAAACTGGTCAAAGCACAGGAAGTGAAAAGTGGATCTCTACCTGTACAGTGTTTAAGACTTGGAAATATATAGGAGGGCAATAACAGACTCTGARTAGCCCAGGTGTTAGGGCTATAGGGTATACCTCATTTTGGGATTGAAGGGGCTTTTGATGTGAAGCTGGTATGAAGCTGCTCAGTGCTACATCTCCTAAGATGCTGCTGGACATGATGTAACAAACGTGTAGGTGAGATATGCTGCTCTCAAGTGGTCCTGTGTAAYCTGCTCCAGCTGACCCTGCTTAAGCTGGGAGGGTGGACTAAATAGTCTCATGATGTCCCTTCCAACCAAAATGGTTTTGTGGTCCTTCTTYTGTCCTTCAAATTGCTTCTGAAAGCAGTTTGTCAACATTTGTTTTAATGTGGGATGAATCTTCCTGTAGAGAGACATCCCTAAGAATTCCTGAAAATACAATATCTAACTCTGAGGCAAATACCACATGACAGGTGTACACTGGTTAAACTTAAATGTTTGAGGGACTGTGGTCTTTCAAATATTTACACTCAGGTTTTGTTCTGTGAATGAAGGGACCTTGCACTTTAAGCATACATTGTTCAAAAGTCAGGATAAATTGGAGCTGCTATTATTTCTGCAGAGTGAAAACTGTTTTGGTTGCTCTACTGTTCTCTTAACTCATGGTTTTGATTTTGAAATATTTTCCTGGCTGCTACTTTGTAATATATAATGCAGTCCTTAGGTAACTAAAGGATGGAAGAGAAAATGATTTCTTAAACTGTGAAATATTACTCCTATACAAACACAACCAGCTGGTTTAAATAAGTGTATGAAGTTTGTTAGGAGGCAAACTTYCACTATATGTGTAATGATGGCAAAAGATCTGTTACAGATTTGTGGGTTAATGAAGTATGTGAATAATTCTACTACTAGGCTGCAATCCAGCAGATCACTCAGTCCTCACTAAAGGTAACATTACAGTGATAATGACATAGAAGAGTAGAYAAAAGAGAGGTTTGACTCATGCCTTCAGTCCATTTCTGAATCATCCTTTGAATAATGCCCTACTTTTCTGTTAAAAATGACCAAATATCTCTCTAGGGGAAATATTAAAGTCTATGCCTCCTTTAGTTTCAATATCCCTTCCACATTTGATCATCAGTTACAATGAGGACATAGAAACCTGCGTTAACTAGTGATAAAAGAGGTACCTATTGTCTTTGTGGAATGATAACTGAAGTCAGTTATCATTCCATAAAATCTTGGATAGGCTGTTAGGTCTCTTGACTATTCTAAATATAAGTTTTCAGGGCTGCAATAAAAGCCAGTAATTCCAGGATTTCCCTTCTAAAGTTGTTACAATATATGAATATCTTTCGCTAAAACATTTTGTCTTTGAATCTATTTGAGTCTCAGATAATTACTAGTACCTTAATGTAAGCTTTAAAGGAGCAAAGGAATGTTAAGAACAGCCTTACTTGTGTAAGCCTGTCCTCATTTGTCCATCTTTCCAAACTTTCTCATCCTMCCAGATAAACAAGAGGTGCTAAGTTCTGTTATGAGCGTTGATCCACCTGAATGATTTCTCAACCCTGTTACAGAGGATGGTTTCTGAAAGATTAGGAAAGTGATGACTAGATGGATATGCATTGACTGATTAAAATATAGAGGCTTATTGTGAGAAATTCCATCAGAACAGCTGTGAATGCTAGTCTACCTTCATGTGATAAAGCTCCAAGCAAACATAAAATTTTGCAGTACTGAAAAATGAGAGCTGTGAATTTAGTGATTTTAGTATCTAGCTCATGATAGGTGTTGATAACAGGTTTGGCTATAGCCCAGTTAAAGATAGAGGAGTCATTTTCTTTAGTGTTTTTTTAAATTATTTTTTCATTGTTAGCATTTATTCTCTTTTCTATTCAATATGAAAAACTTGGAAAGTGTTGAAAAGAGATGAAATATAATAGAAGAGCTATCCCACACGTGAAGACATTCAGATATCAGAATAAATTTTGTAAGATACAGAAAATTATAGCAAATGTTAAGAAATAAAATAAAACAATAAAATATATTGCACTCAAAGACTGAATGGAAACCATGAAGCATTAACTGCTCATCTCCAGGAAAGGAGGTGAACAGGAGTAGAAGCAGAAAAGAAACTGATAAGGCTAGCAATAGCAATGACTGTCAAAAAGGGTCTAAATATTTAGAGTTTGATCATCAGGTCCTTAAAAAGAATATACCTCATATTCCAGAGGTGACTTTGAACTAAAGTCATACAGAAACATTTTCTAGCAAAGCAATATGCAGTATACTTTTCTACCTGTATTTGCAACTGTGATTTTTAATTTTCTGATTTGGGGGTCTGGTTTTTAAATTAGATGACCGCTCATTTTGGAAACAATTTGTTAGAACTGAAAGGAAGCAGGAAAGTCTTACTAAAATGTCTTTAGCAAACAGCACACAGCAGGTGAGCRTAATCCATCCATCCATTCACCATTTCAATACTATGTCTAATGGTATTATCTAGCTCTTCAAGCCTTTTGACAAGCAAACAATATATCAGCTTCTCAGCCTAGGCACTTTCAAAGAAAATTTTCWAACTCTATAAGCAATATACATAGTGGAAAATCATCTGCTTCATAACATTCTGCCATATTTTTGAGTCACCAAGAGTTACAGAAAAGAAATAGAAACATGTTTTAGCTGTAATTTTGCAAGCAGTTATTTAAGGAAGGCCCCTTCACATGTGCATTTCTGAGGAAAACAGCACCTGAAAAGTAAATTGTCCCCAAATTTGGCCTCAAGAAGTGATCAATTTTAGGTTTTATTTTCCAAAGCACTGAGACCAAATGTTTATTAAATCTAAAGAAAAATTACATGGTATCACTAGAAAACTTAAAGAACTGCCACAAAAGTTATTTGAGTTTAAATTGTGTGCAGTTCTTGATTTTTGAAAGAAGATGAGCCCTACAAGCACTAGTTAATGTCAATTGCATTGCTAAGGAGAGCAATACAGTAACTCAGTCATGTGACCTGGAGATTTCMCATGAGAAATGCAAACATTACAATAAAGCTCTATCTTTGTAAAACTTCAAGTCATTGTCTTAGTAACAGCATTGTAGATTCATTTTTAAATCTTTGTATATTGTTTGTARCTCCTTATAACTGGAAGATACTTGGTGTTTAGCATACAGAGATTTTAAGTGTGCATAACCTCTTTTTGCAGCTTCTGTTCTTCTCCTAGGGAGAGGAAATAGGACCACTTTTCAATCCTAGTGGCAGGGAAATGTACATGGCCTTGTGTGTCACTGTAAATGAAGAGATTTTGCACACTAAAAGTTTGCCCAGCTAGAGATGAGGTTCATCTGCAATTCTGTCCCTCAATTTCCTGTCCTTGTAAAAGAAATCACATCAGTCTGTTACAGAAAACAAGACTTCAAGTAGAGACCYCACTCAAAGGCAGGATGAACTGTGTTTGTGATAGGCATTTGTTCAAATTCCTTCTGAAAATAACCAGTGATGAAAATTCCATGTTCTCTTTCAATATATAATTTTCCTCACTACTGAAGATTTTTTTTCTTGTTATTGATGAACTCTCTAAGGAAAAGCATTCTGAATCACTGATCATTCTCAACACTCAACTTTCCTACCACCATTTTATTTGCAACCCTCAGTTGCTGTGATCAGACTGGAAAGTGTGCTAATCATTGCTTGCAATGATTTCGGCTGGGTAGTAGGAGGGTTATTTCACACTTTAAAATGAGGTTTCTTGTGTGTGTGTTTCAGCAGTTTGATGTTCACGATTCCTGACCACATTGATTCCCTGTATCTCCCTTGCTTCCCCAGAGTGTGGTGTGGATTTTTGCCTCCATCTTCAGTACACTGCACCTTTCCCTATGTGCCTTCTCCCAGTGTAATGTGTGGTTCAAATCCCARTTGATTCTGTCTGATGTGTTTGCTGCTGCTTGCAGATTGAATGCATGTACTCTCCCACCCTAATAATTAAAAATTTGCTGAATAGTACCAAGAGAGGGACAGACTCATGCAAACCTTGCTTTGTGTGTTCCCCTATCTGATAATGAACTGGACTCTTCCTGGGCAAAACTATCATTCTAACTGTTTCACCTATTTTGTGGTATGAACATGTAAAGTTAAACAAGTGTCAAAAACCTGGATAAAGGCAAAATATCTTCCTCCTACTGCATCTGCCACTATACAAAAACCTATAAATCTTTTGCAGAAAGAAATAAGATGAGTTAAACATATTTTGTTTTTCACGGTGCCCATCAGTCTTCTCCTTTTCTGTGCTTATAGCTTTTTTTTTTAGAATTTTTTGACATTATTTTCCCAACAATTAATATTTAACTGGTCTATAATTCTCTTGCTCTTRCCCACTTTTACTGCATTTTAAGGGTACCCCAGGTAATTTTTCTGCTCTTCTGCACYCCTCTCTTCCCTTACTTATTCTCAAAAGAAAAACAGAGTTGGACTCCTCTAAACTGTTAGCCTTGTAGGCTGAATTTCATCAGCCTCAGTTGTGTAATCAAGTGAGAATCACTAGCCAATTCTATACCTTCTGTGTTTGCTTCTGTGGTTGTTGACCACTACTGATGCTGGCTGTCAGCAAGTTTGATCATTATCAGGTATTTGATAGAATCTAAAGCTCATATTTATAAATAAAATTTTCATATTCTTTTTGGTTTTGTCTGTAAATTACATTTGCTTGTCACTGAGAAGTTTGTGAAATATTTTTCCTGCTWTCCTCTGTGTCTTATGCCTTTTGTGGATGATTTCATGCAATAGCTTGTGACATTTTTCTTACAGGAGAGAGCAAGCTTTGTCCAAGGKTTTGTATTTCTTCTCTAGTCTGCATTCAGACTACAAAATGCTGTGGTTGTGTGGTGCAGKATTCCTGATAAGGTATCAGTCTAGCAGGTGGAGAAGCTGGTAGTCTCACTAGAGGTCATGGTAACTTGCCATTCACCCCTTCAGTGCAGTAGAGTCCCAGTGGGTGTTACCTGGATGCAATGGAAAAGAAAAAAATATCTCTAGAAGAAAATAGTGCTTTTTGTGTATATGCATAGAAAAAAAAACAACTGAGAGAAAATGAAAAAAAGAAAATTAACTCACTGAGATGAATCTTGGTTTAATTGATCCCAYTGAATCCATTTGTTTAGTTATTTAGGACTCTTCACCTATTGATGCTCCCCAGGTAATTATTCAGCAGTAACATTAACTCTTCAATGCTTGCCAATACTAGTAGTACTCACTATTTTCCAAGCCTGTACTGCCTCAGATAATTCTGAGCAGGCTCAGTAACACTTKTGAAACTGTATAAGAAATCAAGACTGAGAAAATAATGCAAAAATGACATCTTTTATGACCTCCTTCAAAAACTTTTTAACTGTGTTGATTTTCGTCAGTGACTTTGAATTAGCTGACAGTATGGAACTTTCTTCATCCTAATTTGTGATTTGGAAATTTTAGCATGAAATTATGAATGTCATTTATCCCAGCGTTCTCTTGGGGAAACTGGCCACTCATGTCTTGGATATATGTGCTTTCTGCTGGGTAAAATAATTGGCTGGAAGGCTGTGGGCAGAGAGAGGTTGTGGATGGAGTTACAGCCAACTGGCAATTGGTTACTCACAGTGTTCCACAGGGCTCAGTGCTGGGGCCAGTGCTGGTTCATATCTTATCARTGTTCTGGATGAGGGGATTGAGTGTTCTATCAGTAAGTTAAATTTACCCATGAAACAAAATTARGTGGGAGGAGAAAGGTGGAAAGGCTCTGCAGAGGGATCAGGACAGGTGGGATTGATGGGTGCAGGCCAGGAGCATGAAGTACAATAAGGTGACGTCTGGGYGCTGCACTTGGGTCACAACAACCCCTGGCAGTGCTACAGGCTGGGGGAAGAGCGGCTGGAAAGCTGCCCAGCAGAAAAGGACCTTGGGGTCCTGGTCCACCCCAGTGAACATGAGCCAGCTGTGTCCAGGGGGCCAAGCAGGCCAATGGCACCCTGGCCTGTGTCAGCATTGATGTGGYCAGCAGGACCAGGGCAGTGATTGCCCCCCTGTACTCAGCWCTGGTGAGACCACATCTCAAATCCTGTRTTCAKTTCTGGGCTCCTCACTGCAAGAAAGACATTGAGGGGCTGGGGAAGGTGCTGGAAGCTGCTGTGAGGTGCAGCTGAGGGAGAAAAGGAGGTTTGGGGGGACCTGATCACTCTCTACAACCACCTGAAAGAAGGTTTTAACGAGGTGGGKGTCAGTCTCTTCTCTCATGAACAAGAAATATGATGAGAGGAAATGGCCTTAAGTTGTGTCAGAGGTTTAGGGTTTATATTAGGGAAAATTTCTTCCTAGAAAGGGCTKTTAGACATTGCAAGAGGCTGTTCAGGGAACTGTTTTTGTCACCATTCCTGCAGGCATTCAAACGCTCTGTAAATGACACTTGGGGACATGGTTTAGGGGGGAAGATGGCAGTGTTAGGTTAATGGTTGGACTCAATTATCTTCAAAGTCTWTTCCAACCTGATTCTATGATTCTAAGCTTTTACTTCTTCAATATGGATAAATGTTTTTGCTTTMTAATTTTTATATATTAAATAGTATGTATTTAATAAACACAACAGCCACTTTATCACTAAAGATATCCTAAGATATAATTTTTTATTTATTATATCATTATTGTAAATTTTTGAACCCAGAAGCTGGATAGTTTTAGTGTTTKTAGTGTCTCCAGAATGCAAAATTTCTTAAAGTTAACCTATTTATTGTAGAAGACCAGTGAGATGAAAAAAGATAAAATCTGTTGTGAGTGCTACTGCTGCTGGTTTAGTTTTTTTATCTTGGTATTGTGAAAGCTGTGTTGTTTGCAATGCCTCCTAATTCTGAAGTATTTTTTACATTTCATCAATCATCAAAGTGAATATATTCTTGACTTTTTTCTTGACAGTGCTTCAACATTTTCCCAAGAGAAGCAGTTTTGCTTTGAGGACCATCAAAAGATTCAGTGTTTGTTTGGCAAGACTTTCTAAATGCATACTGGCCTGGAACTGAATATTTTTTCATATGAGAGAAAAATCAACTTAAAACACTAAGGAGAGATTTAAGAGAAAAAGAGTTAATGGAGGTAATGTTTGCTTGCAGCAAAAGTGGCTGAAACAGTGACAGCTTTGTGTAGATATTGTTTAAACTACCCCTTCCTAGATCAGTAATAATTCAGCCATAGCAACCTGGCTCTTAATATGTTGGTGGAGAAAACATTGCCAGGCACCTTTGCTTTTGCCACAAGCCCTGTGGAAACTAGTGCATATCTAATTTCCTGCCTGTCTTTGGGGGAAAACAGGGAATGTTCTATTCTCTTATACTGCCAAGCACCAATATTCAAGCTTCCTCCTGGTGTTGAACTCAGCAGGCAGGTGGTGCTTTGGGAGTGCAGTGGGGATGGACACATGGCTACTCCTCTCTGTGCAGGACTAGGATGTTGGAAATGGGATAGCAATTAAGTGAATGTTTACTGCATAGTGGCAGCATTGCCTATGCTGCTCTGCCAAACCCACTAACACTCCTTTCTTCTCAGAGAGGTGTACAACCAAAGGGATGAGTATGTCTGCTTAAGATTTGTAACCAGAAAAAAGAAGTGCTTCCTCTGCAGTTTTTATCATGTGGATAAAGTAGAAAGTGTTTGGTCCTTAAAAAAGATACACTGTAAAGCAATGAGATTCTACACTGACTCATTTTTATTCAATCATTGCAAGAGTGYTTTTTAAAATAAAGATGTTTCTGTCTCATTACTTCACTGGCCTCTCTCATTAAAATTTCTCACAAGCATCACAAAGGTAGCTCTAATGCGTGGCTTCAGTACTTGCAAAAGAACCAACTTGCCATAACTGTGATTTCAGTCACTGCAATGCAAAGTTTATAGTTGCTGYCTCCTGGTCTCTTTAGTCTGGAGCTCAGGGAGGGGTAGTATAAAAACTGGATGTGTCAGCCTGCCAGGTGGGGAACATTAATGTGTAAAACACTGCCATAAAAGAAATGCTGAGAACATGAGGTGTAAAGTTGTGATTGTGAAGAATTTAATGCTTGTTTAACTCTTTGTCTGGTTCAAGTTTAGAATTGTATTCCACTGCCAGGYTGTAGTGCTGATTTTTTTTGTTTTGTTTGGTTTTTGGGGTTCTTGCTTTGCTTTGGTATTTTTTTTTTCTCAAAAATTGGAGATAGACTGTTATTGGGACTTGGTACTTTTAAAAAAACAGTATTAGGCATAACAAGATCCCTTCCCATCCCCTCCTTCAACCCCTCCCTCCCCCGCCAATCCCTTTTCCCCCCTGGATTGTGTAGTTGTCTGACAAAGAGACAAAATTTAAGTACTGTTAAAAGAGATGCATATAGACTATAAAGTAATTAAATTTTAGTTACATCTTGAGGGCAGGGACAAGTGTTCATTTTGTGTGTTTTGCTCTATGCTTCAACATAGATACTCCACCACTGCACCAATTTAAATTGTGTAGAAAAGACTTAACAAATGAGGAACCAAAATTATTATCACTTCATTTCTCTTCACTTCAACAAGGCTAAAATAAATAAAATAAACAAAATGATGCTTTGTTTATTTTGTCTCTGAATATGACTAAAACAAACAAATAAACCAGTTAACAATTATTTAATTTGTTCCACACATTCAATTGCACAAAAATATTCATAAATCACTCCTGCTTTGTTTTTGAACTTTGATTTAACCCTGTTAAAAAGATCAGAAGGGGAAAAATAGCCTCAACCCAACTCCTCTCATGGCTTGATTTGCTCACTCTCCACTGCCCATTGCCTGTAATGCTGCTGTTCAGGCTGTATTTTAGCTTGAGCCTGTGGAGATGCCATTCAAACTTAGTGTTTACCAATGGTTACCACAGAGTGGTAGCTCAGAACCCTTCTGAGTTTTCCTATGCTTGTCTCAAATGCCTCTCAGCATGAGAAAATTATAACTTTTAATGGTGAAACTAGAGTTCAGCTTGAAAGGTAAATCTGGCAATTTATGTGAAAGTTGCTTGCTTAGTGGTCTTCGAGGGTTTTTTGATTGGTTTAGGGTATTTCACATGAYCAAACAGGAAAATCTTTCTCAGTAGAAATAATTTGAAGAGTTTGCAGAAGCATGAGGTGTATTTTAGCTGAGAGCTATTATCCAGCTGAAAAAAAAGAACTGAAMAGCTCTTCTTATTTGAATCTGGTCATCTGTTTGAACACAATCTTCTTTTATCATCTGCAGTAGTTCTCATAGGGATATTTAATTTATTTATAAAATTAAGTATGTTCATTATCTTCTGATTTTCATATGGAAAATGTTTTTTTTACTCAAAACTGATTTTGCTGCTGATGGATAGATTGGTGAGGATTGTATACTATGCTTATGAAGGGAAACACTGAGAATATAAATCTGGAAAAAGCTAAAGCCTATCTGTTTCTTCCCTCTGACTTCAGACRGTCTGTTTTAGATTGCATTAGGGTTCATGCTGTCATTCTCATTTCAGTTTGGTGGCTGAATACTTTTAAATTTTTGTTGGCCTGAAAAGAAAGTCAAATGCTTCTTAATTTTGATAAAGTTTATCTCAGGATTTCAGAGTTTAAATATAAAGTGGACTTTCTGAAAACAACACATATATCTTTGATACTGTCATGCAATTAAGGCACTCCTAAATAGCTAAATGGTTTTGGAGTGTATAAGATATTATGCTCTTATGCTCCAGTTTCTGTTGTGGCATTATAGGAACAATGGTACAGAAGCTTTTTTGTAAGCAGATATAGTTATTTAGTTAAAAGTATGTTTCCAAACCAATACTGTCTCCTACTGGGATACATTAAATTTCATAAATTTTAAGAGGAGGTTTGAAGCAATATTTTACCCCTTAAAACTGCCTGTTTTAGTAGATATCCTGACTCAGGTCTTACAATAATGTTTTTCTTGAAACTGTGCAGAGGTTATTGTGATCTGATTCTTAGGCTTAGGGCTTTGTCTAATTTCAGATCCCTTTGGGCTGGGCTCCTTGCAAGGGGATCATCACCAAGCAGGCCAGACAGTTTCATCTTTCAAACAGTTGAGATTGCAGGGCATGTTCCTGAGGAACCTCTCCATTTGTGATCCTGTGTTTCCTCTGATTTACTCCCATTAGCAGGAAACAAAGAAAATAAAGAGCAACTCCCTCTTTTTTCTTTATGTCAAAGGGTTTTCTTAACCTGGGAGTAATTCTCTGGACATTAGTCAGTTTAGTATAGATCCTGGCATGGCAAGGAATCTATAATGTTTATAGATCATTTTGGCTGTGTGTTATGTGTTATTGGTTATTTATTTCTCAGCAAGCATAGCAGTTGCTTGACACAAGTATTTGAGTAGTGCTTTCTAGAGATGGAGGCTTCAAGATGAATTTGGTTTATTGACATAGTTTTGCTTTGCTTCTGTCATAGGCAGGCTTATTCAAGTACAAAAGTATGCTTTTATTTCATCAGGAACTGGTATTTGTTTCYGTACCAGAATAGATTAAAAAATTAAATGTAGCTCAGTAAATTGATGAAAACAAATAGTGCCTTTTATTTCCTAGTRATAAATTGTGATCTAAATTAGGATCACAATTAAAAATACATAATTATTGCAACAATTAAAATTGAGAGCAACAGATGGCTTATTACTTAAAATCCTGTTTCACAATCGAGACCGYGAGTGTTAAAAGGCACTAATTGCCACACTTTAAGGTTATGTGGCTCTAAAATCTGTTTAAAGTCACAATCATGATAACAGTATCTGGAGAGATAGTTATCAATTAAGAAGAAAAGGGAAAGATATGCATCTTTTTAAAATACACATGCAATTGCTTCCTGTAGTCTAAACAATGCACAGCACACAGAATTATATGGTCTGAAGAGGGACTGCTACTTCATGCCTTCTCCGGTGTTCCACAACCTCCACCAACTGTGTMATGCACTTCTAAAGGGCTGTCTAACAATCCAGTCCTGTGTTACTATGAGAAACAAAAGGTAGAACATGGTATAAGACATTTCTTTTCCCTCTCTCTGATTTTGGTGTCCAGCTGCTCTGCATTTTGAAAAGTGAAAGAAACAGTGTGTAGAAATATAAGCTAGTTCTGGCCTAGGATTGCTTAGCCAGATCTGTCTACAAGGAATTGAATTTTCAATAACCGAACTGTGGTTCAAACTGTGGYGCAAAACTTGCACATTTTGCTGCTACTTTTATCACACCAAGGTATTTCTCTGCTCACTCTTAGCTTTAGTTCCTAAAGCAGGGAATGTCAAACCAGGCAACAGAGGATACTGTTTAACCTTTTCTTCACGCTTGCTTGCTCAAGGTGTCGGAGAGTGCTGAGTGGAGCAGCTGGGGCTGGCCAAGAGAGTCAGGAGAGGTCCTGACTCAACATGTGCAAGCTGCTGGTAAGCAGGCTGCTGCCTGCAGCAAAGTGCCTCTTCCCCACACCAGGTCCAGGAGAGTCAAGCCGCCTATCACTGCTGCCTCTGGGAGGAGGAAAAGGAGATCAGTGGTCATTTCTCAGGGAGCTTTTAATCCTCTCTGCTGGCTGCTGTCATTCCCAGTCCTTCTCATCCCTCTAGTAGTTAGTGATGGCAAGCCTGGTTTTCTAACTCCTGTTTTTTTTCTTCCTCTTATAGTTTCATCCCCTTTTTCCTGGAATAATATGTTTATGTGGCAAAAAAGTCTCACTAGCTTTGGCTCAGATTTTCTTKAATTGTAATCCCAGGTTTTGGTTAGATTTGCAATGAATAGGAAGACATTTTTTCCTGCTTGTCTCACTTTCTCAGTTGTGTGAGAGAATACTGGCTACCTGCACTCTGCTGTGAATCTGTGCAAAGTGTTTTATATTGCCTTATGGAAACAATGGGACTTGGATCTTGTCTAAGTATTGAAATGATTTAATTTCAAAAAGACAATAAGGCAAATACTGGCTGTTTCCTGAAGAAAACTGCGTCCAAAATGGAGTAAAAACATTCTAAGATTGGTGAGGCAGAATTTTTATTATCTGTGTGTGTTTTCTACAAAACCATATATTGCAAAACAATGTCAGCTGGAGTTTTATTGGTAGGGGAGATTCATACAGATGAAACCACAGACTGGTTTTTTGCAGGTTAAAAGCATATGGTGAGTTTAATTTAAATCCTATGGAAGACWAGTCACATAAGGAGCTTGGTTTGATTTACAAGCTGAATTCTGTAGCCACTTAACAAAACTTGTACTCATTTTTCATGTTTAATGGCCATATGCCTCTACTGCAYTTTGAGGCTATGTGGCCTCCATCTGGTGGCTAATTGAACACCTGAAATATCTTGTTACTTGATAATTAATGATTCTTTGTAGACTAATCAATGCAATATCTGACTGCTAGAACAYGAGTTTAGAGAAAGGAGAAGAGATTTTTGGTAAAATTACTTGCTATTTGTGTGACTCTTCCACAGCAGTGACATGACCACAGGAATGAACTTTTGCCATTTAACTTGATTTTCAAGTCAAGAATGACATGGAGTCTGAGAAAAGTAMAATAATGTACAAATGAAAAAAAGTGAAATGCATACTGAAAGGATATCTTAGGGAGTTGGAGAAGTGTTCTGATTATAGATGAAATAATTAAGTATATCCTTACACAGGCCAGCATATATAAACTGAAGAATGGTGTTAGGTCTGTATTGAAATGAGAATGCCTATGGAACTYCAGTCAGTATGTGAAAATGAATATACCTGTTTCTGACTATGATTTTTTTTGTTCTCAAGTTTCAACTCAGTTTGACAATAAAACAGGAGTTAAATTTATTGCCCTTCTTTATAATGTGTTTAGGAGTGAATCATCTATACTGCTACTACAGATTACACCAAAAACCTGAGTAATTGTTCATTTAAATGTATATCTTACAAGAAAGCAGTGGRGAAACTAGGTTTCTTCTGCTGTGTTTTCTTTGAGCTGTTGAGTTCTGTACACATATTTTCAGATCAGTCAAAATCAGAAGCAAAAAMTGCTACACATGAATAATCCTCAGTTGAATGGTAACAGAGTGAAAGTTACAAATTTCCTCTAAATTTTTAGTTAAAGGGTTTGGATTTTTGAAATAATGTAATTTTTTTCTCATGGCTATCCAGTATTTTCTGAGAGGTGAGTTGTTATGTCCTTCAAGCATATGCAGCAAAGGGAATAAAGAAAGAAACTCAATATTAGATAAGTTAAATGTTTATCAGCCAAATCTGTAATGTAAAATAGTAGCCAAATATAACACAGACATTTACTAAAGTGTAAAATATTAAATGAGAATAAAATGGATGTTCATTTTACAGTCTGCAGGAGGTGTTTGCAGCATTCAGGTGCCAGCCACCACCATGTTACGTTTGTCTGTCTGACCTTGATTATGAGTAATATGCAAACCATGACAAAACAGTTCTTGTCAGCACTTGTTAGCACAGCTGTCTCAGCAGCAGAAGRAAGAAAAGTAAAACTGGAGTCAGCATAGAGGAGGACAGAATCATCAACTTCAGGTAACTCTTTGCTGGAAATGCTCTGAATGATTTATTTTACAGAGCAGCTGGTATCATTATAAGGAGTTTTCTGTAGCCAGGGTATTTTTTCCATTAACAAATGGGAGCAAGGCTTTATTTTACAGGTGTAGTTTCTTGTGCAGTGCTGTGCTGTTACTGCCTGTGCTATGGTTTAACATTCTCCATTTGGCCAGGGAATGGAGAATGACTGACCAGTTTCCAGTGGCCTCAGACTACAGTCTGTTTTTGGATGGTGTTCTCAGTGAGACAGCAAGCTCTCTGAGGATGGCTCCCTGAGGTTTTTGGCTTTTTTGAGTTGGGGRCAAGAGGCAGTGTCTAAGAAAATAGTCAACTTGAGAATTAGAGATTTTGCTTGTCTCTGAAACGAATGTTTTTTATTTAAAACAAAAAATTATTTTTAGAGCAGATTGAAAGCATGTGAGAGTGACCATAATAACCTGGTTACATCACTCACCTGGCTGGCAAACCATCAAAATGAACTTGAATACAGTAATTTTGGATCTCTCCTTCCTGTAGTTCTATAGCATAGTTAATGCTTTCTGAATGCCAACAGAAGTTGTTCCTGMTGAGAGTGAAATTGGTGGCAAATGCAGAATACTTGAYRTATTTTATTTCTTTTTTTGCTTTCTTGCTGATGTGCAGTAATAAAGTCGGTTTTATCTGATGCAGTTTTGTGACTGTGTGCAATGCAGGCACTAGTGGAGAAACATAAGTGATAATGATGCCTTAGGAATTGCTTTATTTACCCTGTTTGTGAAGATGTATTTCATAACTATGTTCTTAAACATTAAAAGATACATGCTAAGAAAATATGCACCAGTAAAGTCCATAAAACCACTGCAAATCAACTATGCTTAATACAAATCAGATTTGTTATGAAAACAGTGTCAATTTACGCTGCTCCTCCAATGCCCAAATGGACCCAAGAATCGTGAAAGCAAAATTGCCTTTTGAAAGTAGTGTAATTAGGTGACACATTCACTTTTTGGAACTTGTTTTGTCCAGTTTGAATGCCCTCATACGAACCAGGTTTGACAAGGTTTTCAGCATTTTCTGAGGATGTGATATGCATACATGCTCTCAAAATGTTCACAGAACTGACCAAAATGACTGATCAGTTTTTAAATGTAATGGCCTTGGCCTTGCACTTTAATTGAAGTTAGGCCAAATACCAGTAGGAAGTGAATGAAGTTTTCCCGAACAAAGTATTTCAACTGATTTTTCAATTCCTCCTTCAGTTTATCAGAGGACAATGCTGTAAAAGCATTGAAGCTTGAGGCTTTTTTATTTGGAAACAGGCTTGAGTACTTACTGCAAACATCTATGACCTTCACTTCTGGTAGGAATGAATTCCCTTCAAGAAGACTTAAGAAGTGTAGGAAAAGAATGAAATAAGGAAAATAACTCAAATTTAATGTAGAGCATAGCACAGAGGTGTTTAACAACAGTTATCAAAAAAGCTTTCTACTTTAAATAGTCAGTGCAATGAGGGTTTCCTAGACTTCCCTTGAGAGGGAGGGGAAAAATGAACCCAGAACATGAAAAAAAGCCCCTAAACATCAGGAAGGTAAGTATCTTGCGAGAGGTGAAAACCTGACACTGTTGTGACTTCTCAGCTGAATGGAATTCAAAGAAAATTAATACTCTTTAGCTCTTCTATCTTTTATTAAGTTTAAAATAGCAGAAAGAGAAAAAAAGGTTTAAAAATTGCTAAGCATTAAAAATGCAGATTCCAAATTAATGTGAATGATAGTAGCAGTAGATGTTTTGTTTCTGATCAAYAGCCAGTTCTGATTTCTGTCTTCCCTAAGTGTAGCTTTTAGAAGTAATTTGCACGTTAATTTTTCTTCCCCTCTTTAAATAGGACACAGTACCATTTTTCACATAAGCAGCTGAAAAGGGCTGCTAGAGGATAGATTTTTGTTATGGCTACTTTACAGTCCTTTTTTTGTCTTAGCAGAGTAGTGTTCAGCACTTTACATACTTGTCTTGGGAGGCTGCATTTTGGAGGGTATTTTCCTTTCTGTAAAATTACTTCATTTCCTATCACTCCCACTTTTTCCATTCAATTCTCTTTCCTGTTTCAGTATTCCCATGGAAAATGAGTTTTTAAGAATGCTTTGCAGACTCGTTTCATTTTGGAAACCTTAAGCTTGCAATGAATGATCTGAAATTTTACAGGTAAGTTTAAAGAGACTGGTGGGAACGTACCACTAAGTTGCATTCCGCATCTGAAAGCCCTGCACTGTGCTGGGTCACATAAGACTTTAGATGTCATTGAAGTGATATCTACCCTGCAGGCATCCAGGTTTGATTACTAAAATCTGGTTTAAAATTAAACTGGATGTGTTGTAAATTCTCTGCTGTTTTGAAAAGCTACAACCGTTTTTCTTGGCAGGACAGGGGTTTGTGAGCCACCTGCATGGGTGTTCCTCAGCCCACCTCACTCTCTCTGGATCTTTCTCCTTTTGGGCTGTTCAGGTGTTTCCTGGGGATAATCTTCAGCTAGGTCAGGTACAAATTTTTCTTCTGGAATTGTGGTAGCCCTGGAGAACTGTGTTCCTCAAGAACAATATCCACAGTTTAGGAGTGGGTAAGAGGAAGRGGCTTTTGCAAACATTATATTTCTCTAATGGATTTTTCTAATGGACAAAATAAAATGAACCATTTCTTCTATCTGCTCCACAATAAACTCAAAACCTCTTTGACCCTGTTATACAGTGCTATGGTTTAGTTGACTTGGTTGTGTTCAGTCAAAGGATGGACTGGATGAGATTAGGAGTCTTTTCCAAAGTTAATGATTCTATGATTCCAAAGAAATAGTGTTTATTTTGAAGTGAAAATTCTTATATTTTTAACAAACCAATCTTGGAAACTATCAACAGTCCCAAGAAATATTTGTAGATTGGGGCACCATAGGATTAAATTTTGATTATCAAATTTGTCAAAGTTTCCATTGTCACATAATTGYGTGGCATTATTGAACTATATTTAAGTATATTGAGTTATATCAACTAAAGAATCTACCCGCATTCTAGTATATGAAGAGAAAAATTTCTTTAGAACAGGGAAAGAATTTGTATGAAGAATTACTTTTCTSCTGGTACCAAGAGATAAATTACACTGGTACATTTGATATTTTTTGATATTTGATGTTTTTCTTAAAGGATATAATTATCCATTCATGTATAATTTAATGTTCTTATGGTGAAGTGCATGAATTAGCTCTTCTAGAGCTGGAAAGATGGGAAGAACAAATTTACTTAATTAAACAGTTTATTCAAGGAGGGGTGTATGTGAGAGGGGTGATAAAGCKCTGCCTTAGAAATTTTAGAGCTGTAGACATCACGAGCATGTTGCAGTGTAGGTGGGAAAACACATTTGCYTTGCTGTCTCAGCATTCTATCAGAGAAGTTAATAATTCCTTATATCTGACTAATAAAAAGCTCTCTTTTCAGACCCCACTCTTATTTAAATTTCAGGTACAATCCAGAGTCTTAACTTTTCATGTTAGAAGAGCAGTACGCATTCTTGGAGTTTTGGCAGCTCTCAGGTTTAATATTGGTTCAAAAACTTGTTTCTCTTGGGATTGGCTTATGAATATGACCAGTGAAATAAATAATTCTTTCTCTCAGTGCACACAAGCACAAGTGATGCTTCTGCCTTGGCCAGTAGGTGTACTGGTTTCCCCCCACTCTCTCTCTTCAAAGTGCCATTCTRGCAGGCACTATGATTTGCTGTCATTCTCACTTCTGAAAGAATGGCTGAGTCTTCTGTCCTGCAAGGCTCTGAGACAAAATACCTGAAATGAGCCCAAACTGATTGCCAATGTGGAATTCTTTGTCTTCTGAATTATTTGATGAAGTTCACATATGAAATTTTGTTTCCTCTTCATTTTTTTGTATCTGATTTTGAACTAAGAACCTGTCAAAAAATGGGAGTGGAAAGAAAACATGACATGCATTATTATATGCAGACAAAATGCATCTAAAATTAATCTCTCTCTTCTGCCTGGTCTTYTTAGCACTAATAATGTCTCTWAACCAATAAAAACATCCACACAATAAAATAAAAAAATTAAATTAAATAATTAAAATTTAATAATTAAAATTAAAAGAATTTAATTTTAAAGATAGTAGTATAAATTTGGACAACGGAATGCTCATGACTTTTTCTCTACCATTGATGCCAAAAATTACTGTTGAGAAAAGAGATCTTTTATCAAAGAAAGATAAACACATATAAGATTAAATAGCTAAATATTTTGAAAACTATCTGTCATGCAAAATTTATGAAGTAAATTAATTTTAAATGCCATCATTGGGTGTTTGGAGCACAGATGTCCTTGTCTCTACAGCTGTGGAATTCAACTGAATGACCCCTATTGTCTTTAGCTTTTAAACTCAGAGTGGAAGCTTGGATAACATTTATGATATGATTTTCAAGTTACAGAACCATAAACCGTAAAGGGAGAGGTCGTCCATTGCAGCCTATTTCCATTACATTTTTCAAATCTGTACTCAGTTTCTATTTGGGGTGGATATTTATCTCTGTAAATATATGTAGTGCGGTCAAAATGGAATAAAAAAGATTGCCAAATGGTTTTAATACATTTTATTTAGATGCTCGAGATTATGCYTTATTAATGGGTCCCTCTCCTTGAGAAAAATAATGCCCATAAGGTAATATACTTCATTACAAATATTGTATAGAGTGATTAGAGGTACAAATAAATATCATCTTAGTTGACAGTGACATAAGTTAGAATTTCAGTGCAGAAGTACTTAATAATTTGCTGGTTCTTTGAATTTTTTTCATGTTTAATCTGTTTGAGGATAATTAATCAGTTACGCATATCAATTAGAGAGAAAAATACTAATGATATTTTTAATGTGGAATGACCTTATGGTTTCTGCGTTTGGTTTTGGTTTTTTTTTGGTTTGTTGTTTTTTTTTGTTTGTTTGCTTTGTTTTTTGTTTTTTTTTTAAGGCAAAGTCTTTAACTGCTTGGGCTAGGAACCAAATATTAATGCATCATATCCTTGAAGAATAATATTAAATATATTAAAAAGTTCTGGAATGGTTTGTTTCAGTTACACAAATCAGATGTGTGCCCTGAGACCTTGACCTAAGTGGAAYGAAAAGTTTTTTCAAACCTGCTCGTGGAATGGTATAAATGGATATTAAAAACCTGTTTCCTCTTTGGTGCTCTGAGYGCAGCTTTCGAATATATGACAGATGGAACTTGTTTCATTCCTGTCCCTGTAATAACTGGCTATACTGGATGAGTAGGTAGGGAAATCAGAGTGGGAGTGAGGATAAACTGATGCTATATTGTCCTTGAAATTTCCTAGTACTGCATGAAATTCAAAGCAATATAAATATTAAAGTAGCATTAGTCTCACTTAYAGGGAATAAATAGTGTTACATTTCAATCTAATTTTTCTTGTCATGTCATTTGCTCTGTCATATGTTGCTAATTAAAGATTACAGGAGAGAGCTCCCTTGAGGGAATGCATGGTTATAATCTCTGTTTGAAAAAGATTTGCTTTGGATGTCCGTTGACCTTTCCACATTTAAAATGTTTTATGACTTTTCCTGTGCTTGCTGGGGCCTTGACTAGGTGATTTTCAGTCTCATGTTCAGGTACATAAGTATTGTTGTTTTGAACTGTGATGGCCCTATTATCCTTTTATTGTTTAAGAGGAGAACCAGTTGTCTCTTCTTTCAAGCCACTGCTCCTTATACAACAGAAGAAACAAAACCACATCAGCTAAGTTGTTCACARAAGCAAGGTCACAGTAAGTTGTAATACAAAACACATGACTTTTTGAAGAATAGAAAGTTTAATTTAAACAGTGTTATACAATGAACAAACCCCATTTTTTACAAAATATCAAGCTGTTCTGTTGAATGCAGAAAGTTAGGCCAAGTGCTAGATAAGTTTCAAACAAAGAAATGATAAATGACTGTTGTATGAAAGCAGGAGAGCTAAGATAAGAAAACCAAAAGGGACGGACTTGGTGRGCAAAGTAATTTTTTCCATTTTGTAAGATTATATTTATGAATAAATGTCCCCCAGGAACAGAACTGAACACTGGAGCAAAATGTGAAATTAAGATCTCTTTATGGAATATTTGTGGAAGTTTGATGTCATCCTCCAAATTTTATAGCCCTTTTTTATTCTAATCAATAGTAAAAATTAGAAATTAAATGAATAATTATGAATTTAAATAACAATTAAATGGGCCAATGATATTTCTGATCTATTGAGGCYATTTCCACAATCCTTATACAGCTTTTAGCTTGGCAAATCTCTCTCTAAAATGAAAACTGGCTTTCTTTAGAACCTCAGAAACTGAATTTTCATAACTCATTAATGCAGTGGATTAGACATAGATTATTAATTTATTTAAGTGATGCACTCATTAAATAATTTCTTTCTTATCAAGKTGGAGTCTGCTCTCTGCTGCCTCTGAAGTTTCACTACTACTGGGAATAATTAGGCATTCTTTAGCAGGTAACAATAGTGTAACTAATTTTGCTTTACGGTGCTTTGCACTTTGACAGTCACTTAAACTAGCTCTGAATATCTGTTGCCTGATTAGATAGTAATTTTAATCTACTTTGCTAGGAGAGACACTTTGAACAAATAGCTGAATAACAAGTGTTGAGTGTAGACAAAAGGGATGTAATGAAAGGAAATGTCTGATGGAAATGTGCATCACTCAGCATCTCAGGGAGGGAGGTCTGCGTCTGAGCGCGTGAAGAATAGTGCTAAGGTGAAATATGATGGTGTAAGCTTCTTTTAGTTATGAGAGTCACAGTTCTGAGTCACACAGGAAATTTAAAGAAAATTGTCTTTTTAATTCTGTCTTTGATCTTCTTATTTTTAATCTATTATTCTGTGTTGCCTTGCTCCCAAGGAGAATGCATGTGTGAAATATGAAATTAGGTGCTTTACCGGGCTTTGAATTAAAGTCCTCTTGAAAATCCATTCTGTATGCATGTACATATTTGTGTAATTGTTTGGCAGACCAAATCCTCTGAATATAGGAGTAAACCTGCTAATGGATTTGCAGTTAAATTTTCAGAGTAGCATTTGTGTATGTTAACTCTGCTTTTAGATAATATGAAAAAAATGAAAAGAAAATTATATATTTCCACCTTGAATTCTATTATCACATTTTTTTTTGTTGAAAATAATGGTTCTTAGATCTGCTGAGAACAGTAGTGTATGACAGTAAATTCTAATTTTCTTACTGTATTACAAAATTTTTATGACTTTCTATAATACTAAACTCAATAATTTCTTCTTGAACCTTAAAATTTTATTTACTTTGTTTTACTAGCAGCTTTTGAAAGTATACTTGCTCTGCAGTTATCAGTAGCCGAATTTAAATCAAATAGCTGTGGCAAGTAATTGTAATTAAACTGCAACCTCTGGTACTATTGAATGGACAGGAGTATTTGAGTCTGACGTGTTCATTGATGTGTTCACAGCCTGAAGAAGTTTAACAAGAATGTCACAATCCATGAGTAACATCTAGCGGTTTTCCTCTAACTGCAACATTCTGGATTACTTTAAATTAACCCTAAAATCTGTGCTTTATCACATATGGCATCCTGACATGATTAATTTTCTTAGGGGATAGTATGTGAGCTGGCYAAGAACCCAGGAAGATTTAAAGCTAACATTGTAAATGGCATAGTCAGCACTGGCTCTGAATTCTATAGTTACTCATCATTTGACTAAGAAATTTCATAACTTCAGTGGTGCAAAATTTTCTCTGTATTTTTATTGGTTAAGAGACATTATTAGTGCTAAAAAGACCAGACAGAAGAGAGAGATTAATTTTAGATACATTTTGTCTGCATATAGTAATTCTGCTACTAGTTCACTACTTCGAAGCATTGAAGACAAYATCAGACACAGATTTTAGGGATGGAATAAGTCTGGCAAAATGTATCCACCACAATTTACTTTTAATTTACTGAATTCAATGACTTAGTCTGAGACTCAAAGTCACACAAGACAGAGTGCATCTTGTGTCATTCTCATTTTGATAAGAAACTGTCTGACATTTTGAAAAATGTCCTACTCTGTAATCACAATCAGAATATATAAAAGCTCTGTGATACAGAATTGTTTCCTTATTCACACTGGACTCCTGTTCATAAGCTATTACCTGAGCTGTGGATTTTGGCTGATAAAGTCAGGCCGAGGTTTTTTTCCCTGAACTTGTCTTGAGCTATTGCAGAGAACCATATTGGCAGGATATTCAGGTGCCTAGAATGTGAATTCTCTTGGGAAAATAGAAACAAAATGAATAGGATTATTGTCCCTATAGGAACAGTTTTCCAGGGATGATTCAGACACCTGATTTTCTTAGGAGATGGTATTTAACACTGATGTTATCTTACAACATTTTATCGTAAAATACAGATACAGCATATCTTTGCATATCATTCCATGTAAACAGAGAGCATACTAAGTGACCAAGCAGAAAAGAAAGAAAATTCAATGTGCTAGCTTTAGCATTATTAAACTATTTTGACTGATGAGGCTCTGTTAGAAGTGTTATTAAAACTGCAAAGCTGTATCAGCTGATTGAAGGAATCAATCTTCCATTAGTATTTTGCTGATTTTACAGGAAATAATGCTGAATAGGCAGTGTAAGCAAGACCATCCATGTCTGAGAAGGACAATTACACAATTTATATGACCTAAATAAAAGAAATGCGATGGCTCCTTGAAGTGGAAAATTGCTTTACGGTCACTGTGTGAACTTCACTTTTAAATATAAGCAACAATTCTGGTTTTGGAAGACCTAGTCTAACACCATTATCTGTTAAAAAAAATCATAATTATAGTACACAATGAAATGAAATTATTTACAAAGACATCAAAGGAAAGCTTGATTTTGATATTATTTCTTTCTTTCAAATGTTCTCAAATAGCTATTCTCCCCTTGTCTGAAAGGAGTTCAAGTAGTCTTCTACCTTCCCATATCCTCCTCAAAGCAGAAGTCCTGGAAAGCAGAGAGTAAGGTCTGTGTACCCTCTTTAGATAGCAATACAAAGGTGTGACTTGAAAATGGAAATTGTGAAATTCCTATAAGAGATTTTGCTCTTAATAAATTCAACTTTGTAATGTGTAAGATTCCACCTCCTTTCTCCTCCACAAGAGCAGATCAAACTGCTGTACTGCTTGAAAGGGATTTCTCTTCAGCTCCTTTTATCTGGCACATAGTTRTGAAACTTTGTGTTGTTTGCTTTTACCTGCTACTTATCAGGTTAAAATTTTCACCCAATGGTTTGCCAAATTATTTTATACCTATTATCAGATTTCTTCATTTGGAAAACGTCAATATTTAACTGGCACTTGTACCATTACTAGATAATTCTTCAAGAGACACCTGAGTATTTTTCTATCTTCCAAGCTATATAGTAGGTCTGTAGAAACCTCTTGTAAGTTGTCAGGACTCTTCTAGGGCAACCACTTGCTAAGAGTTTATCAAAACTCAGTTAAGAGCTTTTATTTCCTTGCTCATCTGAAGATTATAATGTGAAGAACTTTTGTCCATTATACTTTTCTTCTTAGTATTTTTTTATTATATAGAATAGAATACATTGCCAGTTTCCCCCTGTAATTTCCATTATGAATAGGAGCTATTATGGATAGGATTGTTGGTTTTGGATTATCCTCGAAATTAGAGATTAATTAGTCATTAACTGTGATAGTGTATCACTGTTTTTTCCTCATAGTTGTGCCACAGTTTCAACAATATTGTGTGGGAATTATTTTAAAAAACCAAACAACTCTTGAATAAAAATATTTCTGTATTTTCAGCCAAAAGGTATACAGAAAGATATAGAAAAACTATTCGTAAAGGAGCCAAGATTCTGAAGAATATAGTTTTATACTCTAAAGAAAGTATCTCTGTATATATGTATTTCTTCCAATAGAAAGGTAATATTGAGTTTTAAAGGGCTGTTAACTCCACTGTGGAAAGATGTCCCTAGAACAAATGGGTTTTAATGGAAGAGACTCTCAAAATTATGTTTGACACTCTTTATGCAAGAAAGAGCTAGCAGCAGGACAAGCTATCAAGTAAAATATTGTTTTTTGCATTTACTGTATTCAAATCAAACCCAGATATTTGTTTTTCTGGAACATGTCAGATGCAAACAAGTTATACTTTAGTTAAACACAAATTACTGATAGCAGTAGCTGAGGCAACCATGCAAGATTCTCGTTTCAAGGTTTATTATCTCATTGCTTTTTTACACCTGTGAAGGATGGAAAAAATCTTGATGTTTTCAGTCCTCAGATTTATTATCCAATCTCTGTATTTTCCCCAATATCAAGTACATTTTAAAAGATGATTTTAACATATTTAGTAACACATATCTTTAGCTTATCTTTTCCAGTGCAAGGGTAACTTTAAAGTTCTCCTTGTGTTCTACAAGCAACTTCAGGTAAGGCATAGAAGATACAAGCATTCTGTGACACTCTAGACATGTGAATGTCCTGCAGTTTATATACAGGACAGCACAATGGTTTAATATGCAATAGTGGGGATAGGGAACATATTTTTTCCAAGCCTCTCTAGAGGCAGCATTGCAGGCTGCTGCAATTAATATCTCCAATTTTGACACAGCTGTTATCCAATTACACATTCAAAACCATAATAGGCCGTTTAAAATAATGCATTGATTGTATTTGACATTCACTGATGTCAGAGATGCTGTTAGAACTGTTGTTCTGGTCATGCAAATGACCAAGCATTACTTGCAGCTTGTTAAGCAAGCCCACTGAACAAGAAAGAAAAGCTTGTGTTGTTCTCATAGGCTTTGGATCAGTACGGAAACCCACATAGCAACAAGAAAAGAGGTAAAGCTCAGCAAGACCCTGCACTTGAAACTTTCATACTAGAGTTTACAGTACTTACCTGACAACTTTTAATTATAGCTACTGGTGTGATATTACCTGAGGTTTTTCAAACATTCCTCAGTTTGGAAGAAGTCTGAAGTTCACACAGAAAAAAGTAAGAGAAAAACAAAGTCCCTCCCCTTCTTAATTTCTTCAATTCTGCACATATTGTCTAACTAATAATGCATCATTTTTACTTGATGTGAATTTAAGAAAAAAAAAATCACAGGCAATTAATTAAAAAATTAAAACCCTCATCAGTTAGGGTTTCAGTTCAATGTACTCCTGAAGTTTGACAAAGTAAGGGACAAGTTTATTTTTTCACTTACCTGAGTTGTCCTTATCATCATAATAATGTCAGCTCAATCAATGAATTGCAGAGCCAACTGCTATATTAGAAAGTACTATGTAGTAAAAGGGTCAGGAAAAGGTGTGTCTAAGGACTGGAACTCTATTTTGTCATGAACCAAAACTCCTACTTGCTGCAGAAAACATCGGCAATAAATAAGATTGGAGGATGTAATCATTTTAGTCCCTTTCTGCCATGCACTGTTGCAGTCTTGTTTTATGTTGCCAGTGTTCTGAAATTGTAGCAGATGATTGTCATTAAAGTGCATCCTGAACCATCCTGAATATCTTTAAATTTCTCTTGTACTATATTCCTAGCACTGCCATCCATTATGGCTGCAAAAATCTTAGTGTCACTTCAGTTAATTGTAGAAGCTGAATGGTGTTGTCTAACTTCCAGTGATGCAGAAGAAAATATGCACTTGCATGCTGCTATTATTCAAATTGAATTTTCAAGCTGAATAGTAAAAAGTCTTTAGTTCACAGCATATTTTGCACGTAAATTCAAACCGCATGCTGAAATGTGACATCCAGATCAAAAAATTATATAAGCAGGCTGCTGAGCTTGCTGTCTGTAATGCACTGAGCATTCTGAGGCTATAAAGCAAAACAATGCTATAACCAACCCTTTTAAATYACCAAAAATATATTTTTTTTCTTTGTCTTTGAAGTTACTTCTTGATCCATTGATGAACTCCTGGTTTGCTGAATGTTGTGAAGGGAGCATGACAAGCAGGTTTTTCTACCTTGCAACATTAGCCACCTGTGTCAATTTTCATCCCATAGAAGGAATATAAAGTGACTTTCAGATTTAATCAGTTACATTTGTGATAATTTCTGATAGACTTTATCAAAACAGTATGACAAAATGAAATCCTTCCTTTAGGTTTGGGTCATCTCTAGAATAACTTTAAGAGATGTGGTAGGTATTAATCTCCTCTTGGTCAAATCCAGACTTTACTTATGCTCCTTTTGGATTACTAATGTCATAAACCAGCACATTCTGAACATCTCAGTATTTCATATGATGTCTTGCTTTGCTCAGCTTTTTCTCTTGTGGCTGATAGTTATGTATGTACAGGGACTTTGAAAATGCCAAAGCACACTTGCCACACTGCCTGGTTTTTTTGACAATGACCTGCCAGTAGGCTACTTTAGGCTAGATCAGAAGACAGAAATAATTATTTGTGTGTTCATAAAGGGGATTTCTGAAGGAGTGACTGTATATATACTAAGATACAAATGCTTAGAGAATTTGTCTTGCTTGAGAGTGAAAGGAAAGGAAATGAAATCTTGCAGTTTCAATGAAGATCAATTTGGCAAGCTTTGGTCCATACCCCTGCACTTCATGACATACCATGAAGTGGGATGAAAAATCATTTAGATGATTTTTCCCTTCAGTGAAGATTATTTTTTAATTTATGTTGGGTAGGTCTTCTTGTACAATTCTTCTCCTGTCTTTTCCGTATTCTTGTTTCATTGTTTGAGTTTGCTACTTCAGTTAGGTTAGTTTTGGTAAGTTCTGGTCCTTTTAATTTATTTTCATTCCAATCCATTTGATTGCAGTCACTTCACTTCCAAATTTTGGTGGTTTTTTAATCTGTTCAATCCATAGCTAAGATGAGAGGAATTTAAACATTTTAAAAAGCAATTGCACACAACACAACAAGCAATGGACAAGATATTTTTCTTCTAGAACTCAGTTGTCGATTAGTGGACGAAATTGGTATTACAAGTTTTATACGGTTTGCATAGCCAAGCTTTGGTAGCAGAGTGGGTGGAATACAGGGGTGGCTTCTGTGAGAACCTGCTGAAAGCTTCCTCCATGTCCACCACAGGCAGTTACAGGCAACTCCAAAGATGCACGTGCTGGTAAAGGCTGGGCCAGTAAGAAACAGTGGTAATGCCTCTGTGATAACACATTTGTGAAAAAGGAAAACCCTGTTATTGCACAGATGTAATTGTGGCCAGAGAAAAGTGGGGCGAGAATAAGAGAGAGGAACAGCTCTGCAGACCCCGAGGTCAGTGGAGAAGGAGGGAGAGGAGGTGCTCCTGGTGCCAGAGCTGAGATTTCCCTGTAGCCTCTGGTGAAGACTATGGTGAGTTATAATGTACACCTGCAGCCCATGGAGAGCCACAGGGATGCAGAGATCCACCTGCAGCCTTGGAGGAGACCCACACCAGAGCAAGTGGATAACTTAGACCAAGTTTTGACCCCATGGAAGACCCAAGATTAGAGGGGCCCATGGTGGAACATCCTGTCTTTGAGGAACTGCACCCTGTGGAGGAGTGACCCATGTGGCAGCTGTTGCAGGTTACAGAGATGTTCCCTGTTTGCTGTCTGGGCAAGCCCATATTCTTGGTTTAGCAAGATTCTCTTGGTAATTTTTTTCTAAGACGACAGCGTATCTTTTTTGTTTCAGATTTGAGATATGCTGTTGCCCACTATTTCTGAAACAACGTATTTATTTTTATTCTGTCTTGTTTCCAAGGCAATTTTYTTTCTATGTTTATGTTTGGATTCAGCCTATTTCTATGAGATCTAAATTAGTTCTTAGTTTAATATAATGACATTTGAAAGTGTAGAAGTTCCTTTGCCAAGTGTCTTACAATATTATTAAATATACTTATCACAGGTAGCCAATTCTAAAAACCTCACTGTAAGTTGCTGCCAAATAATTTAATGAACCATGGAATAGACACCTGTTTTAGAGTTCTGTTTACACTAAAAGGAAAAGAAAAATGAAAGGACTGAGGCAATAGTGTCTCTTAATTGGCTTTAAATTCTTTCAGATTTGAAACATTTTTACAGTTGAACGACAATGTTCCTCTACATGCCTGTATCACTCATCCATTCACTCAGCAGCTGAGACTGTGATTTGTATCCCAATAAACTTGGTCTCTAATTCCAGAAGATGCTGAATTAATAGGTACTTAAAACCCTCGTACAACCTATCTACTTTGAGACCTTATCAAGTTTTTAACAGTGAGGAGAAAAGAGGAAATGGACTCTTGCTGTAATAACCCTCAGCTTTCTTTGTTTTTTGCTCACTGAAGATCATATTATATTTCTTGTACTTCTCTTTTGAAGCTTCCTTGGGCATATGGAGTACAAGAATTAATTTGTCTTCTAAGCCTTGTTCAAATGTATAAATTTGTATTATCAGTTGCTTATGGTTCAGCTGCTTTCCCAATTGATCTCTTCCACTTTGACTATTTAAGTAATATTGTATTGTTTCCATTCACTCCCAAAACAACACTGCAATCACTGACAGTTTTATGTTCCTAATGATATTTTAGAATATTTCTGCCTGACTCCATCCTATTCTCTTTTAAATTATGTGTACTCAATCTGTCATTTACTAACTTTCATGAAACAGAAAATTATATGTAATCCAGTAGGATTTCAATGTTTACAACATCTGATTGATCCTAAATATTTTATTGCTTTTTAATAGCTAGATGCATCCTGAAACTGAACGTCTGTCCTTTGTTAAATCCCCTATTTGCTGTAAAATCCATATAAGAAATTTCATCTTTGCCCATTCTTACAATTAATGTCAATATCTTCCTGATATTTCTTCTCAGAAATTCTTCTGGTTTTTTTTATTCTCATCCCTGAAACATCAGATCTATTTATTCAGCTATAAAATTTAGTAGTGTTTCTGAGTTCCAGTTGCTGGAAAATGAAAGATAGTTAATGGACAGATAAAAATACCAACCTCAAGTGCTATTACAATAAAAGTTGAATTGTGGAACAGTTATCTGCAAGCCAGTGAGGTATTAAAGTCATATTTAATGGTAAGTAATCAGATCACATGGAGAACAGTCAGGGTATCACACACAGCTTCTGAAAGTTCTGCAGTTTTAACCTTGAACTTGACAGCAGCAAAACAAACAGCTGTTCTACTTGATCTCTTTTGTTCAAAAGCAGAAACACTGACAGAAAACTTCACTACAATTTCTGCATCAAATAGGTGATTAGCAATGACAAGTCCTTGTTTTTTCATCAAATAGGTGATTAGCAATGATAAGTCCTTGTTTTCTAATGAGGGGAACGCACTTCTGTAGAGTCTGCAGTAACCTCCACGCTGCTTCTACTTTATTCCACCTTCTTCTTAAACCTAATTGTTATAAACTTCCTTATTTTCCATTATTTACCTCTTTGAAATTTAAAGTGCTCAGTCGTTGTTCCCAGAATCTGCTGTAGATATGCTTTTGTCATCATTGTTTAAAAAACGGCACTTTTGAAAGTTTTGTTTAAACTAAATCTCATACATCACATAGATCCGCCTTAAGATTCATTAACTAGCCCTCTCTTGATGTTATACTCAATAACATTTACAAGTTTTATCTCTATATGATGGTAATCTGACATGAAATTTGTGCAGATTTTCAGAACAGTGGAAATTACTGGCAGAAATTTTCTTCCTTTGGTGCCCCACTGGTTTCTTTAATCATATTGCATTTGGTGGGTGTGGGTGTTGGGGTGTCGGGGCACAGCTCCTTGATGACATAAACTCCAAATCTTAATTTTAAAATTTAGGCTTAGAATTTTATACCATGCAGATTTTGTGCTAATTTAGAGGTTGGTTAATTTGATTTGATAACTCATTTAAGACAGAGAATTACTGTTCCTATAACTCAAATTGCTCTATCTTTCCTGAATATTTTATACTCTGCTCTCACACAGAGAGTAGATTCTCACAGATTGATTGTCTGACTCCTGTAAGTTTGAAACACATATGGTATATTAATCTGGTACTTTATTCTGGATCACATATTCCAATTCTTCCATCTTTTTTCTTAGGCTTCCAGCATTTACAAAGTGGAAGACATGCTATCGATTGGTTACATCTCTTGTTGCTCTTTTAAAATGGCAGTTTGCTTCTTATTTCTACATTTGATTGTTTTGTTATTTCTGTCCTGACCTTTCCTTTTTTTTCTGAGATTACAGAATTTTTTTGTCTTTGTATTTGCAAATGTTATCTTAAACCCTGTGTGTTTGCTCCTGTCAGCTTTCCCTCACTACTCAGCATAAAGTTCACTGTCAACCCTGCTCATTTCAATCATCAGCACCTTGGCTCCTTAGACGTGAATTCATGTCCTTTGCTTATGTACAGAGTGAATAATCTCCTTTTACAGCAAGTTCTGGAAGCGTGTGTCCAACGCTGTTCCTGGACAAGTGTGGGTACTAACAACACTTCAGAGATTCTAGCAAAGACCATGGTTGTGTTTTCTAGAACTGTATAATTTTTGCCTGAAGTTTTTCTTTTTGCCTATTTCATTAAAATATGTGGAGAAAACAATCACATTACTCTCCCCAGCCTTTCCAAGCTGGTTCCTTTTAATGGCTGTACCTACCTGTCTGTTACCTTCAGAAACCTAGAAGCTTATTTGGCTGAGAAAGGAGGCTTCCACCTATCCAAAATGTTTTCTGTTTCCAGAATGACATTCTTAGCACAGAATCATACTTACCTGTACCTTGTGTTAGTCTTCTCCTTGCTAGACTTTGATGTTTCTGAGCATTCCTGTGAGCCTCTTCACCCCTGAAATCCTACTGCAGTGAAACCACTACTTACCTGATCATTTTATGTAGTCTTGGGTCTCTGCTCATTCACTGAAGCTATCACGGCTTTGGAGAAGCACAGAACATTTGTATTCTGGTCAAAGAATTTATAATGACAATTAATTCCAGCCTTTGCACAAGTCTGTATGATACAGTAACTTCTATAAGGGCAGAGGTTTGTTATATAAACCAAAATTACCTGCATGCTCCACCTCATTTGCTAAAGCCTTGCTCAGTAACTGATACATGCATGAAAATCCTTCATGAAAAACCGCTGCAGAATTGGAGTTGGGGAGAAAAAAGAATACATTTAAATTTATAGCAGAAAGAAAAGTAACATAATGGAGTGGAATAGGTTGCAAGAACTTTGAGTCCCAACACATTTTAGTTTTTGTCTTTTTGTTAGTAGATACTTGCTGTCTTTACATTTTCTTTCTATTTTAAAGAAGTATTTAAAACTCGCAACCTATAATTATATTTCCTCCTCTTCAAATAGGTGGGGCTCAGTGGTAACAGCTCTTTATTTAGAGTTTTAAGTTCACACATTTATTTGCATATGCATATTCCTAAATCACAAACGCAGACTGCTTATGTGTCTAAGCAAATTAGGGTTTATCACACGCAATAAGATCCTCATCTGTGCCTGCTAGTTCTGTTCAGGTATCACGTCCATTTAGGCACAAATAACTAGTGGATATCCGTCTCATTGTGTCATTTAAAAATGCCTTTCTCTCTGTAACATATGGTGTCATTTCACACTTACATAGCAAGAAAAAGCAAGAATTTTCCAGTTTCAGGTTGGGAAACCATGATAATTTATGCAAAAAAGAGAATTTTTTAAATGCATGTTTTGCTTTGCATTTATATAAAGAGGATGTGAAGTAAAAAAATTATCTGTGACATTACTCTCTGTTTTTTAAAACTTTACAAACACATGGATATGTGCATAGGGTGTAGCAGTAAATATTGAATACAAAATAGGTTTTTACTTTGTGAATGTGATTATATTTTTGCTTTATATGATTACATATATATATATATAGAATTACATCAAAGTATGTGTTGCAATTAATACACATGAAATTATAATAACTGGTCACGTCTATGACTATTTCAACATGTACCTTATTGCCATAGTGTCGTTGTCTCATAAAAATTCCTGTTGCAAATATCAGGCAGGTCCTGGTATTTGCATCTGCAGCACGTTGTCACAGTTCATATTTGAAGGAGAACAGGACCAAACCTGGGATCTAAATTTGTACACAAAAATGTTTATAATCTTATTATTTCAGTCCCCCACATAGCTTTAGGTGCCTTTGCTTTGTTTTGAGGTGTCATATTTTGTTTTTCTACTGTCCTTCCAACTCAACATTGTCAATCCCAATTGGAAGAATTGTTCTGGAAACCACTGTCAATGGGCAGCCATATGACATTTACAATATTTTAAAACTATTTGGAAAAGCCTTTTTGCTTTTGACTAAATGTTAATGTGGAAGCATGTCTTGCCTTCCAACTTCTTCTGTTATAATCAAATGAAAAAAAGATTTATTTGCAGCATTAAATAATTCATAAAGCAAATTAAAAAAGCACTTCTACACATCACTTATGCCAATAAATTTTATTCCTTTACATAAAGGACATAATTTTGCTATCTTTGACATTTAAAAAGACCTTAGAAATCCCTAAATCCTGTACAATTTATACTGAGTGATTAACATCTATGCTAAATAAAAGGACATTATGATGATACACTCCTTGGTAGAATAATCATTAAAATAATGGTTTCTGTCTGTTCTCCCAGTGTTACTCAATTGTAATAATTTAAATTTTAAAAGGAAATTTTAAATCACATGGTTATAGAAATTCTCTCTGCAAAAAGAAATGTGGAAGAAAAACAATCACTTTTATGTGTGCATATTCCCAGTGACTTGGATGTTCCTCAAAAATAAGTCTGTATAATATAGGCATGACTATGCTTAAATACCATTTTCAGTGCTTTTAGCAAACCAAATCATATCGGCCCCATAACATATTTAAAGTTTATAACTTTTAAATATATTTAAAACATATTTAAACATATTTAATATTTGTATCTTAACTTTTTAAATTTCTAGAATATCAAGGATAAGTGAATGAGATTAATAAGGACTCTTAGAGAGCAGATACATGTGTTCAGAGTTGATGAATTTTATGCAAATATTGATGACTGCTCATCCTGCATGTAGGATAGAGAGGGACCCTGCTTGATGGCTGAAGTTCTTTCCAGCATGTGACTGATGGAACTGAGCATCATGACAGACTGTGCCATCCTTCCTCATTAGGAGGTGCAAAGGGAGTGCAGACAGTTGCAATGCATCCTCGTTCTTTTTCAGTCTGTCTCACTCGAGATGGAAGGCAGGCACTTTCATTTTTTAAACAGTGTACTTCCAGTGTCATTCTTGGCATCTCTCTTTCAAATTTGCTCTGTACTTCATCTGTTGTCTGGTGATGTCCTTTTCAATATCTACGGCTGTATAAAACATGGCCAAGGTTACAGATTATCCAAAACTGAATTCAGAATGACCGAACTGATGGCATTTCAAATTTCAGCAAACTTCAACAGCCATTAGCTTTTAACAACTGCTATTGGAAACTCATCAAGCTGATGTAGAAGACAAACTACATAGTGATTTGTGAATCCATTGATAAACCCATGGATTTCACAGCTGGACTGGCTTAGATATTTGTACATGTACAATTTTTTAACAGCAAATTGCTGAAAGTTTTTAAATCCCACCCTTCTGCCAGTATTCCCTCTGCTAGATTTTATCATGGGTTCTGACACAGATGTAGAAGTTACATCTGCAAAAGAACTTGTAGGATATAGTTGGTCACGTCCACTTTCTCCTGTTTTTCCTGTCAGCGTTGCCATCTTCACACCAGTGGTTAAAGCTGCATGGAACTATTTGCAAGGGAATATGAAAAAATCCTTAATGAGTCTGATGATCAGCACTTAGCACTAACATCACCATTTTTTTTGTTAGTTCATTCACCTGCAAAACCTGAAGGCTAAAAAGCAGCATGGAAAGATTAAAACTTTCAACTGGGATTTTTTTATTTGATTTTTTAAAAGGAAATCTTTCCACAAACCTTACTATTTAATGGACAAATCTATGAAAGAGGCTTCTGACCATGAGCATATATAATGAAACACAGTAATCTTAATTATCCCAACAGTCATTTGTAACAGCAAAGGGATGGTGAGTCTTCCTACAGGGATAGTAATGAAACTGCCAGCTGGGGTGGCGGACAAAGAAAGGAGAATGAATTAGGTTTTGAAGCTCCCTGACCCACCCAATTTCCAATTGCTTTTTAGACATGGTTTATGGTCTTTYCAAGTGTTCTAAATTAATCAGCTTTTGCAGAAGTTAGATCAGGGTTCACCCCAACTCCAAATAAAAATCTCAAAATAATTTGAAATAATTAACCTGTTCAACCTGGCTGCTGGGGAGCATCCTGTTTCTACATATGGTTTGCAGGGCCCTTCGTGCAATTCACTCCACAAGATGCTCTGAAACACAGGAGGGAAAAAAAATCAGCTGACAAAACCAGCAGCAATAGATTGAGGACATTGAACTTGTTATGCTCATTTTAAACTTTGTTTAATAGGAACAGTTTTTTCTATCTAAGACTATTGCTTTTGTTTTAATAGAAGCGACTTGAATTCCAAAGTGAAGGAAAAGTCCCAGTGAACCATGTTTCTTTTTAAATGAAATTGTCTTTATCTTGTAGCTGTAGTCTGGTAGACAGTGAATTTCATTTGAAAAGTGAGGACAAGACAACAGTGACTGAGTTTAGCTTTATTCTACGTTTATTCTAACTTGCTCATTACCAACACTCAATGTCTCTCACCACTTTAGGAGAAAGCTGATATAGAGAATTTTCCTTTAGGAAAGGGTCTTGTAGAGGAACACAGTCATTCACAGATACTTGTTTCTCACAAAAGCAGCAAAGTGCTTGCTTTTTCAATATATTTAATTTTAAAAATATATAGATTTATAGGTTTTTTTTTTGCCATACTACCTCTAGCAGTACTTCTATCAAAGTAAGAGGTAGTAATGATGTTTATTAGCACCTTCATGAGTGGATATAAACAGAGGCAGAAAAAGATTTTATCAATAGTTTTTTTAAACTATCCAACTTGTGAAAGTTTCTAAATGCTCTTCTCCATCTTGTGCTTCTTTAGATCTGTTCAGTTAYTTATCTTGTCATTAATTCAGTGGGAGTCTGGGTACACTTATTGACTCCTTGGGTGCATTCCCCTCCCTTGTCCTTTAGTCGACTGAACTACTGTTTTGGGCAGAGTTTATTTAAAAAAAAATGAGTTTGAAGCTGTCCCTATGAATTGTGCCTAGTCTGCAAAAGAATTTTTATTGTTTTGTATTTATTTAGTGTGATGACGAGAGAGGAGTGAGGGGAGGGGAAGCTGTGACTTTTAACAGCTGATACAAGTTACTTGAAATGAAAATAAATTTAATGAACTTCTCATACATTGTAATGAACTTAGAACCCAATTTCTCAGAGGGAAAAACAGGGGCATGTCCATGGAAGCTTGTGGACTCTCYATCCTTGGAGATGCTCAAGGCCAGGCTGGATGGGGCTCTGAATAAAGCAATCAAGTGAGTGGCTTCCCTGCCTGTGTTAGGGGTGGAAAAGATCATGTTTGAAATCCTTCCCACCCTAACCATTCTATGATTCTATGCTAAACCAGAAAGCTGACTTTTTTTCTTTTTAATCCTGATTGCCTAGCAGGGCTAGGCAATTTAAAATTAGGAAAAATTTCTTTACTGGCAATAACTTCAGACCGTAGCACAGGYTGCCCAGAGAAGCTGTGGATGGCCCATCCCTGGAAGTGTTSAGGGCCAGGCTGGAGGTGGCTTTAACAACCCTGTCAAGTAGAAGGTGTCCTTGCCCATGGCAGGGAGTTTGGAACTAGATGATCTTCTCCCTTCCAAACCAGGCCATTCTATGAATATAGGTTTCCTAAGGATTTAAAATCCTTAGGAAATAGGAAAACAGATGGATAAATGAAAAATAAATAACTCTGAAACAGCATCTGCAGATGCTCTCAGTCTAAGTTTGTAACAGCTCCTGTTTCCAGTGTGAACTGCTATTTTGCCAAGTAAATGACAAGTAATAAACACTGATAAATGGAGTATGGAAGTCCTAAAGTATATTTTGTATTTCTCTTGGCTTCATCTAATAATAAATTGATGTTTTTAAACTTCCAACTTTACTCATTAGTGCCAGAATTCCCATTTTCAGCATGAAATTATATTTCATATGTGAATATGATAGCTGGGGTTTTTTTCATGAAAATATATACGCTGAAAACCAGCTGGTTTGGTTTATGATTAATTATTGGGATATATTAAACCTTACTGTTTGTTTTTAAACTTTCAATGCCTTGTACTGGAAGAAAACATTTATCAGCAGGTGTCGTATATTTTAAGTAATAATAATGGTGCGTCATATAAATAAGTAAATATGTATAGAATTAAACTGCAAAACAGGCTGTGGCACAGCAAAACATTATCATACATCTATGATATGTACCTTGAATWAATGTGAGAGCTTTTTTTTGTTAAATTATGCAACCTTTCCATGTAACTGCCCGTGACACAGTTTTTTTACTGGTGCCTATTCACTGGTGGTAAGCATAATGCAAAAGCTGACGTAAGCAGAATCTGGTTTTGGAATGCTGTAACRCTTACAGATGCTGTGTTTGATAATGTTATGAACGTGAGTGAGTCCAAACTTTCTCTGGGRAAAGAGGTACTCATTTACTAAAATAGCTGCAAGGAACAGAGCACCTATGATAAGCCCAAGCACCCACRCAGCGAGCCAAAAAAGAGAACAGTGGCCTACTGCCAAGTGCACCTGGCTAACMCCAAAAAGCAAGYTCCCAARAAACACCTTTATCCAACYGAACTCTCCCCCTTTATAGCCCCCYTTGAGTCCAGGATTGGTCCRTTTTGGWTCCKCATGGTGATTGGTCCATTTCCAGGCTTCTCATTGGTCTTTAACGCYGTTCATTCTGGACCAAYMGTTTCTGCAGGGCTTCAAATGATTGGTCAGATCTTCCACCCAATCCCTCTTCGAGCTCACCTTGCCCCGCGAGACTGCCCTTCTGCCAAACCCTGGACCCYTCTCCTAGAACATTCTAATAAACCCCCCCCCCCAATCATAATACAATTAATATAACATAASTAATACAATATAATTGAACTATACCCTARTTTAACATAACTTTTACCTATAACAATAAGAGGCCCGGAGCTCTGTCTACAGCTGTTGATTCAGAGGGGATGATGCTCCACAAGTGTGGTCCTAGCAGTRTTCATGGGAAGGGTGGGAGTAARACAAATTGATGAAGGAATATAGGTCAAGTTCAGAATGTTCTTAGGACATATAGATAAAATGACCAGAGAGAAATACTGAGCCTACAGAGTTAAAACAGAGTTTGCAAACCTGAGGCATTGTGAATGCGTTTTTTCTGTCTTTACTTTTTGATCCTTCTTAGATTTGATTTCAAATAGTGAAAATTAAGCATATTAATAATTATGTAATTTGGTTTAGCACAAAAATCGTTATAAATGTGAGATAAGTGGAACACTGGAACCAAGCAGTTCAGGAGGTGAGACACCATCCTCCCTGGCCACTTTAAAGAAAATCATGTTGACTGAAAGGGAWTAACCATGAGGTTCTTACCTGTTCTGACAATCCTAAAATTTGGCCAAAACCAAAACACAGTGTKATTGAGTTGTGCAACTTTCTCTATTTGCCTAATCTTTCTTTGCTTATTATAACTTAGTAAGGATGGAGCCTTTCTTTCTCATCTCTGTCTTTGTTTTCCTCTTCAACATGTGCTCTCTGAGGAAATTATGTAAAGGCTGCTTTTCTCTCTACTCCCTGGCTGTAGCCTGTTTTACAAAAACAGAAAGTCCAATGCTGTTAGAAAAACTTAACAGTCTTTCATATACACAGACTTAACCTTCAGTTTTCTTTTCACCTTTGGGAAATAGGAGGGCAAAAAGCCACTGCAAATCCCTTGTGCATTTCACTTGTAGCAGTAGGAATGCTGCCTACAAGTTATTTAAAAAAAAAGGCATGTTGCATGACTCAAATGAAAAGGAAGACAGCAGAAAAAGTGTTTAGCAATTGATAATTTAAAAATGACAGGTAAAATGAGTGCAATATAGGACTGTTCATGTGTTAGGAATTATCAATGTCAGTATCTAAGCTTGAGCTGTGTGCAATATAAAATTAATCATGCAGTGACATATTTTTCTTCTAGTGTGCTTGGAGTTTCCCAATAAGGAATTTTAGTGACACATTGTTCTCCCTGCATTTACAGCAGACTACCAGAGTTTTAAATAATGATACTCCTTCCCAAATTCTGGAAGTTAAAAAATATTAAAGTGTGTATTAAMGTGCTAGTGGGAAGAGTTATACATACATGTATTAATTCAATTTTAATAAGGGAATAAATGCAGTGAGCTAGAAATAGAAGGGGTGGGAAAGAAAGGTGTAAAATTTAGTCAGGCAAACATTTTCCTTTATTCACGTGTTGCAATGTAACACTACAATCTAGGTATCGATTAAATTTTATTTCTGCTAATCAGTTCTTTCTTCTATTTTATGAAATAATTTCTTGGTATCAGCCCAAGTGCTATTGTGTGAACCATAGCTTTATTAGTTAGATTTATTCAAAATCTTCCAGCCTTAGGATGTAGGCTATAGACTGGCTATATGAAACTTTACAACTAGTAAGAAAAGAATTCAGTATAAAATCCATTAAAAWGAAATTACTTTAGTCAGAGCATGCGGCTATGCTTCATTCGTGATTTCTGTGAGGCTACTGGGCAGGATACTTAACTCAGATCTCCTCAGGTCAATTCCTTCCTTTAATACTGACCTGCAGCTATGAAGATGTATTATTAGAGAAATGATGTAATAGGAAATCACCCTGATGTGAAAGCATATTAGAAATCACAAGTGAAATGGCTCGCTTGGGGCATTTGAATAACAAAGCAATGGATGACTGAAAGTTGGTAGCACTTCAACTCCTTTAAGGCTCATAGATTATGTGGATTATGTGGTTCAGTTCATAGTATCTAAGTAGGTTTCACTTTCTATTGCTTCTGACATTTGTCACCAGATAACAGCTTGCAAACATGGTTGAAACTTTATAGAATGCCTTACCCAGAATAAGATGAACAGTAGAACTAGGAAGATCTTATCAATTTGCTGGTAGTTTTAGTTGTTTTGCTAAGCTCAGT
The DNA here is from genome assembly GCA_014549065.1 of Cardinalis cardinalis. NCBI lineage: Eukaryota > Metazoa > Chordata > Aves > Passeriformes > Cardinalidae > Cardinalis > Cardinalis cardinalis. Next base: position 1,911,690 of record JACDOX010000073.1, read on the forward strand.
TTTAAAACTGTATGAACTGATTTGAATAACTAATCAAAGGTAATACACTGTCCTTTAACATTTGAATGATTTTCCTGAGGAAATGTGTCTAAGAAATAAATCTTGGTGTAGTCTAAGTATTGTTTAATAGTTTAAATGGATTTTGAAAAATTCTGTAAAACTTGTTAATTACCAGATTGAAAATAACATGAAAACATATAAATTTTTAAGTGTAATTGTATAAACTATCCTTGCATTCTTCATCATTTGAAAAAGACATCTAATCTTTTTGACAGGGGATGGCAAAAAAGAGAAGATCAAATTATTTACCACAGCACCGTCTGCAAAAATCAGCTCAATCATAGAGAAGTAAAATTGGCGAGGTAGAAATTAAAAACCCAAATCAATTTCCAGCCACATAACAATTCAAAATCTTGAATTAAAGTGAAATTGCATTAAAATTGTAACTAAAGACATAAATAAATTATATCAATTTTTTTGGCCAGTGCTTTTGTGATAGTCAATAAATGAATTGCAGAACATTAYGTATATTCTTGCACAAAACCTAAATTAAAAAAAGTCACCTGACATTACATCTTCTCATCCAGTGGCTTTAAGACACTTGAAAAATGCAGTGTAAAGTAAGTTACATRCAGAAAACTTTGTAGTAAGATTGCACTAAGAATCTGAAAAAAGGACATATTTTATTTGCTTGGGAAATGAGTTTTCTGAGACTTATTTAAGAAATTTTGCCAAATAACATGAAGGCACTCATTACAGAATTGATGATTATTTAGAACTGCAGTTTCACAGAATAGCCTTCTAAAGCAAAGTAATGGAAATGTATTAATGATTTACAGTGATAGTGTTAAAATTATTGATTAAAATAAATCATACTGTCTTCTTAGAGATTTTGCCAAGCTGGTATAAATGTGGCTGATTTTCTGCTCCAGCTTCACCTATGCTCAAGATCCACGAGCAAAGGCACAAAACTTTGCAACGATTCCCTGATACACTTCCACTCAACCTGGACATTCTTAAGGAAAGAAAAACTGGAATGTCAAACTGCACTATCTTACACCAATGGGAAAAGGGAGACGTGAAAAGGAAATATGGGATATTGTTCAAGGTACCACAAAAAATCATCCTTCTGTTTCATTATTTGGCACTCTCATATATGATGCTCCCTTTGTTTCACAGTAAGTCTCTTACTAGTAGACGATCTGATATTCATCTTTTAAAATCACTGGATGTTTTGCCTTCTGTGTCAGTGAGAGTTGGGATCAAGTTGAAACCAATTGTGGAAGTCATGCAGTGAGCCTCTAAAAGCAGTCAGTGGCTGCTCTCAAAAACAAATCACTTGCTGGGGAGAAAAGATGAGTTAATGTGCACAGCAGCATCCAGCTGAAGACAGACCAGCTGGAAAGCAAAAAACCATCATTGGCAGAAATGCAGTGTATTGGTATYCCTTTAATATTTTAGGGTGTGAAATGGCCTTGACATAATTATGGAAACAAAAGTCCCTTTATGAGCTATGGAAAGAGGCTGACAGAAAAGACCACAGATTTTATAATTCTGGTTGTGAGTGAATCAAGGACTGGCAGCTGGAACTGTAGCTGTGTGAATAGTTCATTTTCAGGCAAATTCTAGGTGATTTCCAGTTTCCTATATCCCCCATATCTGACTAAAATAGAAAAAAGAAACCCAAACCCCTCTTCTGCTTCACTTATGAAATGAAATAGCTACTGAAATTGCTGTAGTTTTTGTGAAATAGCTAAAACTACTGTTGCTTTAGAAAAACATAACCTTGGGCACAGAAAAATTAAAGAGGGGCAGACTTAAAGCTCTTTGCAGTTCTATATGGCTGTTGATGGGAACTAAGCCCCTTCCTTACTGAGAAGGAAAAGTGTCGGGTGCGGGAAGACTCGGACACTCAATATGAGATCAGAAAGCTCCATTTATTTCGGTAGAGCATCAAACTTTTATACACACAAGTAATAAGCTCATGAATATTCTGCAAGCCAGGCAACCCATTGGTTAAGCTATACCATCAACTCTTCCTCATTCTCTCAGGCCTAACATTCCCTTTTTCCCACGTCTCTCTGTCTACTTGTTATCACATCCAGCTAGGCCCAAGGACACGCTGTCTTGCAGGTGCAAAAGCTCAACTAGCTATGTTCAGTACTTTCCCAGCCCCTGGCCGGCTRACAAGYGAATGTCTAYGTGACCTCTGTCATGTAGCCATTTCTCCTCAGAAAAGAGAGTCAAAAATGTTATTTTTTGCTTAAATTTCATATTCCTGGAACAAGCCTCTAAGCCAAATCAGTTTTGAAAGCCAGGCAGGAAACCAAAGACACTTGCTTTAATATTCTTGAAAATATTGTAGGTTACATAGTAGGGTAGTTTTGCCTATGTTTTGAGTTGGGTTGCACAGACCATTCTTTAAGAAAAATACAGTAAATTCATCTGTTCAAGAATTATTTTATATAATCTTTATAATTGTGTGCTTTATGCTATTTAGAAGAATAATTATACACACTACGTGTTAGGTAGATTGCTTAGGAATTTTGAGATGCTGAAAATTTGTTTCTGATGTTTGGAAAGTTTATCCTAATTCTACTGTTTTTTTTAATTCCCCCTACTTTTAACAAAACGATTTAGTAAGGCCTAGTTAGTATAATAAATTTTTCCATTTTCATTATAATATGGTTATTTTGTTAAAGGACTATTGAAGGGCTTATAAAGCAGGCATTGTAGTATTTTGCACTATTCTCTTGATTATTATGTCACTATTACATCAGATTGCATTGTACCAAGTTTATTTTGGAAATGGCTTGTGTGTTCCATAATTATTATTATTACACATGTTTCTAGAGCTTTTGTTCAACATGTTAGAACTGAATATATTAATCACTTGACCATTGTGCAGTTAATTTCTGCTCTTGGCTCAGTAATCTAAATCCAGAGTAGCTCCATTTGCTACTTTCTGACCAGAAAATAGCCCACTAATGTTTTTTCTATAATGTTCAGAGTACTGTAAGATTCGTTTGATCTGCCATAATAGCTCTTTTATATTAATATCTTTGTAAGTGTTTCCAGACAAATGATGCCCTCATTTAAATGCAGGAGATCATGGAAAGGGTCTTAACGGTCCCGTGCAGCTTCTAGAACATTAAAAATGTCCTTGAAATACTGTGGAAGCTCATGCAAATCCTGGCTCTGTGCCTCATTCCAATACATGAGATTTGTGAATGTGGCAATGAAAATGTGTTGGTTTATAAAGTCATGACTTTGTTCCCTCAGCGATAGCCTTAAAGAAAGAAACAATTGTGTTTAAATYTCAAATGTATATTTACAGTAGTTAATTTGGTTCACTTTTTGTTTTATGTTTATGTCCTGATCAGACCAGAAGCATAATATTGTTTTAAAAACTGTTTTTAAAAAAAAAAAATTTAAAAAATTCAGGTAATAATATTCAATTAGATCTGTAAAACGTACTGCCTCTGCAAGAGCCCAAAATCCTTATTACAGGAATAAAGATCTCATTCAGATTTTCCAGAAAGCTGAGTTTGTAAGGAAAAGGAGAATGGTGTCTTTTTAATTGTTTGGTTGTTTCATTTTTAATTTCTCCAGTTCTGAAAATTATTGAAGACCATTTCAGCATCCAATCTAATTTAGGCAAGTCTCAAAGAACAGAAGATGGGGGTGTGGCACTGGCCACAATCTTCTTGTAAAGATAGTATTCTACCAGCTAGAAATTTGGCAGTTTATGTGTGTTATTGTGTTTGTGGYATCTATTTCCTTATTGCTCTAAGCAGGGAAATTGATGGAAGCTGAAGCTCTACTRAATGCATTGAGAGACTGTGTTGCCTGTAACCTGCCCTTCTCTTGGGCTAAGAAAGTGCTGTCYTGTTTTCAGTTTATGGGAAATGGTAATGGCAGAGTGTTGGAGCATTCTCACTGAGCATCTGAGATGAAGGGATGGAATGTAAGGAAAAAACTACCTAAACCATGGCAAACCATGTGTCATGGGAAGCCCCATCCCACCACCATGGATGCTTTTACAGTCTGCTCAGCTGTCATGAAGTGCTGGTTTGATATAATATGAGCAAGCTGGCTTCTGGACACCAGGCATATGCAATTAGGAAATGAAATGAATGAARTTATTTTATGAACCTTTTTTTTCTATTCCAAACATTTGTTTTAATTCTAGCCCAAAAATTTAACAACCCTTCTTGTTGTTATGTTCTTATATGTTTCAAATTAGTCATCAGTTTAAATCTCTCCTGAAAAATCAGCCTTTCTTCAGTTTTATTGTTTTGCTGTAGCAAATAATTCACGAGTGCTTTCTGAAATGCCATTAAAATGTGGAGGAACTGCAAGGTTACTTTGCACCTTGAGAAAGACAAAGCCAGTTATAATGCATTAAAGGATACCTCTTTTGCCATCTGCCCACCCTGACACTTCTGTACCATCTGAAGCTATTTTTTCTGCAGTGAAATATGTAAACACTTGACTTTAATTCTGCTCAATGCCTGAGCTTCTATTCCATGTGATGTTAYTTCTCCATCAGATTAACTATGCCCTTTTGAGATTGTATAAATCACAGTTTATCAGAAAGGACAGTGGAAAGACATTTTGTACAGAGGGAATTTGGTATGCAGGAATAATCTTTTACAGAATAAAAGCTGCATAATTCAAATTATGTTTTTAGTCACAGGGTGTTCTTGATTCAGGTGAACAGAAAGTAACGTAATTGCAATGCCAAACAACTGACAGACATTATAGACTTTCTTTGAGCTGCAGAAGGGAATGGAAAGTATGTGAAAAGGGGAGGTGGAAAATAGTTGATATACACCAACCCTTAGACAGACAGGGTCTGCAACAAGAAATATCTCTCCCAAAGTCTAGCTAAAAAGAAAGTAATGCAAGGCAAGAATAATGGTTTAAAAAACTATAAAGTGGCTTGTACCATTTCAGTGAGGACAAGACAGCTTTGTAACATGTAAGGCTGAGCTGTATGTGGTACTGGAAGATCTCATACACTCACCTCTGTGCAAAAAAGGGTCTTCTGTGGCAAAGAATTTCTGGGCTTAAAAAAAAAAATCTCCATACTACTCATAGCTCCATGTTATAAATGTAAATTTTATTCTACTCCTAACAATATTTTCAAAGAAACCCAGGGATGTGTACTGACTTCCTTAAGGGAGTGATACTTACAATCTAAAGAAACCAATTAAAAAAAAAAAGTGAAAAGTGAAAAGTTAGAAGGCAAAAAAATCAGTGAATAGTTATTTCAACTATAACACCAGGAAGCTTTAGAAAAAGTGTGAACAAACAGCTGGAATGTGAAAAAGAAGCAGTACAATATGTTCACAGGTTTGTGCTAATTTTCCTGACTTCAATTTTTAATTTTTTTTTTTTAATTCCTTCAGACAAAGAGATGCTGGAAGAATAAAAATATTGCTAATGTTTTGTTCAGGAATTTTTATTTTAGTCCTGGATTGCTGACTAATATTTGGGCTGCTGGATTCTTTGGGGCTGGGAACAGAAATTTCTGTTTCTATCTCTGAAAAAATAATGGTTTTTAAAAAAATCAAGTGGTTTCCCTGAAGAATTGAAGAAAGCCTTTTCCACTGATTTAATTTCTGAATATTCACTAACCAGTAAATATTCCATGGRTACTTGGATGTTACCTTTTTTCCTCTTTTTTTGCTTCCATTTTCTTCTAGAACACATTTGTTACTCTGCAGGGTTTTTTGGCTCTCTCTCATCTCCATCCACCAGCACCAAGGAATATCTCTCTGTCTACCCTCATCCTATTTCAAGTGAATGATGCTACAGTTTGCAATGGCTGATTCTATAAAGAGTTGAACTATTACAACTATCCTGAAAATAGAGTTGCTTTACACTGGATTGCAGTATCAATTTTAATCTATATAAGGCCTGGGTATATTATTACTGAAACAAACATTAGCTTTGGAGGCTCAATGTTTGCCACCTGTTCAAAATCCACTGAGCATGAGGCAGAGCTAATGATGTACTTGTTATTTTTGTTATAAAATGAGAGAGTTTTTTCCCAAGTGTCCTTATTCCATTTATTTGTAAGCTTTCTGCAGGAAGTTTSTGATCTGTAAGTCCAATTGCTTCTCCTCCAAGGCCATTTATAATGGTTTAAGGGGCCTCCAGGGCATCATGCATCAAGTGATCTAAATCCTTACTTTTGCAGGAATCAGAAGGTTTGCAATACTTGCCACGTATAAGAGATCTCAGAATTTTGTTGAACATTTGAGATTAGATATCTCATTTCATCATATAAAGACAGAAGTTATGAATGGAGAAAGAAGTTGGAAGAAATAATTTTGTTGCCTCTGTTAACAGGGAGCATAGGTTTTCTGCTTGTGATGTGGATTTCAGTCTTGGCTGACTATTGGGCTCTTCCTTTTTTCTCATCCCAGGTTATTGGCAAATGTGCCTCTGCATGTCTAAAATTGGTGTCATGTGTTGTTCCTTATTTAAATTTTACATTTGAAAGTGTTAGGGGGAACCAAATTTCTGAAATAGAGACAAGGCTGTTTGGAATGTTGGCAGGGTCTGTGCTGCTCTAAATAGCCCTGTGGTGCAGCAAGCAGAGAGCAGCTCGCTCTACCTGGAATAGCAAGGAAAGATAATATTTTCCCGAGGTAAGACTTGCGTGGGTGTCTGATGGACCAGGAGTTTGTGATCACCTTGCCATGGCGATTGAGTGAAAGCCAGAATAAGGTAGTTTAAGTAAATTTCATCAATCTCTTTTATCTAAGAGCAGATGAAGAATTTTTCATAAGTTCTCTACTGATTTTTCACTGTAATATTTCAAGTTAATCAGAAGCTAATGGAACAGAGTGTCACCTCCTGCATTTGACTGATAAMTCGCATGCTACTTCACTCCTGGAAGTTTGTAAAAGTTACTCTCATGATGAAAATAAATTCTTCGGGTTTATTTTAATCAGGATTTTAGAARCTGTTGGTAGAGACTATCAAAGTAACATCTTCAGTTACAACTTAGAAGTTTAGTTCTTCTAAATTATGAGCTCTCTGGAGGTCACCTTGTTTAACCTAAGGTTTTATAAATTATTTTTGATGAAATAAAAAAAGCTATTTCTTTGAGACTGAATCCAAAACCTACTGGGGGAAAACAATTGGGTTTTGATGAATTGTAATCTCCTGATTCAGTGTCTTACAGGAATTATACATGGAAAAGAATAGTAGGGAGCTCCATGAAATTATTGTGACAGCTGAAATCAAAATCTCAACAGCCTCAAAAAGCATATTTTTGAAAAATATATTTTCTTTTCAGAGCTGAGTGAACACATGGAATGAGGGATGAAGTTTCATAATTTTCAGTGTGTAATCAGTTAACTATTTTAATTTGGCATATTTGACACCACCATTCTTGTTTGCAAAGAGAATACCACTAGTTAGAGACAGTCTAATTAAACAGCCTAATTAGCATTAAGTTTTCAGCAGAGATTGAACAGTTTTTATTGTGTCATTATTTTTGCCAAGCCACAGACATATTTTTATTTTTCCTTTATGATCCTAAGGTTATAAGCAAAAATATAGAAAGCTATATGAAAAACAAAGAGGGGAAAATACACCATTTCCAGCCCTTGTGGAACTCAGAAGTTTGCATTACAGTGTAGCCTGAGACAAGACCTGCAGATTTATGGAGATCAGGTTTTTCCTCTGAACTCAAAGGTGTTTTCTCTGGAGATGGGTTCTGCTTCAGGCTCCTAGGAGACAGTGTCTCACCCACGAGATAACAGATTTCCCTCTGAACTTTCATGAACCTGGGACCGGTCATACACCTCTATGTGCCCCAAGAGCCTTGCAAGGAAGAAAAAAGACTGATAAGGAGCTCAGGTCCTCTTTCTCCTTGCCTGTGGGAGATGTTGAAATGGCTCCCTGGGAGAGCAGGAGCCACGGCCTGGAGGTGCTCAGGAGCAGCAGGGATTTGCAGGAATCCTTCCTGCCCGGCCAAAGTCCCAGGGGCTGGGCTGGCTGCACTGCCCCCTGCTCTGGTAAGTCAGCCACAGGTACTTGGGCTGCACTGACCCCAGGGTCTCACTGTGCTGTGGCAGGTAGCAGGCATCTCATGTGACAAGGAGCCTTATTTCATTCTGACTGGCTGTTTCTAAATTACCCCATAGGAAACCCCAAGCTTTCAATGCTAAGATGAAGGGTTTTTCCAAATCTTTACAACTGTCTCTACCATTGGTACTGAGAAAAAAAAAGATTTCTTAAACAAAGCTATTCCTGACGGGAGTAATTTTATATCCTTATTTGCAAAATGACTTAGAGCGTTGTTACTTTTTGCCTAGCAAGAAGTGGCCTGAAGCATGTTTGTCTGGTTTGCTTTGCATTATCTGCTGCTCACATTGTGAGCTGAATGGTGAGTTTGTGAATGTTCAAACCTTCTTATGCAATTACTTTGGTAYGGGAGAAAAGGAAAATATTATGCAGGATACTGATCCTGCTTTATATTTGAACACAAAGTAAAGTCCTTTTGTTTAAGCATAAAGTACAAATGTTTACCTTGGAGCTTAATTAAAACACAAAGTCATGCCTTTGAACCTCTACCTCTGAGTCATATGAAATGCAATCTCAAAATTAAAATTTCTGTGAATGGTAGTTTGTTTTGCTCTRTTGCTAATCTTAATAAACACACTGCAGGTTAGTCCCATTTCTAGTTTTCTGTCTGATCTTCTTAAAACTTATTCTGTGATCAATTGTGGTCATATTTCAGCACCTAGCTAATTCTGATTAGCATTATAATCTAGTACAATAAATGCAGTTTAATCAGAAATTGCAAATGAGCCTCAACCATATCTAATATAATCAGCTATTTTGCTGACATTGCTTCAGCATCAGGATTGTCAAGCACAGAATGAGTTAGCTTTATGTATGAATAGCTTTAGGATATGTTTGATACTGATTTACAGATGAATTTGCATAAACAGTAGTTAAAACTTAATTAAAAGTAAAACCCCTGTTGTATGCTTCTAAGGTTGAACAATTTATGCTCAATTTAATGATGAGGTAGTCTGTCCTCAACTAATCCTTTCCACTCCCTCATCTGTCATAAGCACAACCTCCTGCATTGATTTTGTAGACAGTTGCTATASGTTCTAAGCATCACAATAATTTACAGCAAGTCTAGCTACTAAATTTCCACGGTTCAGTACTTCATGAATTTTTATAATTTTTTTTAAATTTTATGACTGAAAAATTTAATTTGGCATGGAGCATCTTGTCCTATTGAAAAACTACTTTACACTGATGACATATTAAAAGACTCATAGGTTTTATTAAACTCAGGAGTCTGGATGAGGAACTGTAGGCAGAAATTTTACATTTTTTACCTTAGCAGACTTGAAAACAAATAATGTGAAGCATTAAAGGAACSTAAGAAACTGGAATGATATATTAGTTTGAAAAACATTCAATAATAAGTCTGGATTACAARTTGTTTTCAAATAAGATGAAAAATAACTTGGCTTGAAGGCTAGTTTATTATAATAATTTTTCTTTCCTTCYTCCTTGTTGAACTAAARAAAAGATATTAATTCCTTTACATTTATTGTTTCAGTTATATTTATTGATGCTGAGATTAGCTCAGTTAGTTAAATCTGGGTGCTAATAATGCCAAAGTTGTGGGTTTGATGCCTGTATGGGCTATTCACATAGGAGTTGAATGATCCTTGTGGGTTCCTTTTAACTCAGAAGATTCTGTGATTGATGCATCCATCTGGAGTCTTGAATTTACGTTATCAGAGCATCAGAACATAGTTTAATTATTTTTATGACACAATGTATCCTGAATGCATTCTACACACATTTAAGCCAAAAATGTTCCAGATGTGCAGGTGGATTTCAAAATTTACAAAAATATGTAATACAAAATTGCACTGGAGAGCCACATTTGGATGACATAACCAAATTATTAAGACACTGGATGATTAAATAGAGTCAAGAAAAAAATAGCTTCTCCAGAGCTACGAACTTAAAATATCAAGTATTGTCCTCCCTAGTTGATAAAACAATAAARGAAATGGGAATAATGCAATGATTATTGGAATGGTAGTAAGATCTTATTTTTTTTTTGTTCTTGATGCAGAAACAGGTCAGAGGGTTGGAATTCCTTCTGTCAGTTCTTCACTGCCTTTGTGTTTAGTTTTGGGAGGTAGAAACACCATGTGATTTGGCACAGAAAAAGGTCTGTGGAGAAATGGGATAGCTCCATTTTATTCCTGTATTATTTTAAAAGTAACCTGCATTCCTAGTTCCCACGCTACAATATCTATGCAATATAAATTGCAGCCTAGTAGGTTCTTTAGGCAGGGAGATGAATATGATTGTGCTTTATTATTCAGTCTTTACCATTACATTTGATTTCTTAGGCAAAAAATACTTGAAAAACGCCAATAGGAAATTGTTTTTCCTCTATTGTAACACAAATTAAAAAATAACCATTAAAAATATTCCTCTGCTCCAGTCACATAAGAAATGAATAGAAGTAGAATAGAGGCTCTTTTGACCATTTCCAGTCTATATATGAACAATTTCAAAACTGCACTTGCACTGGGAGTTTTGACTTGCAAGACTTGCTGTATGATTCTTTTAGCAGATCTTGCCTTTCATCCTACTCTTGGCAAGTTTGATCATTTATGTATGTTGTGTCCTTTTGCTTCAACACAAAATCTTTTGACTCAAATAAATTCAGTACTCTGTACGTCTTGAAATATACCTGACATAACAGCATAGTATTCATTATACTTTTTAYTTTAAAGCAGGAAAATAGACCGCGYGTGCAATTCYGGCTTTTTGGATGTTTTAGCCTTTTTTGTTTTATTTATTTTGTTTTATGGTAAGATATCTTTTCTTGGAGTCTAASCCTTCAATTCTTATCCCTCAATTTCTCTAAGCTTTTTCGCATTGTCTGTACCACCAGAGTTCTAGAATTTGTAGCTAGAATTTTTTTGTTGTTTACTCTCAGCTTTTTTCATTGTCTTTTTTCTTCCAAATCTTTTAGTGAAATGCATACACAGACATGCACTCTATAAATATCTCTTTATTGGTAAGGCAGGCTRTGGACTTTAATGGGAATAAAATGGACTTTATGGAATAAATTTGTTGTCCCACCYGCCAATTATATCAGAAAGAGGATAATTCCTTCTTTTTTATACTGAGTGAACAATAGCTGGTTAGTCTCCTGCCTTCCTTGAGCACATTTTCAGTGAAGTTTGACACAAACKAAAGCAATATCAGCTGATATGCCATTAACATAAAATAGTACAAATCATAATGTTGAAATGTAGTGCAGTGAGGAAAGAAAGAAAGTAATTGGGTACTGATTGACTCAACAATTGAAGCTATTAAAATTTGACTTTTTCCCCCCATCTTTTAGTTTTCTTCTGCTAGATAATGAAAATTCTGACTTAGTTCCTTCTTTGGTATAAAAAGCAGTCCAATCTCTTTGAGGTTTAAAACATTTCCTGCTAATAACAGTGAATAGATATTTTCTTTTTCCTGTAGTACTTATAACTGAATGTTTTTATCTCAGTCTGAATCTTCCTGTCAGACCTATTGTAGAACAGAATGCAGGTGGAATTAGAAAAATGTAGCTTTTAAATGTAAACAAATACTTTACCTTCAAGGAAACCAAGAAATAGTGACTCAAAGTCTTACAGTAAAGAAAAAATGGTGATAGCTGAACAGTCAATCCATGTTWGTAAAGAATTTTTGCCTTTAGACTTGAACTTTCATTACTTAATTTATTTTTCTGAATTATTGAAAATTATTTACTGAATTTCAGTTGAACCTAGCCTTTGACTAAAATGATTTAATTCAATATCTGTATTAATGTGATACCTAAAGTCGTATTTTGATGATTTTACTGATTTAACTTAAATATGTCTTCAATATGACAGTTATTTTAATACAAGGATGGAGTATTTAGAGTTTTGCATTTTTTAAACACCATTTACTTTGAATTATTGCAATTAATTGTGGATAAAATAACACTTTGCCATTAATTGTGGATAAAATAACATTAAAAATTTTGGGCCATAACATTTTTGTACATCTATTTCTAGCTTGTTACTATGTTTCAGTGTTCATGTTAGGGTGAGGAAATTTAACTTGGATTTTAGGAAACTAYACTGGAATACATTACCCTTGTAGAGTAATTATCCATATGATATATACATTATCCTTTGAGTAAATGCACCTTTTASTTAGTGATGTTATTCCATAACTAGTACCATGGTGTCAGAAATTACTTGTATGCAGAAAAGGACCTGTCCTCAGAGATTCTGGAGGTGAAATCTGGAATTTAGGGTTACTAGAGAAAAACATAGCTGATTACTAGAGAAAAACATAGCACATAAATTCCTTTATAAATTTAGTGCTCAAACCATGTTTTTCTAAATGTGTAGTTTTCCAGAGTTATTATAATTTTGCTGACTTTTTTTCCCTTCAAAACATTTTCTTCCAGTGATGGCTAGCCAGTGAAGCATATGTAGTTCCTATATAGGCTAATGGAAAGTGCACAATAACAGCGTTTTATTTCCTTTTATTGTAGTCTATTCATCTACACATTCACAGTAATATTTTGTTTGCCTTTTTTCCTGCAACTGTGCTTTGTGTTTCTGGTTAAAATGATTTTCCATAATAACCTTCGAATTGTTTTCCTGATCAGTGTGCTAAATTATTGGGCCATTTGCCACATATTGTATAGCTTGTTTTCTTGCTCTAAGCCTGATCATTTTACTTCTTTCTGCACAACAAAAACCTTTACCATCTGCTATGTTGTTCATGTAAACAATCAAAATCTAACTTAGATTGTACCACTCAACCTTACTTGTTCCATTTTCTAATCCTTTTATCATCTGCAATCTTGAACATAGTGACCTTATTTCCATGTTTCTCTTGAACTGATTCAGGCACCAGAGAGCAACACGGTCCTACAGTCAGACTGCCATTTTTGTGCTATATTTCTACAGTTAGGATGTTTCCTTGTTGAGTACTTTTTACTTCTATTTTCCTTTTTACTTTTTCCTTAACTTTTCAGAAGTAGCTTACCATAATTATTTATACCTTAAACCTTAATGTGCACTATTTGTCTCTGGGTTCAAATCCTAGCAAATAAGCTTTGTATATCTGAAYGTCTATTTTACTTTATTTGTTGGGATARTATCCTAATAGCTGGGCTTATTAGGAGAGCCTTAAACTAGATTTGGTGGGTGGAAAGGGATATTCTCCTGAGTGTCAGAGAGGAACAAGGAAGCAACAACCTTCCAGGAAACAAGAACTAGCTGTGATGTCAAGCACAATGAATCTAGTACAAAAAAATAGTTCATGTCTACTTGTGCAGTGCTGCTGAGAAAAGCAAATTACTCTTAAGTAATATAATGAAGAACTCAGTAWGCTCACRCTGAGAAATTAGACAACAGAGATGAAAATTCATAAGAGCAATGAGAGGGATTATGCTTTACTGGATGATAAACCATCTACTTAAAGTTACAGATGTGTGACAAGATAGAAAATGAGATGTGCACAAAATACACAGAATAACCAGTTATAGAAGAAAGATTTGATCTTGATAACAATCATGAAGTCTTCTGCCACTGGCAAATGGCAATGAAATGTTGTTTTATTTTCACTTCATATGAAGCATATGGAGAATGAATCTCTTAAGGCAGTGACCATGGGTCCCAAAAGGAGAGCTGCAGAATACTCCTGAAACTAGCTGAGCACATCCTTATTTTAAGCATGGAGAACTCTAATTAAGGGAGAGTATTCTTTTGAGAACTTTACAGGTTTCTAGAGTGAGTCAGTAAGTCAACATCCTGCTAGGGAAAAGCCTAAGTATTTAAAAGAACACTCTCCCTTCTTTTTTTTTTTTTATTTTAATTTTAATTTAATGTATATAGTTCTCCACCGAATGAAATACAAAAAATAAATACCTAAAAGAAAGTTGCACTCATTTTAGGAATAAAGCCTTAATTTCCTGGGGCTGGAGAGAACAAWTTTTCCACACATTGCCTTTGATTCTGTAGATTACAGAGTATTTTGATCTGGGTGCTCCTTTACATATATGAATCCCTAAAGCTGAATCCTCTTCGTTGCTCTGTTTTGTGCATCCTGRACATTTACTTATAATGATAAAGAGAAGAAATAGAATCTAATTTGTTTCAGTTTAAAAAAAAATGTTATTCAAACTCAATGGAAATGGTCAAATTATTATTTGTTGTATTAGTATACTCTCCTGATAACATTACCAATTAATTGCAAGGGTAATTTGCTGATAGACATATTTAAATGACATTTACTGGTGATTCTTTGGCAAAGTTTTTGACTTATGTGAAGCCATGGTTTTGCTCACATTGTCTGTGGGTCAAATATCAGTGAGGGATCTGTTTGTGATCATTGCACCTCTATATGAGCTACCACCAACTCCTTAAAATTCTCAACAGGACATTTAAAGCCATTTAAAAAGTAGCATAACTCTTTTATGGGAGATTCCTGGGGGTTTCTTTCCGTAGCACAGCATTTYGAAAAGCCTGCTTTTTAAAAAATACCTGAGGCAGAAACATATTCTTTAGAAAATCATGAAGATTTATTATTCTACTCCTCCTTACATCCTGTGCTTTTCCCTTGATATTTGTGATGATTAACCCCTTTTCATTGCAGGAAATCTTACTGAAATCTTTCTCTTTTTTTTCACCATAGGAATGGAATTTAATACAAGGCTAAATTATATGTGTTAAGAAATGTTCCTTCCTTTATCTTTTGGTACCTAGCCAGAAAAATAAAAGGTGGTTTCTGAATATATATATGAAGTGGTTGGGATTTTATCAGCTTGCTTCTCATCTACCTTAGAGGACAAACTCCCGCAGACTGCAGAAATAGTGAAAAATCCCAAAACAATCCTCCAAATCCTCAGCATTTCTCAAAACCCCATTCAAGAGCTTTCAACATCCCTCCGCCTTCAGGAATTTACAGAGTCAATGTTCAAGGAACTRAAAACAATTAAATATTTACTGTAAGCTAATGGAATCAGTTTCCTGTCTGCATTCTGCACTTCAACATTTAACTCTCAAGTCGGAGTTCCCCGGATGTGATCTCTGCTGCTTTGCATTTAGGTCCCTTGACTTATGCCTCAGTTTTTGGGCTCCTAATGGGAACTGCTCATCAAATGTGTTTCAAATATTCTCCAGGACTACCTTTTCCAGAACAAACTGTCGCTTAAAAACTGATGTAATGAGGATATTTTTCAGATTGCACCCCTGCTTTTTAAAATACCTTGGGATGGGATGTGCTTTTGATTCAGGCAATTGGAGAAATATATATGGAAGCAAACAGCTGTAATGAGTGGGCCTATGTCTTAGATGAAAAGGGCTAGATTTATGCTCTTAAATTTAAGAATGAAAATCAAAAATAAATTTAAATTTTTTGTCACATTTTGGGGCTCAAATGCAGTAGTGYGACTCACCAAAGACAGTGTTACTGGAGTTATGTTGAAGGTTTCTTATCAGCCTTAAAAGAAAAATAAAAATAGTGGGGCTTCTAAAATGATAATTCTCTATAGTATAAAGAAATATAGATATAGTTAAATATTAGCTAGTGTTTTGTGTTTAGTTTTTTATTGGGATTTTTTTTTTTTTTGCATTGGAATACCGAAAGACTTCTAAATCATATATGGTAATTAAAAAATATGGGAATTGCTACAWACAAAAACCAAAATGCCAAGTAATGTATAACACTGTTCAACCAATGAGGTGACAACATTCTGAGAAAATGGAAAACAAAATTCATGCACACAGGTATCTCAGAAAAAGACAATGAATCATTTTTCTTTTTAAACCAGCCAAAGACAGTAAAAGAGGTTGTTTCATAGTAGTTCAAAGCATCTCCCATAACTATAAAGAAGGAAATGGAAAAGCCATTTAATGAGAACTGGAATCCTGTGTAATCTAGTTAGGTTCAGGGCCACTTCTAATTTCCTGGACATGAATACTTTTATGAATAGTGAMCTTTCTACAGAAATTTCAAGAAAATTTCTAAAGTATTAAAGGGATGAAATGGCAACCTTTGGTGTCTACTGGTTCAGAAAAGCGTCTTCAAAAAATTACAGTGYGCAAGTGATATGTGCTGGAACTRCATTTTGATTCCACARTAGTATCAAGATAAAATACAACACYAGAGATGAGGAAAAGTGTAAGTGCCATATACCTTATGAAGAAAAAAATCTGGAGCTTCTGGACTATATGACCTGTCAGTGTCACACAACTTAACTCTGAAGGTTCAGCTTCAAAAATKACTTGAGGAAATATATAATACTTTGTCCTTTCTCTCTTTTTTTTTTTACTGTGTTTGAGTGGGCAAATCCCTATCATCTTGGATGTTCTTTGCTTGTTCTGTTCCTTCACTTGCAGCTGCTCCTAAAGAAGAAGCATTAGTTAACAAATGGCTCAGGACTCTCCAATTTTCTCTCTGTTTACTCCRCAGTGCTTATTTGTTCCCTGCTTACTGTGAATCTCTTCACTAAGTCTGTCAACAGATGCAGGTCTTGGAATCAGGCCAAAAAAATCAATATTTTTTTTGTCTTTGTAGAGATTTCTCCAAAATTCTTCATCTTTCTTACTATTTGGGAACCATTTATGGCAGTATATTGGCTTCAATTTCTGACCCCCTTTTTGGAGCCATTTTGATCCTAAGCCTATGCTCGGGGGAGTGACATTTGATCAGGTTTTCTTCCAGATTTGTGAAAGAGGTTRCCGGGGTCTTCTGCTTGCTGTAGTGCTTAAGGCCATTTGAAATAATGCGATGTCAGAAAAGGAGAAAGTCTTGAGCAAATTGGCCAAAGTATCCCAGAACAGAGAAATAGCTAAGTCAGGCATCGCTAGAGATTTTCAGATGTCAGGACTAGAACTGAGATGATATCCTAAAAACATCCCCAGGGAGAKTATGCTTTGATAATCTTCTCTCTTTTTTCAGTTTTAGTTTGATTAAATATGTTGGTTGCTTTGTAAAAATATCCAATAATACAATATTAGAACTGTTAAAATTTCTTCTATTTTGAGAAAGCTTAGTATAATAAATATTATTGCTATTCACTCTCTGAAATGCAGAAGCCCATATACTTAATTAGATATTTGAGGAAAGGCTAAATTTTAATTTTTTAAAATTTCAATTTATTTAGTACAATTCTAATTTTTTCCCTTCTGAATAATTCAATCAGTATATTTTCAGTATTTGACATTAATTTCCCATTTGTTTGCCTTGATAACACAGCAGTCACTGGTTTATGTTTTGATTACATTGACTTATACATCAAGATTTTAAACTACAGAGTGCCCCAATGCAGTGCTGCATTAATACATTGGAGTTTCAAGTAAATTTGTCTCATTTGCATGCAGAATAGGGAGGGTGCAGCTTCCTTCATCATCACCTTCACCAGCTYCCTCCGGGCTGCTTGGAGTCCCTCTGGGCACAAAAATGTGAAAGGGGACAGGAGACCTACATAAATGAACAAGGAACTACTGTCAGCAGATATGCATAAAACAGGCACAGGATGCCTGGGATGAATTTTGTGATGTCAGAGTATTCAGAAATGCAATAAGGAAGGCCAAGGCTCATCTGGWATTAAATCTCTGTGAAGATGTTGAGCATAATAAGAAGGGCTTCTCCAAATACATCAGTAATAAAAGAAATACTAATGAAAATGTTGGCCCCCTACTCGGTGGAACAGTGACTGTTGCAACAGAGGCTGCAGAGGAGGCTGAGATACATTTTTTGCTGCAGTCTTCACTTAGTGACCCAGGAGACTAGAGACAAGGCCTGGAGATAAGAAGACTTTCCCTTGATTGAGAAGGATTGGGTTAGAGACCATTTAGTCAAACTTGATATCCAGAAATCCATGGGCCCTGATGGGATGCACTCACAAGTGCTGTCAGACATGTCAGATGTCATTACTAGGCTACTCTCAATCACCTTTGAAAAGTCATAGCAGTCAGAAGAGGTGCCTGAGGACTGGAAGAAAGGAAATGCCACCCCAGTCTTCAAAAAGGACAAAAAGGATGACAGAAGAAATTATAGGCCAGTCAGACTCACCTGGACAGGTGATGAGACAGCTCATCCTAGGGGGATATCTCTAAACACATGGAAGACAAGAAGGTGATCAAAAGTAGTCAGAATGGATTCAYCAAAAGGAAACCATGCTTAACCAACCTTACTGCCTTTTTTGATGGAAGAACTGGCTGGAGAGAGGTGGGGAGTGCAGTGGAAGCTACCGGGACTCTAGCAAGTTTTTTGACAGTTTTCCCAGAAATTGTGGAGATATTTGAAAGCTGTCTGGACATATTTCTGAATAACATTCTCTAGGTGACTCTGCTTGAACAGTGACATTAGACTAGAGGACCTCCAGCAGTCACTTCCAACCATTCTGTGATTCTTTGATATCAAGGTCCATTGAGACAGATGCCAGAACAGCATTTTTTCCTCAAAACTGTGTAAATATTTTCAGAAGGGAGACTCTCTCCTTTAGAATTTAATGAGAGTAATGGATCTGAGGCTGATGCTCCATAGAGGTAAGTCTGGAAGTGCCTTAGATGTCTCCATGGGCACTATAAATTTATCATGTTCTGAGAAAAGGAACTACTGAGTACTTCCATTATTCTTGCTATCCTTGTTCTCTATGCACTCAGAAGGAATAGGGAAGACCATGTTTTTCTAGTAGACATGTTACACTACTTTGATGAAAAATGACTTCTTAGCTTCTTTTACTCTCACTGTATTTGAAAGGTTTGTCAGAGATCTCCAGTGAAGAACAGAGAAGACACTCCAAAAGATATGAGAGCAACATGCAAAATTAAAATTTTTTAACTACTCTAATTTAGTGAAATTAAATTCCAACTTATGCTATAAAACCAGTGCTACACTGTATTTTGATAAGCACAATATATAGAAAAAAATCAGATAAAGAACCTTTTCATAGACTCATACATCCATAAAGTGGATATTGCTTCCTTATCACCTGACCTGAATTCTGTAGATTGTTCTTCATATATGGCTCAAAAAATACCAAATAAACTCATTTTAATTCAAAGATAACTTCCTATCTCTSACCAAAACAATCTGGCAGTTGTTTTAAAGCACTGTGTTTTATATAATAGGTCATTGTAAGGAAGAAATATACATATACTACTTTCAAATGTGTTGCAAGAACTGAGAAATAGAAATGATCTCTTTACAGATTTTTAAAAGAAATTTTACAGTTACATTGACATTTACAAAGAGATATATTCATGGTGATTGTGCTTGGAAAATTTTACTGATTTTTGCTTTTCAGTTTATTCTATTCATACTTTGTATTAATAAGCTTTCTTTTTAGTACAGAGAAGAAAATAAACTGCTTTGCAATATTTTTGCAAAAGGCAACTTTAACGTATGACTGAGTGGAATTCAGATTGGTATGAACACTTTTGTGGTATCAGATATTCCCTTGAAGCATTGTAAAACCTTACCAATTTCTATACTCTGGGCCAAGAAACAAAATGGCAATTTTGCATCTGAAGATAAAAATTGAATTATGTCATACATGCTTAATAATTAATGTTTTCTGTATACCAACTGCTTAGAATTATTCAAATGCTACATGAGATCCAAATATGACTTATGTAACAGCTGAATGAATCACCAATATATACCTTRTCAGTAATATAGAGAAACTACTGATATTTAGAATTGCTTTTTGCTCAAGCATAGTTTAGGTTTACATAACCCCAGTGGTAAAATAAACATGAAAAAAAACATCTGTTCAACTGAATTCAGAATTACTAAATGATTTACTCTCAAATGACACCAGAAGGAAGGCTCATGGGAAAATGTTAACAAACAGTAATGTCACATCACAGCTTCTATAACTTTGTCTCAGCATGGCAYACCACAAAGCAAGCTGTCTGCTAGTTTCATTAAATTATTTGGAAATTGCTTTTTGTTATGCAGTTGGGTACATTTTTCAGAGAACATTATTTTGTTTTTAAAGTTGAAAACAATTTTCACTGATTCAGTCAGTTTACCATGTATTGCTTTTAGGGAATARTGAGTTATGAGAAACACTGGAGTTCCTGCATGTTGCTAACCTGACTCCATCAATGCTTCCACACAAACTATAAGCACTGATGAACACAAATGAAGAGCAGCTGTCACTTCAAAAGCTTTCTTTGCAATAAAAAAGGAAATGAGGAGAGGAGGAGTAGAACATTGTAAATTTAAGGCAAAAATACAGGCTGTTAATTGTACTGTGGAAAATTCTAAAACCAGGCTTCCAGTTTTATTGATGACTTTGCATTACCACAAGGCCTTTCCACAATACCTTATAATATATAAAGACCTCTTATGGTCTTTCTGGTCCTGTTCTCTACTGCAAGGCCATCTAATACTGTTACCTGTCTGATTTGCATGGATGTCTACTCAGAGGTAAGGATCCCCATGTTGTCATCCTTTCTTGTTTTCTTGGAGGCAGAACAGGACAAAGGGAGAGCTGGGCAACTCAGTTGGCTTTATGTGGGATGTTGACAGCTAACTTGAAACATAAACCTTGGTTTAAAGCTCAAACCAGCTAGTCACACAAAATGTGGTCATGCATGCAGAAGGAGAAACACTTGCTGAGATGGTACTGAAAGATCTTTGTGTTTCTTAWTATTATGGACACATTTCTGATGCTGCAAGTCCTAATTTCCTGGTGCCAATAGACCAGAAAACTTACTTGAAACCACCACTGTGGTCTCCTTTCTTCCAGATTGTGTAAAGTGGACAACTAATAGTTTCAATCATATGTGGCCATGTTTTCTGCAGTTAGTGCCTCTCTAATACCCTTGAGCGTGCCAACTCTTGCCCAATCTGCAGGAAGAATTTCAGTCACAGATAATATCATCCCATTTATATATAAGGACTTATATTTTTCAGGATAGAGTTAGCTGGGCAAAATGAACCTTTAAAGATATATATTTGAATCCAGGGATGTTTCACATTGGCAAAAACTGACAGGTGATATAAAGATATTTTTATTTGTGTAAATATATGTCTTGTTGGTTATAGTTATTTTTCAAAGTTTTMACAGTATTCAAGTCTGACCCTCCCATCCTTTTAAAACTCTGCTGCTAGACAAAATGTTCTATGAGGTGGAAATAAAACTATTGGTTTATATCAATTAGAAGAATTTATTCTTTTTATCACGATGTAATTAATGTTTTTTGGGGGAAAAAAACCCCAGGGCTCAAGCCTTTTAATTCTTGTGGGCTGTGTGTGTTGCTATAGTCTGTTTGTTGCATTAAGGTTATAGAAATTGAGCATAAATTGAGACTCTTCTGTATCTCACTGAAACAAAGTGGGGCTTTGAGTCCTCCCCTTCGTTGCAGACACCCTTCAGCTGTTTGGCCCAGTGCAAAGTGAGGGGCCCAGCCCRTGTTCATCTCCACCAGCCTCATCAKCTCTGCCCCAAGGGCAGGAGCACAGAGCTCAGTTCTGCCACTGAGGGCTGTGGGCAGGTGCSCATCCCTCCAGCCTGTCGAGGCCCTTCTGAAGGGCTGCACAGCACGCTGGGCTATTGGCTGCTCCTCCCAGCCTTGATGYGTCAGCAAACTCACCCAGGAGGCCTCTGCCCCTTCATCCGGGTCATTGATGGATAAGCTAAACATACTGGATCCAGTCTAAACCTTGTGCACTGCCAGCGATGGGATTCCAACCAGACTCTGTGCTGCTGGTCACAAACCTCTGAGCCTTGCCATTCAACCCTTTATTTGTTTATCAGCAACTCTAGAGCACGTCCACCAGGTTTGTTTCTATATGCAAATGCTACATCAGAGGTTTACTAGAAATCTTATTGATTTTTCAGGTAGGTTCCAAATGCAGAACTGCTGTGAACTTAGAGTTGATCATAATTTTGAATTAGAATTTAAATATCAGCTTTTAACCAAAAGAAAGAACTAAAGAAAGTGATTAGTGGTCATATATTCAGCTCCATTATCTAGTTAACAAAACTCAAATTGCATAATGAGAATCATTAACAAGTACGGGTTTTATTCTACTTCAATTGGTACAAAAGTTTCAGATGTAAAGAAGTTAATCCTTTACACCTTCAGACCTTGTTCTCATTCTATTATTTGATATGTCGCTATATTATACTATATTGATATTTATGTTGTCAGCTGCTTACTCAGAACACAATCTATTCTGTACCAAATAAAGCAAGAGCAACAGAAAAATGCCTGCAATAAAATTCATAGATGAATACCTATTGCAGGAACAAACTTGTTTTTATGGACTCAATATGTAATTTCTATTGATTAGTGTTTGATTATTATTGTATGGACACAGGAGTTGCTGAGATAATTATTGCATGCGGTTTCTTATAGTTTAAAAGCAAATTAGCTCTTTACCCTTTGGATGTTTTAGACCAGCAAAAAGTATATCTCCTTTTATCCTCCATTTTAAATTTAAATACAACTCCATTTTAAATTTATCTTAACTCAGGAGGAAGATGCTCAAAATTTCTATGGCATTACTTCAAGTATTTTTATAATTTCTAAGTACAGTTCTTAAAAAGTACTGTTCTAGAAACTGCTTTTAAGTGGAGAGTTTTGTTTTAACACAGACAAAAAGAGTGGAACACTTTAGCCTCAAACCTGGAAGATATGGAGAAATGGAACTCTTCCCCCTCCCACCACAATAGTCTAAGACCTGTAGCCAATTTTGCTTGACAAACGTGAGCTTTTGAGACTTGACATAACAAAGACTTATTAAAGATACAATAAATATTTATTTTTATATCTATTTACATTCACTTAATTTTTTTCCTTATTGCTGATATTAAGGTATTGGTTTCCATTATGGAGATCCTCTTGCCAATTTTTTGTGGAGCAAAGTAAATAGTAAATAAAAGAAGTTTTATGCAATTCTGAAACGTTGGAAATGCATTTAAGTGTTTGATTTTGTATTGAATTATAAGAGATAATTCTTATCACTCTAAGACCTTTAGAATGATACAATAAATTTTTTTTATTACAGAACCTTCGTAAGCAGTTCACATAAGACTTCTTGGTATCTGTTACATATGAATAATACAACAGTTTTAATTAGTTATGAAGAAGGAGGTTAGGTCACACATTATAATATTAAGTTGGAAGAAGCCAATTTGAAGCTTGGCTCACTTTCATATTTTAATAAAACTCTTTCTTTTCAAGGGTAGATGTCAATTTTTAGCAGAATATTATTATTTTTTGGTCATTACTCCATAGCTTCATGAATATTTATTTTCCACTGCTTACATTAATATTGTGAAAACTCATGTATTTGCACATGATGTGGAATGAGATAACTTTGGATACTACAGGATATGAAGCCAGGCTTTTGTTTTCAAATAGATGACTAGGTGTGGAATAGCATACGTAAAAAAAATTGTTGCATGAAAACTTTAATTTTACTGAGAGTTACAAATAAGACTGGCTGGAGGATACCTRATTTTTAAATAAAGTACGACATATAAGCAGTTAAGATTAATCCTTTCGTGAATTGAAAAACAAGACTTTYAAATCTTATAAAGGATACAGAAAAACATCCACAGTGTCCTGCAGGARGAAATAGCTGTCTTGAAATTTCAGTTCGTTATGATGGAACTGTCTGAAGAGTCATTAATTTGTTTTTATTTSTAATATTCAAAGGATAAATTGCTGTTAACAGCCAAGAGTAAGACTGCAGTTTTATTTGCAAAAGGAAAGACTCAGTAGCTAATCCTGCCTCCTTCCCAGYCATCTGTGGAAATGTGGAAATAATGCAGGGTTCTACTAGCAAAACTGATCTGATCTCCATGTATCAGGATGGATTTTCTGAGAAGTAAGTATTATAATGACAGATGGAGATTTTCTTTTTTATGCCTCTAAATGTTAGTTATTGATATCTCAAATTCTCCATTCTTAATTATTTTTTCACTTTATGTTGTTATAAAAGAAATTACAACCAAGAGATATCCATTCTGTTACTGGAAGCATGTTTAATTTTATCTCAAGCCAGAAAACCTGTGTTTTCTTTACTTTTTGTTTGTTTGTTTGGAGTTTTGTTGTTGTTGTTGTTGTTGTTTTAATGTTGAAGAGGGCTTACTTGGTCATTGACATTACCTAATATTAAAAAAAACCATTAAAGGAATTGTGCTTCTTTGGGTAAATTTCACTGGTCAGATCTGAATGTGAGCATTTGCTCGAYTATAACTGTATTACTCTGAACAGGGAAACCTCCAAACTGCCACTTTCCTGACCTGTGTCCTACACCACAATAGAATTAGATGTCGTTGGGACTGCCTGGTGTGAGAAATCTGTCTGCACGTTAGGATGGGTCTGTGATCCTTGTTATAACTATTAACTACTCCAAAAGCTTTTTCACTGACTAAATGAAAGAACTATCTATAACATGATTTTAACCATTTGATGTCTTTTCTCTTCTAAGTTATAAATATCTAGATATTAAATACCCAAATCACTCACCAAACCTTTGAAAAGTATTAAGGTCAATGATGTRGTTGAATATATTTCTGTCTTTTTTTTTTTTAATGAAAGACGTTAAACTGATATAAAATGATGGCTCTGGAAAAGTCATGAAAGCTTCTGGATACAGGACAAGGGTAAATGAAATGAAAATGGAAATGTAAGCTTTGTTCAGCATGAGCCAAAGGATTTTAGAGATGATATGAAAGATACATTAACATCTCAGGGGATTGATGATTCAGTCTTGAGGTCCATTCAGTCTATACTCATTTTACTGGGGTTATACTTTTGTAGTTCCAGTCAAACAGGATGAGATAAATATATAATATAATTATAATTACAATTATATAATATAATTATGTTTAATGGTTAGATTTACCAGCTTTTCAACATTTATCTTTTCTGTGAAGTAAAAGTAATTTACGTTTGGTAGCAAATGTTTTCTCCTCTAATGGTTTATTTCAGCCTTTAATTAAAGCATTTTTTTTCTTTCTTTTATCAACTGCTAAAACCCTCAGATCGTGTTATCTGCACTATTTCTTCCATGTACTGCTCTTGAATCATGATTTTGCATCTCAACTAGGGAGGAGAAAGACACAATTATTTAATGTATCAAAATTACCTTAAATTTAGCTTGTTATTGAATGTTACCTTCCTTTTCTCTTAAAACAGTTATTTTAGGGAATATATATTTTAGCTCCAAAGCAATATTACATCAGAGCCAAAAGGAAGATATTTAATTTACTTTGGCATCTGTACTTTCAAAGAGTATTTTATTCATTGTTCCTATAACTTATAATCTGAGTTCTTAAMTGAGTGTAGTAAAAATGCCACTGTCCCCTTTTTACCATAGGCTACACTGTCATTCAATTGCTTACACTGCTAATAACTTCTTCCTGATATCTGCCTAAACTTTTTTTAGCCTCAAGACATTGTTCTTCATCTGTCATTTCTTGRGAGCGTGACTGAGATTTTTATCATGTAAACTGTCACTGTGAGGGCATTTGTAGACTGTTGGAGACATATAATATCCCCTTAGTATTCACTGTTCTAAATTCCTTACRTGCAGCTCGCTCAGTCTCTCATTACAGGATTTGTCCTCCAGCAATTGTGTCAGCCTCATTTCCTTTGTAATTTCTCTAATTTTTTTTCTATTTTCCTATTCCCTTTTGGGGATAGGAACATGTAACCAAAGAAATGAATAACCTGYAGTTTGTTCCAACACAAAAGTGCTAGGACTACATTAAGACAGTAAATACTCATGTATTCTAAAGGACACTTTCCCATGTGGTTTTCTATCATTCTAATAATGTCTAATTCATGGAACCTTATTTGCACATATTTCCTTCTTTTAATATTTTGTCTTGAAACATTGTTTCAGTTTTTAAAAGCTACACAAAAATTTGAAAGTACATTTGATGATGATAAAGTAGCTCTTCATCGTAATAAATTGCTCCTCACCATAATGGTAATTGAAACCACTTTCTGATTATTCTCCTGCTGGGAAGTTGAATTGATCTGATATATTGCACCTTTCATGTTTCATTAATGGTTTTCAAAATGCATCAGACAAGTGTGTAGGTTTCTGCATTTTATAATAAAAATACACAACTTGGAAAAAGCRTGTCTAGGTTTTATAAAATCCTTAAATTTTAAACAAAATGTAGATGTTATGCATTATTGAGGTTTGGCAAATTTCATGCTGGTCCTCAAAATAAGATGAGGAGCTGCTGGGTTTTGACTTAGTTTTTGAGTTTCTAATGTTAGCCATGCTTTGCTTTCTGTCTACTTTAGTATCAAACACAATCAACATCCAAAATGCAACGGTTGAGATCCTGACACACACACAGTCACATAAACAAACATACAGTAGAGAATGGAAAAGAAGCTAAGTAATATTTATGACACAAGTGCAAATATCAAAACATATTTGCAGACTTGTATTGTTTCACCGAGTCAACAGTAACTTTCCCTGAATACCCAACAAATGTATTTATACAGCAAAACGCACACATGGTGAGCACCATTACTATTGCTGTTGCTGAATATAGTACTTCAGGTGCTGGGTTATGTGCAAGTTTCTGAAAACATTACTTTAAGAAAGAAATACAAAAGAAACTCAGCATCTTTTGGGCATKATTTAATTTCAGAGTTTAGAAGCAGATTAGAGACAGTTCTTGAGGAGCAGCTGAGGCAGCAGCAGTGTTAGATGCTCAAACACACCTTGGCTGTGCTCCACTATGGCAGGGCAGTTGGCATCCAGTGCATGGGAGAAAGGAAACAGGAGCTCCTGGAACATCCTCTGTCTGCTGAGGTCAATAGATATTAAGATGAAACTGTTCCTAAKTTAAATAATCTGACCTACATGGTGCAGGCTCTCCTGCTTTTTCTTGTTTTTAATACATTACTATAGAAACAGAAGAGTAATGAAAAAAAAAGAATCCATTCTCTGCCACTYCAGTAGAAAAAAAATCTTGCATAAATATCATTGTGATCTTGATTTTAAGATTTTAGTGGAACTAGATTTAGTTTTGWTAAACTGTTCTACTGGTAAATTATACTCTGTGCTGGTTTTGGCTGGGGTGAAGCTGTTTTTCCTGTCAGTGGSTAGTGTGGGGTTAGGTTTTGGATTTGCCCTGAGCCCTGACTTGATAATGCAGAGATACTTTTGTTATTGCTTGGCAGAGCTTACATAGAGCCAAGGYCTTTTCTCCTTTCCATAGTGGTGAGGTAGCTGGGGATATGTGGGGGAGCTGGGAGGAGACACAGCTGGGACAGGGGACCCAAACTGACCAAAGGGATATTCCAGACCATGTGACATCATGCTCAGTATGTAAAGTAGGAGGAAGTAGGAAGGGGTGGCTGTTTGGAATTTGCCTTCCCAAGTTAACTGTTACATGTGATGGAGCCCTGCTCTCCTGGAGATGGCTGAACACCATGGGAGGCAATGAATTCCTTGTTTTGCTTTCCTTGTGTGTGTGTCTTTTGCTTTCCCTATTAAACTGTCTTCATTCCARCACATGAGTTCGGTTTTTACAGTTTCTCCCAATTCTCTCCTTGATCCCACTGGTGGGGGAGTGAGTGATTGGCTGTTTGGGTCTTGGTTGCTGCTTGGCATTAAACCAGGACAGGCTCATATGCTTGTTTTGCCTTATTGCTAATCTGAATGCTATTAGTTTCAGATGCTGAAATTTTTGCAGCTTCCTTCCACCTTCCCCTGCTGCCCATCCACAGTTAACTATTTTGCTGAACCAGTCACATTGTTTATTTACATTAATGTTATTTTCTTTACCCCCATTCATTTTTTACTGCCCCTTTGAAAAAATTTATGTGCTATGTAAGGCACTTTTTGCAGCAAAGTTTGGTTCTTAGAGGTGACAAATCATGGGAGCATTAAGATGAGTGCCAATGACCTCACCACRTACAGTTTGGTTGGATTTGATTTTCTCATAGACAGTTAAAGGGCAGAAGTTTGAGCATCTTGCAAGGCCATCATTAGAGAAATGTTCAGCCTCACTTTTCTGAACATCTCTTTTACTTGAGAATCACCAGGTTTTCAAAGGACACTAGAAGAGTTCTACACAGCTACACTAGTGATATTTAGGGTAGGCAGTCTTAGAGTGAGTGTATGGTTTGGATGTACTTTTGGGTTTATTGTTATTTCACAATAAATTGCCTGACTCTTTAGGTCCTTACAAATAGTTAAGTTATAGACACATTATTGTTTTRTATGTACTGTTCTGTAGTAGAGAAAGTTAACTATCCTGGTTGTGATACTGYGTCGTTATATTAGCACCTGAGTGCTAAAGTAGGTTAGACTGGTATTTGACAATTCCTCTCCACAGAGACACCATGTTCTCTTCTCTCCTGTTTGCAGAGAACTCTGAATTAGTTTTGAGTCTGTGTTGTCAGGATAGCTGTCCTTTACAAAGTTACCATATATTCTCATGGATTTTATTTTTTTTTTCATAACTACAGACCAAAATTTATGCACATAAGAAAAGCTACTGAATATAACATTATAAGTGATAAACTATTTCAATTACTTCCCATTAAAATTCAGGAGGCRATGCAATAAATTTTCTGTGAGTAAGAACTTATACGTACCAACATTAGGCTAGATTTGGATTTGTATTCAGATGCTCATACCACATTAATGGTGATTATTTCTCAGTCTGCTAGGAGCTTTAATTTTGTGCAGAAATTAGTTTGATGCTCATGACGTTTCCTCCTATATTATTCCACTGTAGTTAAGAACACATAACTGCTCCTATTCTAACCTGTTTTCGGCTACAGACAGAATTCTATTTAATGTACAATGAAAGCACTGAAGATGTCAAAAACATCAAAGATTAAAACTTTGATTTTTCCATCTAAAATAAATTTTGAGATTGTTTCTCACTAAGACTTAAAATCTAAAAACCCTAGTGTAAAAGCTTGAATATAGGCYTGCATTGCAGAAAAATCTTTAAATCAATGATACAGGTTCTCATGATCAAAGTAATATGAAATTTAACATAGATCAACAATTCTATATATATGTTATAGCAAGATATAGAAATGGCAATTCTTTGTTCCTGTGTTATTCTCATTAACTCTCTTTCAGGATTCTTGGATTTTCATAAGTCATTGCCACAGCAAGTCATGGAACACATATAGCTTTTACATAAGAATTGTTCCTCTTTTCTAGGGAAGCATCTGTGCATTTAAGCTTAAAAAAAGATGATAAAAATATTATTAAATTAGAAGAATCGATATGGCAGAGATTTGATAAGTAGAGACATCCAAGGGAAAAACAAAAAAGCCTGAATATTTTAATAGTGAAAGTCTGGTGGAATTAAATTCTTACATCTGCTTATGTCAAAATTGTCAAAAGACAAAGTTTTGGTCAGGATGAACTGAATCATGACTATTCCCATTCTTGCATRTTAGAGGCAAATCAGAGAAGGAAGAAAACCAAATTTTCTTCTCTGTTATTATTTTAGTTTGCATCCCCTGAGTGTTGAAGTCTGTGCATGTCAAGCATCTGATATCTGTGCCTTCCCAGCTGGTTCCTAAGCACACCCCAAAAATAACATGCAGGTTGTTAAATAATATTCTTTCCGTAATCATTCTCACTGTGTCCAGTTTTTCATTAGTTTTGTAATGTAAGTAAAGATCACACGCATAGTTTGTGAATATTCCCTAAGAGGTGTAAATGTATATATAACTGGATGAGCAAAGTATAAGGTGGAGGTCTAGATTAAATCTAGAATGCTTTCTTCCTGATCCCACCTAGTATTATAGGTAAAATTGAATGTTTCACAGGTTTCCAGGAACTGCTAATTGTTTTTAAGTGTCAGCCATAAAAAAATAGGGTCTAAATAAGACCCTTATTTAGATTGAAATACATTTTGAAAAACCTAAAATCTGTTACTTTTAAAATATGCCTGTTATTTCATAATACAGGCTGTTATTCCATAATATGGGCAGAGATCTTGAAAAATTGGTCTTTGAGTGGTGCCTGGGAGACAGAGCAATTACAATAAGTTTTAAATAAATGAACAGTTTACTTAGTTTTGATTTTTTTTATGTAGATGCAAATGTTCGGGACTTTTCAAGACAAGTTTACTTGTGGTGAATGATAGCACAGGAATAGAAAATTCAGTGAATATGTGTCCTTGTATACATCAGTTTGGCCATTTATTAATTTAGTACCTCAGCAGTACCAATAAATTATTCAATTGGTCTAGAAGTTAACCACTGGACTGGTTGGTAAAAACAATAAAATGCATCATATCCTTATTCAGAATTTATTCTAAATCTAATTTTCTTTTTCAAACTATTAGAACTAGAAATAAAAATAATCTTAGATGTTTAAGAGGGTGTATAACATGTCTCTGGAATATTGGAATTGTTTCTTTGGTCACAAAAAATATTTAACCAGCTGAAGGACAAAAAGAACTTTTCTCAGTGGACTCACCTGTAAAAATGAGGGCAATAGTTTCTATATAAAAACTCAATTGTAGATGTCTTATACCTAAAGGACTATTTGCAAACATATTCGTTCAGAGAAATGCTCTATTTTCAGTTCTACCTGCTGATCAAAGCACTGACCTCAAACACAGCCTTGGGGTATAGCTTTCATTTAACAGTGCCTGAATGATCCTCAGGCAATCTGTGTAACACTTTTGGATGTAACAGGCAAAGACTAACAATTGCCATTCATAGCACTTTTCTAACTTGTCTCCTGTCAGCACTTAAAAATACTCAGACATATGCAAATTAATTGAAGGGTCAAAATATGACATCCTAGGATCTCTTTCACAGGATACAGGCTCAGATCATACAATGTTATAAAGATTATATATGGTATAGAGATTATGCATCCTATGACCTGAATGTTAGGCTAGGAAAGAAATAAACTTKGCAGTTGAAGGTGATCCTTTATTCTTCCTAGCTGTAAAGCAATGTAAGCATGCAAGGTTACTAATATTTTGACTTCAGAAAAAGGCATTAAATATTAAACCAAACTTGTATATTAAACATAGGGTAAAAGTAGTAATAAGATGTTTCATTACTCCCCAAAATAAGATGAGMTCCACAAAGAATGCCTGTCTGATTAATGAAGATAGCAGCGTGTACTTGTCAGTTCACGCAACATTGATTTAACAGTCTCRGTATCTTTCATCCTAATTGCTTCTGGATCATCAGCGTATGAACCCAGTAGATCTCAAAATTTCCAGCCAGCAGAAAGTGAGTAGATGTAGAATTGTCCTTCAGACCAAAGTAAAAGCATATTTTACTTGACACAAATACAGATAGAGCACTAAAAATATTAGTTTATGGCCTAAAATCTGTTCAAATATTTGCTTCCATCATCTGTTACCTACAAAGCCTGAAACAAGTATATGAATGGTAACATTTATTGAATAAAAGTGAGAAAAGACCTGGAAAAGAAGTTTTATGAACTTAGTGAGATTACATTTGAATTGCTAACAGGTTTTATTGTTATAAAAATATGAATTCACACATAGCCTGTGGAATTGCTGTTATATCAGTGTAAAAGACATCTGAATCAAACTTGCTCTGCACTGGTTGMTGAATCTTCCTTACGGGTCTCATGGGAAGTTACTTTTATTGGTTCTGTAAATCTGGATTACTTTGCAGTACCAAATGGTTCTTCAAACCTTTTATAGTTCTTGCACCACTCTGAGAACTATTTTCAATTTACAGTTTCACTTCAAGACTCAACTGCCACARGATATAACATACAATATTGAGTTGTTGCCATTTCAGTGATCTCTTATGTAATCTGTGGAAAAGGTTTGGATTTCATCAAAACAAAGGAGGTTGTTTAACCTTCATGTTTAAGAGACTTGATGTGTGTCTTGGGACTTTTTTTTGGTCTTCTCTTAAGTAAGATAATGCATAACTAATGGTTTGAAAAAAGTATGACATCAAGCAAAGTTAATAATAAAATACTAGTACTACTACTAAAAATTTTAAAAAATACATCTCACGACTTTAATCAGAAAAATAAACTCATCTGATTCAACCCATTCACTTGCAGTTTAAATCACTGTTCTGTCTTAATTATTTTTTTTTACTCATATTACAAATATAGCTATGCCTGCATTGCCATTTGATGGTTGAATCTGGTCATAGATGCTATGGTTATTGATGCTACTCTGCAAACTTAGATGGCATTCTTCTGCCATTTCTACCCTAAATTTAACTCATCTTCAGGGAAAAAAACAGTCCAAGCAAGGAGTTGGCTTAGGTTAGGCTCTGTCTGCCTTTGAAAAGCTGCTACTGTAGAGACCTGTTGTGTAAATTTTCGTTATGCTAAAAAATATTGGCAGTTGGAAGCAAAGTTTCCTGCTGAAGTTGTATGATGGAGGAATTTTGTGCCAGAGAAAAATCAGAGGAAAAATGTGTCTGAAGGAGGAGTTCTAAGTAACAATAAGGTTTAAACTTGATAGGAGAGAAAAAGAAAGGGATATTTGTAGCAAATATTTTATTGAAAAATAAACCAGCTAGAACTAATTGGGGCATGACAATTTTTCTTTAATGAATSAGAAGATTTGGATTTTGTCTGGAGTGCTACTGAAAAGATACAATCATGGAATTACAGAATTGTAGAATGGTTTGGSTTGGAAGGGACCTTAWAGATCACCTGCCATGGGCTGAGATGCCACTTACTAGCTCAGTTATTCAGGATCCCATCCAACCTGGCCTTGAATACTCCTAGGGATGGAACATCCACAGAGAAAAAAAAAGAGAGATTTGGAAATCTTAAGTTCTTACCTCCTGCTTTGTATTCTCAAAAGTATGTGTACAAGATCCCTACCCCACTCCTTCCTTTAAGCAGATGCTCCTGTGCTAAGCACTGCCCCTCACAAGGAGTGACCACATAAATGTTTCACTGTACTGCAAAGTGGTCCTAGAGGTTTGGATTAGTTTTTGAGCAATACTGAAGGGAAAAACTATTCAAAGGCAGTAAATTTGTTCTTTGTGGAAACCACCCCCTTGCCACTGAGAAAGCCTGTAGCCATAGCATGTGTTGTGTCACGTTTAATCATTCTTTGCTGAGGATGGGAGCATTAGGGACACTGCTCTGGTGGTGGTAAGAAATGGTTGTSTCCTCAGAGGGAGAACTTTGTGCTTCCACTTCAATCAAGTGCAGCGCCTGTGATAACACTGGAGCCAAACCCTTTCAGCCTTGCTGCTGAAAAGGAGGTGACTGAACTGGCCAGGGGCAGAGGACCAGGCATAAGCATGTTCTGTCTCAGCCATTCTGGCTGCTCTGACAGGAAAACAGTGATGGAAAGAGAGGGTCCCATGGAGCTGGGTCAGTGCTGTTCTGAGCTGTCTTCTTTTTGCACCTTCAGTGGAAGCTCACTGCTCCTGTGACAGCTTGCCAGCCCCCAAATCTGAACTCRCTTCTTAGAGTACTCAGAAGGACTGACTGTGCATGTGTGAACAGAATGGTGTGAAAAATACTGTTTACATGAGAGATATGCGCCAACTTAACTGTAATAGGAAGCCCTCCTCTCTTTTTCCTCTTGCCCTCKTTGTCTCTCTCTGTTGACCTAAGTTCTGGACTGTCGATGTAGCAGGACCAATACAGGATCTAAGGATTGGTGACCTTCTTTCTTCTTTTTCTGCCTTTATTTCTGCTCTCCTTGGCTCTGTCTTGGCAAGGTGAGCTTATCGTATTCTACCCCTTACTCTGTACTGAGGTTCGATGTGAGGATTTGGGGCTTACTAAACTGTGATGTGAAACTAAGGGCTTGTTAGCCAACATTTTTGAGACTAAATAATGGGATAATAGCCAGAGGTAAGGTGACTATACAATAAAAGCATAAGGGTTCCCTGACACTTGTACTGGTGTCATTGTTCAACCTGACAAGAATTTATAACTAACTTCAAGTCCCCTTGCAAGTGGGTTAAAGGAGTAAAAAAGTGAGCTAAATTAAGATGATGAGATCTACCAGAAGCTTAAAGTGTTTGAGGCARTTGCTGGGATGCAAAGAAATCTTTTGAACCTCTTTTTCAGTCTATCAGGCATTGATAAATACTGTGTGCTCCTTTCAGTTTTGGTTTTAACTTTAGGTGGAATGGGAAATGTTCACAAGATGACAAAATGGTTACTGCTGCCTCGTTGTCAATACTTTTTGCTCCAGTCAGCCTCAAGTGATTCATATGTTAGAAGTGTCAAAAGCCCTCTTTGTATGAATTGAATGAATACTCACAGTCAAATTAYTGGAAGCCTAATGGATAAAGCAATGTGATAGATTTTTCAGGACTTTTAAGTAGTCCAGAAATTTAATGGTGATTTTTGTATGTCARTTTACCTTCATGCATTTTGTGCTTACATGTGTCCAGTGTTGTATCAACATATATAAAAAGTATTTTTCTGTAGCTTTTATTTTCATATATTGTATTATCATAAAAATAATTTGTTTAATGATTTTAAAATTATCTCCTGGGGATAAGTAAAYGCTCACTTTAATTCAATTGTTGGCATATCTTATGTTTTACACTGAAACTGGGAGAGTTTATGAGTATCTGAGCATCTTCAGCACTAGATTCTGACATTTCTGACTTCTAGCCAACTAKGTTTAGAAAGAGGCCACTGCCATTTCTGTGACAGAGCAAAATGTACATTGCAAAAAGTGCATTTGCCAAGGCTTCTTTTTCAATGTGAGACTTTAAATGAGATGTGTCTGGAGGGTAGGAACATATGGTTACTCTATGAAGTCATTTATAGGATGCCTTTCCTTTCTCTATCACATCTGTGGCCCTATCACATGGCCTATTTTTGTCTAATTTACTCAGCCAGAAGATTTCTCTGCTTGTTTAATAAGACCCCAACCAAGTGTTTCTGGTTCCCAAAGGAGCCAGCTCCAGCAGTCCAGAGGACAAGCACAGAAGGAGGAGACAATTTCCCCCCTCTCATAATTCTATGGTGCTTCTAGCAGAATTTTCCATAAGGATAGCAATTTTAGTTCAAAAAAGTTGCACGTCAAAAATAATTGCTTTCAAAACCAAATTTTTTGCAACGTGGACCCAGTCAATTTTTTGCAAAGTGGACCCTTTTCTTTAATTTTTTGTCAGTTTTGACAGGAAGCAATGCAATTGGACCATATAATGCAAACTGGTAAACTAGAGTGCAAAATATTGCATTCTAATTTCAAAATATTTCTTTAACTTCAAATATTATTTTACAGTTACAGCAGTATTTTTGGGATTTTTAGTGGGGGTGATCAGAGAAATAAGACCTTTACTCTGATAAGTGAGTAAGTACTCTTATTTTCTTTTTATTCTGGTGAAGACACTTGAACTTTCTRCAAAGAAGTGAGACACTTCCCTTCAGAAACTTGAATGCCAGTGATTTGTTAAAAGAAAAAAATATTCTGGTAAAAGCTGATTACAAGTGAAAATATGACTTCTGAGAGATGAAACTGACTGTACAAATTCTTTTGTCCCGAGGGAGCRTATAAAGACCTCAATTAGTATTAAAACCATAAGAAAAATATTAGCTATACAAACCACTGTTTTCTCAAGTTATGGAAAATTCAGAATAAAACCTAAAATTCAAACAATTCCAATGGAATAAAAAGTTTCTTCTTATTTCTAATTTTCCTTTATTTTGTTGGKTTTTTTTTAATACAAAGATATTTAAAAATTACTCTAACCATAGGTGGTGCTCATATGTTCATAGCTTATTACCAAAGATTTTTCAGAGAGAGTCCTTGTTGGGGTCAGATATTGATCTTTAGCCTGTGAGTGTTAAAACTGTTAACTGAATTCTGTGCCAGTAAGAAGTTTATAACCTGACAGCTTATTTCTGATCTGTCTAATTTTTAAATTTTATTTATGTTTGATTTTCTTGATTTAAAAATTCTTGTATTATTTTCCTGTCTGTGTTTCTTCTGAGACTCCCTGACATGAGGCAGAATATGTGASTTCCTCAGTAAGTCACTCGTCATAAGAAGATTCTTTCCCATAAATAAACACTGATAAGTCTTCCTTTGCTGAGCTAATAAATTTCCACTTACAGCTACAAAATTTCCTTTGAACAAGAAAAGGAGCTGTTGTATTTTCTGCTTTATTTTTTTCCCAATAGTTTCTGTAATGCAAACCAAATGGCCTGGGAGGACAGAAAATTGTCCTGCATACCTAATAAGTACATTTGTAAACAGACTCTGGTAGTCATGGCTTTGAGCTGCTGGGTCATGGCTGTGAGCATGCTTGCAATCCCTTTTTGCCATTTGGGAAATTAGGGCCTTTATAATAGGGATGAGAGATATCTGTGTCATATCCACGCTGGGATGCTCACAGCTGGATRTTTCAGGCCAGCTTTTGGACTGGGGGAAGTGAAAGATTTTTGCTACAGCAAACTTTGAAAACCACTATGCAAGAGGAGGGGCTTTGTAAGTTTGGTTTTATTATGTACCTCTACACATTACCTGTTCTCTTAGGAAAGTCAAAACTTCTATGTCTGATGTAGAAAGTCATCCTACTACTATTTTAAACGKKTTTTTKGGGTTTTTKGGGGGTTTTTTTGTAGTTTGAAATGTATTAAGTGCCATGACACTTAGAAAATGCTATCATTGGAGTTATCAAYGCGTAAGTATTTCCATAGTTAAAACACAAATTGATACATTCTTCATAAATAGTAGGAATGTACTTTCTTTAAGAGGGCAAAATACTAGATCTTGCCTCAAAATGGAAAAAAACCCAACATGGTAAAGAGATGCATTAACCTCGAGAGAGACTAATTTTTGTATTTCCAAAAGTAAATAGGAGTCTGCCAAAATTATGTCATGTGTAATATCACTTAGGTCTTGTGTGCAATTACATTTATGTGCCAAATAAATATGCAATGAAGTATGAAAAATATATCTAGCATGCACATGTATGATTCCTTTCTGTGTTTTTAAGTTTTGTGTTTTAACAAAAACAGTTTTGGCAAAATTTGTGTGCTTGTTTTACATCACCTCTGGTCTGATTTCAGTAAATCAGCTACCTGATATCTTGTTTGTTTCTGAACAACAGACAGGCTGAAATTATGTAAGTTCCTGGAGTGTAAACTAATGTCATCCATCCATAAGAAGCATGAAGCTTCATAGCTTAACTTTGGCTTTGAGCAATGTAATGACTGAAAGCCAGATCCTCTGTGGTGWAAATTAAATTAATTCTCCTTCTCTGCCTTCAGTGACTTGCACAAACTCACAGCAGCTGAGCACATGACCTTACACTCAGAGTCAATTTGTCCATAAGAGACACAGACTGTGCTCTGAAATGAAATGCATTTAGATTTTTCAGTTCTTCACCTGACATTTTTACTCATWCATTTCCTTTTTGCCTTCTGGTATCTTTGGGAATGAGGCAAGGAGAACAGCATTTAATCCTGGTTCAGTAAAAATGTAGACTACAATGGTATAGTAATATTTTACAAATCTGTAGCACTTATATACATATTATGCCTGTACTATGGGGCTAAATTATGCCCATATCTCTGTATAGCTTTATTCTCAACGTGCATTGCACATTTATTCTCAATGTGCATTGCAGATGCAGACCTGTACTTGAAAAGAATATATGATTTTATCATATTTTGCCAGTATCTCTTAACTTTTTGTATATACCAGTGATATATCAATTAATCCATGAATTTAGCAGCATTTTCTTTATACTATATCTTCATGATTTACAAGCTGAAAAGACAGTTTTTCACATGTTCTGTTTTTTCTAAAATGGATTCAGTACTCATTCAAATGTATATTTAGCAAAATTTTCTTTCTTTACATTGTACTTGCTTTACAGATGTTGTTATAGCAACTTTAAACAGGAACAAGTTGTCAGTAAACATGACAAGCTACATTATTTCTCACCATCTGTAGTCAAAGGACTTCAGAAAATCAATGTTTGTATCCTCCTCTCTAAGGAGCACTTATTGTCAGTTGTAGTAAATGTGTTTAATCCAGATACTTCCTTTTGAATTTTAGGGAATGGATGTTCTGCCTTTGTGTAAGAGCACAGGGTGATGAAAATGGTGATGAAAATGCGTGCCTATTAAGCAGCAGTATTGGGCAAGTTTTTCCAAAGTGTATCATTAGAGCGCTTACTACAAATATCTGTCTTCCTCTAAAAGCAGGCAACTTCCAAAAGACTTATTTGATTTTCTGATCGTGCATCTAGACATATCATTCTTGGCTAGATATTCATGCAGAATTTTTAATATCTATTTTGGTGCTAAAATTATTTTATTTGTCTAACTTGCTGAAAAGATAAATCAGTTTTCAGTAAAATGTGGTAATAATTATGTTTTTATTCAAAGCATATCCCAGTTAGAAAACCACTGTGGTTAAACTCACAGTTCCTCAAACCATTTCTTCTTCCCAATGAGTGCATCCTAGAAATAATTACAATCTAGCAGTTACAGTGTTTCATATTTGAGGTCCAAATGCCATAGATTTTCTTCAGAGAAAGCAATAAGCACAAAGGCAGCTTACAGTATATAATTAGCTGGAGTTAAGCAGACCTCACCCAGCCACTTGGCTGAAACAATTCTAACTCTGTAGAATAATAACGGATTAGAATTGTTTCATGTAATTCTTGAAAATTCCTTTTTCTTACTACAGGAAAACAATGTTAATTAGATGTTAGCTGTCAATATTACTGTAATGCCAAATTTTATACACATGTGAACATGCTACTGAGAAAATCGGAGTTTTTATTCAGCCTCTGCATGACCCTGCACTACTGAAGCCTCTGTAGATATGAAATGGCTGCACCATAGTTGCTAGGAGACAGTAAAACTATTAGTTTTGGCTGCAACATGACCTAGGTCTGCCTCTCTCAGAGCAACCTTGTACCTTAGGCAAATCCTGCATGAAAGTTCAAAAACAGTAAAAAATTTTGTCAAGCTTCTGGGCCTTAACTAAATAACTTCTGAATTAAAAGTATCAAAAGGCAACTTAGCATAGGGAAACATATTTAAAAGAAGAAAATTCTTCAATTTCTCTCAAAATTATCTGCCCACAGTCTTAGAATATGAAATTTGATATTTTTCAAACTCATAACTTTCCGATATGCAAAGCTGTTTTATCAAAGTCACTGATAAATATGTAGTGTTCTTGTTCTTACTTGTGTGTCCTTAAATCCTTAATTCTACTTCTTGGAGAGCTTCCTGTTTTTCAAGTGGACAGGTTTTTTATTGAAATTCAGTCATCTTTTATGGAAGAAAATCGGATTTTAATTCATCCTAGTCATGCATAAAACACAGCATACATTTCTAGTGAAATTCCGATAGTATTTGTTGCTACTGGTTGCCCATGGATTTGGTTTCTCTAGGAAAAATAAATTTGTGGYTAAGATTACAGTTTGTGACTCATTGGGGTCATAAATTTTAAGGAAAGGATTATGCTGGACATTTCTTAGAATCTCTTACATTGTGTTGCCCATTGCATTTCTTCAAATTGTGAAATATGCCTATAACTTTTGATACATTTGGAACATGACTGTAAGTTTATTTTTGATTCTGCCATATAGCTTTTGCAATTTATTCCATACATCTGTGCCTTTTTTTGGTGTCATCTCTGTATAATGGAATAATATTTCCTACTACACATAATAGAGATTTATTCATGGCTAAAGGTTTGTTTGGATGCAATGGAGTTTGAAATCATCTAAGAAGGAAAAAAGTGAGGGATTCCTTATGAAGTGGTAACAGCCATTGAAAGTAAACCAGAAGAACAGAAGATAAAGGCGCTTTCTGGTAGTTTGAGGCCATTAAAAAGATGGATGATGCCACTTCTCTTTGCTCCTTGAATTTTTGGAACATTCTAGGAAATGTAATCTATCAGTCGAGTATGAATATTTCCTTAAAGATTGAAAATATAATTTAGAACTTAGGATATAAAAGTATTAAAGTCTAGTTTCACACAGAATCAAACTGAAGGTACTCTGATCACCCAAGCAAGTGATTTATGACTTATTCAAGACATAGAACTTAGATTTATAATGGCTCCTTCAGAGGCTTGTTTCTTCTGGTGTAAAACTAGGTTAAGGTGTTGGATGGATTGTTGGATGTGTGTTAAATGGATTGTTTCTGTGTCGGAGGTAGGAAGTGAAGTTAGGTTCTTTGACAAGCAGGGAGATAATATTACTAATGCCTAATTTCTATGATTCTGCAATAACTGAATAGTGAGATCTCATCCTGGGTCAATCTGTTTCAAAACTCAGCTGAATTCAGAAATACCCATGTTTAGCAAACTGAAAGACCAAGTCAGACCTCAAGGAAGGAGTGCAGATGTCTGACTTAGGCTTTTCTGRGAAGATTGTACTTTGAGAACCTCTAAAGACTGGAGCAAATCACAGCGCTTCTCACTGTATAATTTGTAAATCTCAAAACACTTTACAATCTTGGCCAAAAATTAATTATGTTTATTTTTCATAGCCATAAACTTTTTGGATTAGGTCTTCTGATATTGAGTGGATAGGAAAAGAGTCCATCAATCATTCTACTTTTAAAAGAATAATGATGAGGACTCTGGATTTACGTAAGAATGTTGTCCAACAAAAATGTTGTCCAGCTAGTTGATTTATGAGTGCATTTTGAAAGGTTATAAAAATATAACTTCTGATATATGAATGAACTTATTTCCATTCTGGAAACCACCATAAAAAATTATTGCAGTCTCTGTTTCACAAGTTGCACAGGAAATTAGTTTGGGTTTGGACTATTTAGCTATTCCACTGAAAGTTTTATGAATTATTCATAAAATATTTGCAAGGGTGAATTTTTTCAAATATCTTTTGGAAATTACATAGAAAGTCCTCTTCTAATTTCTTTTGAATGGAAGTGTGAATCGAACTTTTCCACATCTCAAATTAATTTTTTCAAACATGGTAAAATTAGAAATCAATCAATTAAATCAATCAATCAATAAATTAATATTTCTTACTGCAATAAAACAAAATATTCTCTATATTACTGTAGCTTTAAAATCAGAAGACTGAGAAATTGCAGTAATAAGAGAGGCAATAAGACAATTTAATTTGCTTAATCTGCGTGAAGCACCCTCTATATGTACTATGCAAAACTAAAAATTCAAGATATGCAATCAGCTACATAATTCAACAGACTTGTCAAATTTAAGTGCATTTTACCGATATATTTTGAGCAGATTGTGAAATTCAACATTTAAATAGAAGAAATAAATTTAATCCCTAATTCACAGAGATTGTCAGATTTACACAGAAATGAATGGAATATATCGGTTTCAGCACTACTGAAATGAGGGAAACTTACAATATCGTGGCTGCTCCACTTCAGAGATGATAGAAAAGTATTAAGACTGAGTTACAAGTAGTTTTTGCTACTGTATTACTGGTAAGCCAATTTCTTAACTTTGTGACTTTTTCTGAAGAGATTTTTTCACATAAAAGGGTCATTCTTCCAATATTTAATGTGTTTCTTTAATAACTAAGAACATTCAAATTATGCAGATTTTTACCAGCCATAATAAATAGAAACACATCTCACTGTGTGCAGAAAATGTATGTAGTCTACATATTGTTGAACTGCTGGGATAAAGTCTAAAATATTAAAGTACACTTGGGAAGTATCAAAAGGATTTATGTTAATAAAATATTAATGACTATTTACATATGGTGATCAGATGCTATTATTCTGTGTCTGAAAAGCAATATATCTAGGTAGAATATTTTTCTATTATTCTAGGACAGTATAATTAAAATTCTCTAGAAGGAATGCCTCTTGGAGTGGTCTGATTTGCCCCAGGGAAGAAATTCCAAAAGAGGATCCATTTGCTGAATTATGCTTTTTTGTGACAGAAAAATCCCCAAGCCAGCACTCATGGCATGGGAAGATTCATCTTGCAGGTCCATTCCAGCTTTATTTTTTATAGATACTGCATTCTGTCCCTCACACAAAAATTGTCTTTGTATTTGCATTTATCTSATCTCTGTCATCAAGTTGAGGCAAGAAAGAAAAAATGGATATTTTCACTTTCTGGGACCTGATAAGTTTTCTAAGACTTATCCTCACTGAAACTGCTTTGATGGAGTTCTTTTCAACTTTAGAGACAAAAGCATCCAGGTTTTCTCATTGGAGAAATAAGGATATTAAATTGTATTACACAATGTTTGTTATAATGTAATTGTAGGGCTTTCTTTGTCAACAGGTAACTGAATGTACTTTTTTTTAATCTTGAACATTTTTTTTTCTGGTCTTTTAGAAATGCTATAAACTAAGGAAGTGAAACAAATAAATGAGCTTTCAAATATGACATTACCCCTGGAAAATCCTTTTTGGGTCCTATAATTAAATATTATTGTTGTATCTATTTATTGTAACTACAGTTAGGCCAAACTTGGGTTCATTAACCTCTGTTTTTATGTCCATTAAGACATAAAATGTATCTTTGACTTGGCTGGTTTTTGTATTCCTTTGACCACCTGTTTGTGTTTTGTGACTAGTAAGTGCAAACCACATAGTGGTGAGAATCATCCCCTTGCTCTCACAAAAACTATTGTTTGTACTATCTTTGACAGGTAGTGTTTGTGGTAGTAATAATAATAGTAATAGTAATAGTAATAGTAATAGTAATAGTAATANTAATAATAATAATAATAATAATAATAATAATAATAATAATAATAATAATAAGGACAGAGGTTAAAGGGATTTCCTTTAAAAATTTGAAGAGCTGTTTTTCAGCAACAAGATGAAAGCATATTTTTTCAGCCAGCAGAATAGGATGAAATATAATCATAAAATGCAAAAATCCCAGTACATTATAGTTCAAGGAATGTAGCAAATACATTAATTTATGACCTCAGGTCAAATTGTAAAAAATCTTTTCATCTTTTAAAGACAGAAAAATGTGAACAACCCAGTATACCAAATGAGTTGAAACATCAGCAGAGTTGCAGCCTACTCCATGGTTTCAGAAATCAATATTTGCATTAATTTCCTAGTTCTAAAATGCACTAAGTAATCTGATGAGATGAAGGAGTTTCTCAGAGAAAAAAACCCATGTGAGACAAATGCTTATAGGCCACAGATTTCTGAGAACCTTGAGGGAGAAATACCCTTAACAGTATATATGATCTGCTTTGTTATAGCAATTTGTGGCTGAGTTGGTTGTCATATTCTCTTTCCTCCCTCCATTTAAATAATCTTGAATATATATATATATATTTCCTTACTGTCCCTTCCCTTTATTAACCATTATAAAACATTCATTCTCCTTGTTCTAATACATAAATCCTCATCTATAATGGACCATTTTAATATCTAACTGGTAATAGGACTGGGAAGTTTCCCTGGGCTTTGTTTGTCATTTGTGGCTAAACAATCTTTCATAATAAATCCTTTCATAACTGTGTAGAAGAGTTTAAGTTAAGCTGCTCTTTCTGGATTCTCAGTGTGGAGTAAGGTGCAGTAGAACTCTGACAAAGGTACCCAAACAGTGTTCTAAATATTATTATCATCTCGTCATAAAAATGTACACATGGATAGATGGTAGGTTCAATTTGGTTCATAAGGCCTTATGGAAATTTCTGAAGCAGTTAGAGCTGCAAGTCAAAAAGC
This sequence comes from Cardinalis cardinalis, assembly GCA_014549065.1. Classification (NCBI taxonomy): domain Eukaryota; kingdom Metazoa; phylum Chordata; class Aves; order Passeriformes; family Cardinalidae; genus Cardinalis; species Cardinalis cardinalis. The sequence goes on from JACDOX010000073.1 coordinate 1,955,364, forward strand.
AGGATTTATGAGTGCTTATCACTGAAATCTAAGCTGGTTGTGATCAGTTGTACTCAAAAACTCTTTTACATATAGCATATCATCTTTTGCTACTAACATAGTGGTAGAACACCCAGGTCCCTTAATAAAGGAAAGACGTGACACTCATAAATAAGGATCAGTGAACAAAAGAGTTTCCTGATGTGCTTTTCCTCCATGAAAGAGTGCTCTTCCTCCATGAAAGTGCCTCCATAGTAAATCTAACCCTTTAGGCATTTAATCATTTTATGTGGATGTCTCGTAAATGTCTGTGCCTCACATTGGGAGCCAAGTGATCTTACAGTAAATATCATGGCAATAAGATGATGAATCTTTGTGTCTTGATAAAATGATTACTTGGATTACTTGATTATCACTTAGGAAAAAACGTCATGCAAAAAGCCAAGGTGATGGGAATATTGACAAATTAAAGAAGGCTGGATAAAATACATGTCAACTTGTCCTCATTTTAAAATAGAAACTCTAAAGGGTACATTTGAGACACTTATCTAGGCCTTGTAAAACTTGTATGTAAGTACAAACATTGTGGAAAATGTAATCACACCTATTAATGATCATTCATCCTGATAGATTCCTATATTTCCCTAAAACTGCATTGGAATAAATATTTCAATTAAATATTTGGAATAAAGTTTGTTCAGTGAAAAACAATTATTTAATCTAATAGATGTATAAACTACACCAGTTTAAGATGAGGAAAGAAAAATCTGATTTTGTAGACTGTCAGGCAAGAATTACAGGAAATGGAGTATCATTAGTTTACAAAGTGTTTGAATATGAGAATTTTTGAATCTCAGCTAGTCATATTAGCTATTTCATATTCTTATATTTCTATGTTAATAAACTATTTTAACATGTCCATAGTTTGAGAGAGAGAAAAAATGTTTTTTTCCAAAAGTCTAGTACTGTTGCTGAACATTATTTGTTTAGTACACGCCAGACAGTCACTGCTAGTCAAATATATTTTTGTGTGCACTACTTTCATGACTGTCATGAAGTTTTCACAATTGATGTCTTAACTGATGAACAGATTTCCTAAAGAGTAATGTAGTCCCCTACCAGTTACAATGAGCAAATGGGGAACCTTTATTTACTTCGTAAAGGATTGAGCCTGAGTTATCAATAAAGTACTTTGGGCTACAGCCCAACTTTCCATTCTCCTTGGGTCACAGGGACATCTTTCCAAAGGGTAAAGCAGCTGTACCAAAGATGGTAATTCCCACCCACCCTGGGGAAACTCAGAGAAAAGATTGTTGAAGTCACATAACGCTGATGTTCTCTAGTTGGCTGGAGAAGCTACTCAGCACCAGGAAGACTGCAAGGCTTTTCAAGATATAACATCTTGATAATTATGCAAGATCTGAAAAGTACTTACTAGCTCCTGTTTAATATTACAGCCTGTAACATTTGCAACTCAGCATTTTGATGCAGTTGTGATTGATTCTAGAAGTCCTACAAGGAAATGAGGTAAGATAAGGTACCAGTTGATGTGTAACAATAAGGTAAAACACTTGTTCTATTAGGAATTCTACAACTAAGCAGTTCTACCAAGGGACAAATTCATCTTACTTAATGGTTTCAAAGTGGGCAGTGGTTGAATCTTAGGCACAATTCAGGACAGCCACAGAGATGTCAGGAAAACTCATGTTGTTAAAGATTTAGAGCTAGACAATCATATTTCAAAAAGATGATTAAGACATGCTGAGGGGATGCCTATGAATCAAAAGTTAACATTTCCTTGATGCTGTCCTCATGAATGTGTTTTTTAGCTCAGTGTCGGTTGCTTGACTGCTGTGTGATGCCATTTGCTCATCTGATCAACAGTTAATACAAGGTTGGATGTCACCATCAGACACCAAATGCTTGCAACATGTAGGGTAAAAGTTTTACCCTGCAAGGTTGAAAGCAGCTGTTAGCAAGCTGCCAGAGGCTGTTTTATATAACCATTTACATTTAACAAGTGACTGAGAGGTAGCAAATGTCACATGGCAAAGATGTTCTCAAGAGAAGTGTGACAAGCATCTTCTCAGAAGACAAAGATCATCTTTTGGTGTCAGCAAATATTCTGTGTGACATCAAAGCTCATCAGCTAGACAGAAAAAGGGAACAGCACAGACAGTATTCGTGAAGGACTGTGATATTCTATCACATGTGTGAAGACTGGGCAAACTTCTTGTTCATGGTTACACTCTGATATGCTGGTGTATTTGGGAAATTTAAAGCTTAATTTCGAATATTTTGGAGATGTTATGTATGTGTAAAGCATCATTGTGCTGAATTTACTGCAAATTGAAAAAACTTTCATAAGGAGGATGATTTACTTGAGAATATTTTTGAAATGTTTCAGTAGAATTTCTTCCCCCAGAAAAATTAAATTACTAGATCTTACTCACAGAGATAAGAGATAGCTTACTTTTTAAAAAACTGAGGCCCACTTAGGAAAAAAAATTTCACTAGCTTGAAATGTATTTCACTGCTCTTCAGTGTACAATCAACAATATTGTTTCTAAATGCAATGACTGAACTGCAATTTCATAAGCAATTAAATGATAATTATCCAAGTATTTGTGCAACACCCTTTGGAATCAAAAATGAAAATTTACTCTTTGACTGGCTACCTAGCTTATTTCAGAAATGATTGTTTAGAAGCTAAGCCATTTTTAATCTTCAAAACACTGCATAACTGAAGTATTCAAACCTTTCAAAAAAAGTAGAAAAAATTTTCATGCAGTTTATTTTTTCATTTTTAGTGTCAGGTCTTCAAATGGTAGAGATTTTATTTTACTCGTAAAGAGGAAGTGGTAAGAATAGATTTCTTAGCTTGATAAATACACATTTATGCTTATGTTGCCAAGTTTATGCTGTAGGTACTAAGAGCTGATCACTGATTGAAGTTATTTTAACTGAACCAAATACAGGACCAGAGAGAGGACAGGGAAGGAATGCTTTATCACCTATGGAACTGGGAATCCCAGACTTCCAGTGACTTATTCCTAAGGTATAAGTCTAGAAGGTGGAAAAAACTTTATCATCAGCTTTTTATAAGTTATTTGATTTTGGAAGTTACTCAGACATTTGAGTCATGATTTGAATTTGTGCTTAGAGATAGGTTGGTACTAAATTCCTTGTTACTGTGAGCTACAAAGGGTCTGGAGGCCAAAGAAGATAAGCAGGATGAAGCAGAATATGCATTGAAGGCTTTTAGAGCTGAAACACCAGGGGAACTCATAGACCAAGATAGTTAATGCTTTGAAAATCTTTTTACATAATAGAAAATGCAAATGCTGGATACATAAAATGATGTTATGTATAGTGCTTAATGTATATTATAAAAGACAGGACAATCAGTATAATGTTACAGAGGCTTTTATTTGTGTGGTTTTTTTGTTTTTTTCCTTTGCTAAGAATTGATTAGGAGGACACCTAAAGAGTAGTGAAAAGACAGTATGGTGGAAAAGAGAGGGGAACAACATCCAGGGGAAAAGTGAAGGGATGAAAGAGTGACTACAAAACAGTGTGGAGTCAGCATGAAAAGATCTAGAAAGGTTTGGGGCATAACTAAAGCACACAGCCCATCAGTAGGTGGTGTACGTAAGCCAGTCAAAGCCAATGACATTTTCACTCATTAGCAGCCTTTGCAGCTGTCATATGCATCTTAATTTCTTCTCCCTGGAGACTTTTTCTAGATGGCTTACTGGGTGCCAAGGCATCACATTTAATCTAACATCTCCTGAGGGAATCTTTCCAGTGGTTTCTTGGGACCATAAAAATGTAAAGTGAGGTATTACCATGATTAGTTGCCATTTTGTGTCTCCAGTCTCATTGTAGGTTGTTCTGTTTCTTATGGCGTGTAGAAGATGGGCTATTTGCAGTGCATAATGTTTGCAAATTTTGCCATGTCTCTCTTCATACATTATTAAACAAAAAAATTGATTGTATGAACATGTTTGTTTTGGAATTTATTCATTGAACACTTCTATATAAACATATCAAGCTGTGAGTTATTCATGAACTATTTGTTTTGATTTTGTTTTGAAGTCTGCTGTCTTTGTAGCACAATTGCAGTGGATTGCAGCAGTAGTATTATTGGTTACTCTTCTGTTCATTGCAGGTTAAACAATATTCCTGCTAGCCATACAGAGAATTGTGAACTAGGTACACAACAATTGCAAAGCTATATCTCTCTGATAAGTGAAATGAAAGAACCTATTTCGATATTCTTAACAATGAAAAAGGTCCTCAACTGTGTCAAATGTAATTCATACTTTTTATTCAAATGAATGCATATAAGCATTCTTTTCTCCGTATTTATTAATCTTGAATAGTATTGATAGATATACTCCAAGGAGAAAGCAGTGTTATAACTTACCCATGGATATAAATGCTGTATCTTGAGTAAAAGTAATGACTGTGGTTTCACTGTCCTGAAATTTTTCTCTCTGTTTGGGTAACACAGGGATCTATTCTCCTCCTCTCAAAGGCTGTCCACCCTACAATAGAGCATGGCAGTGGGACAGAGACTTTTCACAAACTGAGAGAAGGTGGTTGCAGCCCAGTGAAGGTAATGGTTTTACTAGTCCATAAGCCAAGTAAATGTTTGTGTTATTCTAATTCTGCAATTTTGCTGAGGAATGGACCTGCATTTGTGATAAATTGTGAGAATTTTGCTGTCTTACATTAATCTGCTTGGCTTTTTTTTTCTTTCTTTTTTAATCAGGCAAGACTTAGATTTCTGTTAAAATAAAAGAGTTGTTAGTTACAAACACTTTTGTCTTAAATTAAAGAATGAATTTAACATCCATGATGTCTACATCAAAATTACATGGCTGATATATTTTGCACAGAACAACATGTACAGAGACTGAACAAAACTAGTCTTGTGAAGGAAAATAAGGGAGCTGGCTTTTTAATCAATTACAAACAGAAGAGAAACATACAAAAAAATTAAATCAACCAGATAAGAGCACAGATTTGCTCTTTGAAACACTCTACATTGCTGAAAAATAACATTAAAAAGTGATTCAGCAAAGAAAGACATGACAGGTGTACTGGCTGAAATTTAGAGACAATTTAGAAATAGGCACAAATATCTTATGGGAAAGACGATAAAGCATTTTAACAAACTATCAAGAGAAATGATTAATTGTATATATTTTCTAAGTCATAACTGGAAATTACTTTTTAGCTACCTCCATTGTTGGCTTCAGTACAGATGAATGTATATCTTTGTCTGAATTGCCAGAAGAGGTAGGATATGTGATTTAATGGTACATTCTAGCTTCAAAATCAATTCTGCTGTTGTAGGTTTTCCAACAGGATGAACAGAGGGGAAAGAGAACAACCATGATGTACGTGTGCTTTCATGACAGCTACAGTAACTTTTATTACTTATTTGGCAGTAAAAAGATTGCTCTAAAAGCACTTCTCACTTCTTCCTGATCCAGGAAGTCTCTGTCTCCCAAATCAAGGGGGAATTTGTATGTATCTGTGGCTGATTTTATTTACAGAATAGGTAATAGAGAGGAGGCTATACCAGCAAGCCTCTTTATGATAGGCAGCTTCTGGATCTCTGAGAATATTTTTTGTGACATCCTGTCTGTATGATATATCTTAATTTTTTCTGTTAATGCTGCCTTTTCACATGTGAAGCAGTGGCAGGCTTTACATAAATGAAATGTGTAATAGGTTTGCCATCCTTAGAATATTTGAAAGCTAGCTGCCGTGTAATTTTGTTTGACTCAACCCATACATGTTCTGCAGTGCAATTGCAATTTAGAGCAAATATGCCAAATGACTGGCAGACTTTTGAAAGCAAAGACAGTTTTTTCAACATGAATGCTACTAATGTGAGAAATTGTGATTTATTTAGGAAATATGAACCTTCAAAAATCTCTTTGTGATATTCTGCTTTCATTTTGCTGTGCTATGAATGTGACAGTAAGTATTAGCACAGGGTGATACTAAAAGAATCAATATATGAAAATTATGAGATTTGATGGAGACAGAATCAAATTGCTGCTGTCCATAGCAACTTTACCACTTAAAACGGATGTTTTAGTTATGCAGATTAGCTAAACATTTCCCAAGCAGCTGTTAAGGTCACTGGTCAATGCTCTAAGTGAAATCCAGCCATTTGCTGAGCTTTGCTATAGACCTTTGCACAATCATCTTTAAGTGGAGGAACAAAAGGAAATTTTAAGAGAGAAATTGAGCCAAGTCTATGCTTCTGTGGGAACTTAATTTAAAATAATTGTAAACTTATGTATTAGTATTACATAATAATACTGCACCGGTTTTATTATCTGTATTTTCTTGTGCCTTTGAATTTTTATATTATAATAAAACATATTTCTGAATATTGAATCAACATGTAACCTTTTAACAGATTAAACATGTAATTTCTTGCACTCATATTAAAAAAAAAGAAAGAACAGTTTCTCTGTTTACTGAATATTTGTCTCCAGAGAAAATTTGCAAAATATTAACCACATAATTTTTAATTTCATGAATCCACTCCTTTTATCTACAGGTGGAAATTATGACTGTATGTTAAGATAGACAAGGTGAAGGACAGATATTTTAAAAAATTATTATCATCTGCTGCTTTATCTTTGAAGATCAGATATCTAATAGTAAATGAGTCATTACACATTAAATATAATGATTCTAATTCCAATGAGAATTAGATTGTAATCGTGAAATATGKTTCTTACCCTTATTTTTTAAATTAATTTTTGGTTTACTGGAATGCAAATTTAGATTACAATGGATAAGGAACAGCAATTAAAATGCAGATCCCGTGGTATAATTTTTACTGGTGCCACCTGGAAACTCTTGGGGCTATTGCCTGCTAGTCAGATCAATGTTGAAAATTTCTGAAAAGGAAATTTTTGCAGTTGAAAAAATTTTAGCCCAAGAAAAGACGCTGATAATCAAACAGCAGGATTCAAATTGGCTAACCAAAAAAACAGTGCAGTGACCACTCCAAGTACAGTAGGGCATATAAATGATAAGGAATATCAAAGGCAGAAAAATTGGCGCATTTTCTTGTAAGTTCTCTGCTCCTAACCTTTACAACTCCCCCTTATAATAAGGAAAGAAAGAGAAAGCATCAAGACTGATGTTCTCATGATGCCATATCTTTACAGGAAATCCATATCCAACCTGTCTTTAAAACAGCAGGAGTTTATTAACTGCTTTTGAAGCATAATAGGATAACATAAATCACTGATTTAATTCTTTCGTAGAATGTCTTTTAAAGTCTACCTTATAACAATATAAATCACTTTGGGACCATCAATAAGGCAATCAAAGGCCTACACTGACTGTTAGTCATGCTTCTGGGGTAGTTGAAAGCACTATCTCTTAATATTCAGGCAGAATATCCCCTCCCTGTATTTCATGTTCATGCTGCAGTCTTGAGGTTCAAAAGCTAAACCAACAATGAATTAACCTGACCTGCTCTGCCATGTACTACTAGCATGCAGTCCAAAGTGTGGCTTTTGCCAAGGGTTGCTTTTCACTTGCAGGTCTGCAAAGAAATTTTAGGCTATGTTCCCTGACTGCCAGGGAAAAGAGAATTAATGTAGTTAAAAAACACTGTTGATATTATGGTAGTCGCATCATTATATCTGAGGAAATGACTGTTGTTCTTGTAATAAAAAGAATATTTAATAAACTCCAATGATAATATACCTAGTTATCCTCTGTTGCACGGAGAAAAGATAGACTGCAATATAATGGTTTCAATATATAATGCATGGCATGTTTATCTTGAAATATTAAAAAATGAAAAGCTGTGACTTATTTTGAGACATATTTATTTACAGATAAAAGGATATGTTAAAATAGTCTGTCAGATGATCAAGGAAGAGAGAAATTAATTSTTTTAAAAGGAAACTCCCTTTTAGGCCCAAGCCCATATTTCATTTTTTCACGGCCTCCTTCAGCTACACTTTGATGAATTTCAGGTAATTGTCTCACTCTTTTGCTACTTATTCTACTGAACATACTTCTGAAAATTGAATCAACATGTGACCTGTTAGCAGATTACACATATAATTCCTTGCCCTCATATTAAACGAAGGAAAGAACAGTTTCTCTGTTTATTAGATATCTAATTTCACTGCACTTCACTTTCCAGCTAGGAGCATTTTCCCTATTGCTTTACAAGTTTGTGATATGCAGCAGCAGCAATGGGAAACACTCATCCACATCACCTGCTTTCTGTCTACTAAACATACAGCTGGGATTCAGCCAGGTCTTATCCTTTAACATCATTGCCTCTTTTCCATTCTAACAGATGAAAAGCACAAGAAAATGTTCCTCTCATTTCATTTAGATCACCATCTACCCATTTGTTGCTCCTTGCAGAGCTGTAAATGAACACCTCTTTTGTTTGTTTTACCTTCAGAAAAGAGAGCTGAAAGGATTTGAGTAAAGGTGTCTATTGCACTTTGATTAGCTTGATGCTTCTATATTTCCCTGTATGTTATGTAGAATAAGAACTCTGTGAGGCTAGATAAGCTTGGATACCTGAAAGGTGGCTGATAAATCTAAGATTTCCTTATAAAAAAAAACTTTTTAAGCTATTAAGTAATTCAAGTATTTTGGCCCAGAACTCTTCTAGTGGATGATCATTATTTTAGAGCATGAAAATCAGTGTCCCACTCTCAGAATTTGCCTTGTTTTAATCTTTATTGTCTGGAAATTTAGACAAGTTTGGCACATGACTGCAGCATTATGCCCTTCTGTATTCAGACATTTCACCATAGTGCTGATCCTTGCAAACCCTGATACAGTATTTCTTCCCGCTTCAGTGAAAGTGTCAAAGAATTTTGTGATTTTCATGGACTGTCTGCAGCACTTGCTTTGACTTGTCTGATTATTACTGGTGCTTGGCAGCCTGGAACTCTTCCTGAAGTTCCAGAGATGATCTCAGTCATGGTCTGGGCTCTGGCTGCTGGGAAAAGCAGACTCTGGAGTGGTCTAATGTGTCAATTACAAAGTGAGGAACTCCACCAGAATTGAAGCACGTTGGTCCTGTTTATGGAATGCCAGTAATTTCCTGTGAAACCATAATAAATTGACCAGGGTCATACATAACAAAAATAATATTTTCTACAGTTATTTAGTCCTTCAATATTTGGTACCATTAAATATGTATGAATAATTTGCTGAGTAGGTCAATGCCAAGAGATACAGCAATGCCTCAGAGGCCCTTAGTATTGATCAGAAGAGCCTCTTCAATGGTCCTAAAATTTTACTCTTACCAAAAATAATGATGATTTCTACTTGAATACATTAAAAAATTAGGAGATATTTTGGTTTGTTTTGGTGTTCTTTGTGTTTGGTTTTTTTTGGTGTGGTGGGGTTTTTTTGTTTGTTTTTGGTTTTTTTGTGTCTCATGTTTTTGGAAGAACCCATAAAAACAGATAAGAACTGAATTTGTAGTTAGGGTTAAATATATACAGAATATCCTAGTTTTGTAATTTGTACCCTAAAGACCACCTCTGCATTTATTAAATTGATTGTATTGTTTTCACCTTAATCAGAATGAAACTTTAGTCTGAAATGAAGCTGATATGCTGAAAGAAAGGGATTGTTTTTAATACAATCTTTCTGAGAAAGTGTTATCTTTCTGAGAAAAACTGTTTATTAGTTTGCTTTCTGATAAATCAAATTAATTATGAACAGCCCTTTTAAGTAGATAAAAGTTTTTTTTTCTTCATTAATCAAAAGTTTTGGAGAGTTTCCTTTTAATATAGCAGGGATGCATCCTCTGGTTGCCACAGAATTAGATTTTTATGTGTGAAATTATGCAGAAACTGATTTAAGATGTGATAAAGCCTCTTCAAGTTGCAGTTGTCTGGTGTACACTGTAGTAAATTTTGACCTTGTCAGGTGAAGACAGGTGAATTATGATCCAGCCTGTGTGAGAAATGATATGTCTACCATATTAGATTAATTTCCTGTAAACTTCACCATTTTGCATTCCCAAACCTTGTAAATGTCATCTTTATCCATCATCATGCAATATTTTGATCCTGCTTATGAAGGAGTTCTCATTTCATTTTCAGCTTTTCTAAGGAGTTCTATTACACTGTTAAAATATGCTTTATAAGTTCTGTCTATTACACTGTTAAAATATGCTTTATAAGCTCTGCGCAGCAGCCCTTTAAAAGTTAATTAATGTGGCTTATTTTCACAGTAAATTATTTGACATAACTTCTCTTTGAGAAAAACTGGATTATTTTTTTCCTTTTTCTCATGTATTCTGTAAAGAATAAAGGAAGGTCTATATTATTTTTGTAATTCAACTAAGGAATGAAATAAGGAAATTCAAAGATTTAATCTCATATTCAATATTCTTTCTAACTAGCTGTCTGTTGGCCCTTAACTTATTATGTAGCACTACTTTCCAATAAGAACTTAGATCTATGAGAGGAAAATAGAGTAACTTATGGAAATCTGAAAACCCAGAGATATAAATTAAAAATAAAAACTAAGATCGTGAAGATATGCCTTTGAGTCTGTACTCAAAGCTCTTTTTCTTCTGTGAAAACTTTGTGGAAAGTACTGATGAACAGGATTTACTTGCCTGATAAATTACATTGGCTTAGCCAATCAAAATCACAAGAGAAATATCCCATTTCCCAGGGCTTATATGAAGTGGAAATTCTTGTCCATCTGCTTAAATCTTTCAGCTATTAACACTCTTAAGAAATTACATTCCTAATGAGAATGCAATGTTGCAGTTCGAGCTAATTTATTTTACTAATTTATCTTATTAAGCTGAATTCAGAAGGTGAATTTTATCTCCTTTGTTCTTATTCTAATATTAAGTTATTTTTATTTATCTAATAAATTATATAATTAAATTATATTTATTTTTCTGTCATAGAATATGCATATAATTTCAGTCATTCATCTAAATGGGGTAGTTGGGGTTTCTTTAGTGCAGTTTACCTCCTTATAATAAAGGTGAGAATGTAAAGGTGTAGCTTTTAAGTGAGACTGCTCTAAGCTTTATCCTGTTGATTGTATTCATCTTCAAATATACTGTACACAGACAGTTGATTTTCTGCTCCAATTTTTCAACAAAACTATCACTTGGAGTATATTGATCTAACTGTTTAAGCTTGAAAATAAAAGATCAATAGAAACTTTTCTCCTACTCTTGAAAAAAAGTCTCGTTACCTTCTTGTAAAGGATTTTAATTCAATTTCAATTAAAATATAGATATAAATGCATATTTATAGGAGACATCTTTTATGTTAATTTTTTTTTCAATTCTGATTTTGCCTTTTGTGTTTTAAAACATTTTTTACCTTCCCAGACTTTATGAATATGGGTGACACTCATCTCTTATGTATTGTTAGCAGTGGGGAACTCTCTACTCACTTGAGCTCCACTATTTGATTTCTTTAATGTACTCAAACATTTTTCCACTGTAGTGCCAATCTGTTTTGTCATCTTCTTTTTCAGTTTCTTACACTTTGACAACAGTGTTTTGACTAAAATATATAAGATGTCTTTGTTGTCAACATTTTTGTGGGTGAAATTGTATAGGTTTGTGGCTAAAATTAAATAGGTTCGATAAAGATTACATTACTTTAAAATTTCATTTCCCCCCTCTTTTTGTTCCATCTATCTTATTTTTTATTATGATTATTTTTCTTCATTTCTAAATGAGTAGTTCTTATTTTTTGTGTGGATTTTCCAGAAGAGGGAGCCATGTACATGTACACTTAAAATGTATACTGCAAAATCATAGTCATTAAAGAATAAACAGCATTTTAATGAGATTTATAATACAGTTTTCCTCCAATCTGATGGTTGCTAGGTGACCTGTGGCCAACATATTGAAACCTAGCAGGAAGCACTGGGACAGTGTTCAAACAACCTTGTCAGGACACTGTAAACATCTGATGTTCATGGAAGTCCTAGAGCTCATTGGGATGTTTATATGTTGGGGAATTCAGAATATGCAAGTAGTATATTTAATGACACTTCCATGTCTTAGATGTTGAGATAACTTCATTATTTATTAGTATGGACAGGATGTGCTTTAAATCACAAACTTTTTTTTAAACGTGAATATGGGTGATAAGAAATGCTGTTGAAATCAAAACTTTTAGCTATACTTTATAGGCAGGATGACCATATTGTAATAAAATTTTATGCTATTCAATATATTTTAGAGATAAACAGTATATTCAGGGATATGTTATTTTTTAAATACTTCATAACACGTTTCACTTCTCAGATCTCTGAACTGTTGTTGTTCAGAGGAAAGGAGGGGTATGTTGTTCAGAGGAATGGAGGCTTCAGCATAGAGGAAAGGAGGGGTTGTTGTTCAGAGGAATGGAGGCTTCAGCATAGAGGCTGAGTACCAGAGCTACTTCCTGTTTAAGCCTCTTGAAATGCAGAAATCTGCAGTTCTGTGTTTGTGAAGACAGTGTTTTGACAATGTTGAAGACCATGGTGGAACTGCTGTCACTGTTCATCCTGGCATCCTGATGGTTTCCTTTCTTCTGCAAACCCAACAAAAAACCCAACAAGCAGGCAGATTCTCTGATGCCTGAGGACAAAGACAAACACTGTACCAGTGGTACAGTGATAGTCTATCATAGGTGTAGAAAATTAYAGTTAAAGTCTGTGGGTGCCTTTATGTATATGTGGTTGTCTAGCTCACCCAATCCTCAGATATGCGTTCATGTTTAGGTTGACATCTGCACCGATCTTGACAAAACTGTTTGAAAAGTTTTTCAGTATACTTCAAAGACTACAATACCCTGATTTAAAATCACTGCTTTGGCTGGTAGATACAGGATAGCAGCAGGAAATGGGACAAGTGTGCAGAGTCCTTGCTTGCTGAAGCACAGCTGGCTATGGCCCCTGCAGGCTGCTTCTGTAGTGATATGCCAGCCAACATGTTGGGCAAGGATATTCAGCTGACTGCACAAATCCTTCACATACAGATCCTATCACACATCAGAGAAGTTTTCCTTTTGAAAAAGCCCCTTTTCAAGCTGGACAGTGAAGTATAAAGTCTGGTAACATTTAAAATGACAACAGATTTGAATGTCTATCAAATCTCTAGATATTATAAAATGACTTCTGAAGGGCTAGCTATATTCTTTACTTAGCAGTAAATGTATTATATATATATATATATATATATAAATATATATATATATAAAATCTGTTATTATGATTTATGAAGTTGCAAGGGGAAAATCCGTTTCCAGCTTTTTCTAGTTATGTTCAATCCTTTAGAAAATCTATATAACAGTCTCTATCTGAAATGATTAAAAAACCAATACCACACTTTTTTGAGAATTGTGTTTTGATAACCTCTCTACAAATACTATTCTAGACATCCTTCACCACTTGTCTGGCTGCATTGTCTGTAATTGTCTTTTAATAGACTGAGACTAAATAATTAGAAAAGAATTGCATCACTAGGGAGTAAAGGTTGTCAGATATCAGTGAGATGTAATACATCAAACGCTGTTGTGTACAGCCTTATCTCATATGCTGTTAGTTGTTTTGTTTTGGTTTTTTTTTCAAATAGAGCTTTTGACCCTTGTAACCTATTCTAGTTCAGAACCGGTAAAATAATGAATGCAAACCTGCATGCAGCTCCATAGAATTAATGAATCAATGAGAACAACAACATATTGGATAAAAAGTTCCTGACCTGAAAACCAGATACTACAAAGTTTCTTATAAGCAGGGCTTATGGTTTTTTTTCTCTTCGATTAAAGACAGAATTCTATAGGAAAGTTTGGAGAGATTTGCTTTGCCACCACGAGTTATTTATTGTGGTCCTCCAAAATAATCTCCTACTTCATTGAGAAAGCACTTGAACCATAGCTGAACAAGACCTGGACAAATTCTTTAATGCCTGAGTTTTAATTCTGGCTGAGCAATTTACTTTGTAATTTGGAGGAAGTATTTAACAGCTTTATATATTGAGTATCTTATCACCAGCATAAAAATATTAGCAGTTAACAGTTAAGTATAGGTTGATGACATCTAATTAAACAGAGTATTTGGGTAGTGTTTTGGTATCCACCAGCATGTCTTGGTATATGTAATTTATTTGAATTATTTCAATGATGAGTTTTAATAATTGTCACAAYGAATTATCAAAAATAAGAGCTGGTTGAAAATGCACCCTGAATTTACTGTCAGGACAAGGTAACTCTGCGTTACTGTACTTTGAAGACAGAAGTGATGTCATAGGTTAGGTGAGTTTATGGGCAGTAGGAAGGAGCCTTCCTCCATAGGTCAGTGCTGGCTAAGTCAGTGGTCACCTTCACTCGAAGAATGTTGGCAGAAACCTGAGCATAAGGGAGAGGAAGCCCACTCTTCCTAGATGAGATATGTTTTACGTACAGAGCTTTACACTGAAATGCAGAGTGGGTGGCAGTGCAGAGTGGTTGCTCACACTGTGACCAGGAGTCTTCCTTTTCTCTATGGGCAGAGGGATTGAGAGTAAGAACATATTTGTGGTGGAGGAGCAAGTGTGTATAAGATCAAAGAAATTTCTTCTTTGGTGAAAAAAAGGAAAGAATATTTGCTTCACAGTGTAGGGAATATGCTAGAAGTGGGATATTTATGCTACCTAGTCAGTAGCATGATCATTTGCTTTGCTAACACAAGAAGCCAAGGTTTCTTCCTGCTGCTCTCTGGTGGGCTTGCCTGCTTCAGAACAAATAGGAAATTTGTTTTGGCACTGCTTTATTTGGGTGAAGGGAAAAGCCTCTGTGTAACACCACCATTCCCCAGAGCACCTACGCATGGGATAGAGTTTAGTTACCCAAGTTTATGTAAGGCCTCCAGTTAATTTTTTTTTAAATTTATTTTGGTGCTCACCACTTTATGCTTTACTGATTACACACTCCATAAATATTTGTCCTTCATATTTAGATTGTTCTTGACTTTTAGGAAAGAGGTTACCAGAAAATGATTTCTTGGATGGCCAACCTGTCTGTGACAGACAGAGTGAAAAATACCGTGGTTGATTCTCTGTGATTCTCTCTGAGGAGGGAGTCTCAGTTTTGGAAACAAAGGTCTCAGAAGCTTAAGGTATGAATCTGGGTGAGAATACATATATATATTATGATTTTTAGAGAAAAAAAAAATGGCTCAATATGTTCACTACTTTTTGTCAAACGCTGCAAATAAATTTAATGCTATTTTATCTTTTTTGGGGGGCTAAGTTGTTACTACCATCAAATTCATTATTTAGAAAACTGAAAGGGAAAAGACATAATTTTGAGAACTTCTTGAGTATTTTCTTTCATTTTAAAATAAACTATTAGCCCAATCCAGAATGAAATAACAATTTTATGCACCTAATAATTTTATTATTTCAATGAATGTTACCAATTATCCCCAAGTGCAGGGGAGGTAATGTGGATTCTACAATTAAACTCAATAGTTTTATGACCTGTCTTTTAGACTCTTTTGAGAAACAAAAGCCAGAAGTTGTACTTTTCTGAAGATTTTTGAAAAGTATTTGAAAATGAAAGTACCTCTTTATATCTGTTTTATATTATATTATTGGGATAATTGTTCTTGRAATTCATTAATGATAACCTGGGACCTGCTGAAATCAGTGAGAGAGAGTGCTGTGTTTGTCTTAGGGCCAAGATTTCATCAACTYTGAAATTCCCTAGATGTTCCTTTTCAAATACTTTAAAGAGAAAGAAAACAAAAGTGCAAACTGAATGACATAATTACATACTGGAACATTAAGCCTGGTGAGAGCCACCTTGCAAAGTTGATATAACAAAATATAATTGCTATTGTTGATTTTGAAACAAGTTGAAAGAGATGCAAAGCTCTTGTATTTTTCTGATTTCATAGCTTATGACCCTGGAAAATCATGATGCAAAATATATTTTATAGAAATCCGTTATTTGCTTCAATAAGTTGCATATATCTCACAGGAAAGGTTATTTTTGTATCAGARGAAAGAAACAGCTATCAGTTATCCATATTATCCACCTTGCAGCTGTACAAGAGAACTTAGCTTGGAAATGAAAAAATCTAGTTCAGAACTCACAAACAAGTTTTGAATAACCTTCAGAAATCTATAGTTTGCCTTTTAGCTAGACACCAGGTCCAAGAAAAATGAGAGAGATTTAAAATACAAGTTTGATTTATGTTTCCATTTATTTTACCAATGGAAAGGTGAGACCAAAGCTTAAAACAGAATAAAATTAGGTCTGAGGTTAGTTCTGAAGCCAGCTACAATGAGAATTCTCTCCTCTAGATATGAGCCACTGATCTAGTTGCTGAAACTTTTGTGACTATTCCACTATCAGCCCACTTAAAAACTTTACCCTGAAAGAACTGTTTCTAAAGAAAACCACATTGGATTCATGCATTTGGAATAGCAATATATTAATAGACATTTGATGTTATCCAAACACAGAAACAAATTGATTGTTGTATCAAGTTAAAACATATCCTGTGTATCATATGCATGGTGAGCTGCAGTGAAATATATTATTTTTAATCACTGTTTTATTGTTTGCTTGAAATCTTAATTACTCTAGCTGTGGGGTGTGGACTGACATATTTACACTTTGGGAGGTAACATACACCTCAAGTTTGTGAAGTAAAAGACATAATCAATACCTAGGTAGTAGAATTGCTCATCATACTTGCAACAAGTGAACTGCAGAGTGAATTGTTTGTTTCTAGAAGAAAACCAAAATAGCTCTGAGACATGAGGATTGTATGGGAAGTATTCTTTTCCAGGGTATTTGTTCCATATGCTAATCACTTGCACAGCATGCATGCATTATTTCTAATCTGAATATATTAGGTGAATTTTGCAAACAGTATTCTCTTCAAGAAGTTCCCAAAGATGAACTTACATAAATGTGATTATTTTTTTAAAAGAAACACAAAAGTGAGTTTAGATTTGATACAAGGAAAACAATAAAATTAATATTGAATGCATGGAAAGAAATGAAGTACAATACATGGCCATTGGATTAATTTTTGTGTACACTTATGAAGATTAAAAACTGTGTCTATATGTATACATTTATTATTACTTCCTTTTTTTATAAGACTGTAAGTAGAAGTTAGTACTGAGAATATTTTAAGAAAGTAAGAATGATGTCAGGTTAAGCTCCCAAAGAGAGGTAATTTGGATTCTGTATGATTATAGAAAAGAAAGATAATATAGGTGAAGAAGACAAGGGTGGAAATGTAAGGAAATCTTAAATTATTCAAGAGCCTAGAAATGAGGCAACTATATCAGCTTTTTAAGTCTTTAACCAGCAGAAGAATTAAAGTAGAGGATGTTTTGACCAAACCAGCAAGATTGAAAGCCTTTTTGACTGATCTCAGTGGGAACAAGATGCATGTCACTGAAATGAAGTGATATCATGAGCAGCTATTTGTCAAGGTATGGGCATTTACTGTGCTGTAACCTAGGAGAAGGAAGCAGTGAAAAGGAAAAAAATCAGATGGTTGTAACAGCTTGTTTGCTGGATGAATCTATAACTCTTTGGTTGCAGGGCCAAGTGATGACTGAATAGAACTAGATTGACAAAGGATTTAAGTTAAAAACCAGGAAAAGTTTAAATGATGGGACTCTAATTACATTGAGGTAGAAGTTTACTTTTCAGGGAGCAGAGATACCTCAACAAATTGCAGGCCTGGGCAATCACCAACCATACAAAGTTTACAGGGTCAAGTGCTGCATTCTGCACCTGGGACAGAGCAACCCTGATTGTGTGTATAGGTCAGGGAATGAGAGGCTGGAGAGCAGTGCCATGGAAAGTGACCTGGGGTCCTGGCTGATGGCAAGTTGAACATGAGTCAGCAGTGCCCTGGCAGCCAGGAGAGCCAGCTGTGTCCTGGGTGCATCAGGCACAGCATCACCAGCCTAGGAGATGGGGATTGTCCTGCTCTGCTCTGCACTGGGGAGGCCTCACCCCCAGTGCTGGAGGCCGTTTTGAGTGCCACAATATGAAAAGATGTTAAACTCTTAAGGAGGTTTAGGGTAGATATCAAGAAAATACTTTTCATCCAGTGTGTGATTGAGCACTGAACAGACACCACGAGGTAGTGGTCAGAGCAGCAAGCGTGGCAGAGTTCAGGAGTCATTGGGACAATGCTCTAAGGGACATGGTTTCATCTTTGGGGTTGTCCTGTGCAGGGCCAAGAGTCAGACTCGCTRATCCTGATGGGTCCTTTCCATCTCCATATGTTCTGTGATTCTATGATATCCTATGATTATGATGCAAAGCTATGGACAGTGCATGAAAATATCTTTTAACACAGATTCCTTAATAATTTTTTTTCAAACTGTTTATGATATCATCTTAAATAGGATCCACTAAGACTTTATATGATCCACTGCTTTGAATATGAGTCATAGAATTTTAGAACAACAGCTGGAGACTGCTGATAGTTTAAAAAAATCCCTGAAGGATGCAATGAACAGACTGAAATGATTAGTAAAAATGCCATAGGAAAGATTTTAAGAGAGATGGAAAATAATTCCAGAATCTGAGAAGTGCTATGAACCTTTTCCTCCTCCTGGACTCTTAAACATTTTACAAGATATTCAATGTCTGCTGTTATTTTCATTCAGATTTCATTTTCAATACAGAAATAATTAAAGAATTATTTCAAAAGAAAAGCTAAGTTCTAAGTAAAATTTTAAACTATTTGAATTACTTTCAGTCTTCCTGACAGTAAATTAAAAATGTGGTACAGATGCAGATACAAGGCGAAATTTTGTTTAGCTGCCTTTGGTGCCCTGGCAGTAGGTAGTCACTGTTGTCCCTTCAGTTGAGCTGCCAGAACACCATGTGAAAAAAAAAATAAAAAAATCAGACCTCTTGGAGTGCTGCTATTTCTGTCTTTTGAGGTTTAACAGTGCTGGATATTTGACAAGATTGGGATGTGGCAGCTAGTGTATTTAGAGGAAAAATTTGAGCGAGCTACAAAGAGATTACTGCATATTTCACAGCTTTATATTTTTCCAAGAGTTGCATTTATTTGAGTTATTATAATGCAGAAACTCACTTTAGAAAACAGATGATTGGAAAACAGTTTATATAACCAAATCTACATGAGTCATAAGGACAACCAGAGACTTTCTTTCTAAAGAACAGAGACCTGAAAGAATGTGTTATAATCCTATATGTTAATCTTGTGTTGGCAACTGTCTGCACAGTGAGATTCTACATAACTGTGAACAAGTAAAATTTTTTATTGCATTTTCATTTTTCAGAATTTTGAGGCACTGTCTATAATCATAGTCCTCTGAGATGTTCTTTTCTGTGGAATCTCTTCTTTCTGCTAATATGGTCTAACTGCATTTAGGCATTTAATGAGAACTTTCCCTTGAAATCAGGTCACTGACAGTAACCACACAACACTATTACTTTTCCATCACTGCCTTGATCATGTTATCACATTCTATCTTTCTCCTTCTCATCACGTTAAGGTTTGCCACATTTGTCACAGAAGAGAAAAGCCAGAGACTGTTGTACTGTTTATAAACACAGACCAATATTTTGAATCATGCTGTGGTAAATAGGTATGATTCGTGCTGATAAAAATTGAAACAGTAATCAATATTGATACAGTAATTAATATTTGGGAATAATAAAACAGTTAAAAGTTGTAATGCCAAAGAAGAAAGGGAGAGGAGGGGCTCCACCCCCTTCCCAGCAGATGTTCTCTCAAGGACCACAGGAAAGAGCTCAAGATGCAGTTGCTAAAAATGAGCAAAAGCCTGGTTGGGTCCCAGAAAATGTTAATTATAAGGGATTTATTGCCTTGATATGTAGACGTAGTGATATGTTAGTTTGGCTCATATTGTACTGGCTTGGTGCGCACGTGTAACCCAAAGGTGAATTAAAGGACACAGAGGAAGACTACGAAATCTTCATCCAAAACGACCCCCAAAGACTTGTGCGACCACCAAACCGAGTGGTGGCGCATGCGTGGCAAAGGTGGTAATGAAGGCGGAGATAAAGAGATGACGAACTGAAAATGGGAGGAGATGGTATTAACACCTGGCATATAAGGAGTAATTTTCACTTGGCAAGCTTGTACATGATGTGGCACGGGTCCATGAGCCCTGCACTCTGTACCCTGCGGTCATTTTTTTCCTTATGCACTATTATTGGAACCAAATTATCCCTTACTTTAATCAAATTATATTGTATCCAATTTTATACTTTTTTAAATTCAATTAAAATTGCTACTACCTTTAATATTGTTTGGAGTTTTTTTATGAAGGGATAATTGGGCAAACATAACAATGCTGCATTTGTTTAGACAGATAAATAGATTATTTAAATTTAAGATGATGCATCAAAGATTAGAAATATTAGTTAAATTTACAATTTTTATCA
Source organism: Cardinalis cardinalis (assembly GCA_014549065.1). NCBI lineage: Eukaryota > Metazoa > Chordata > Aves > Passeriformes > Cardinalidae > Cardinalis > Cardinalis cardinalis. The sequence goes on from JACDOX010000073.1 coordinate 1,975,814, forward strand.
AAATATATGACCTTTAGAAGAGAATTCAGAGACTACAACTCCCCCTAAATAGTTAAGAATGGCACTGCCATATTGAGGGTGAGGGATGGTTTGCAGTACACAGCACAGGCCTATGGCAATAAAATCATTTATGCTGAATCCTGCAGCTTTGGGTGAGCTGAACTGTTGCTGCTGTTTCTATTTCTGACCTATCTTTTCCTTTTGAGTGTTTCCTGTACAAGGGAAAGGTGTTGTTGCATTGAGGGCAGAGTAACAGGATGTTAGCACAGAAAGAAATGAAATGCTGGTGAAAAATATTTTCTGTAAACGATTAATTTTTTTTTTCAGCTAAGATTTCAAAGTTCAGGGAGCTAAGTARGAATCTGTAAAGAAGGTAAAATTGCATCTTCATAAAGAAAAAAAAAGTTTTGATGATTATTGTGCAGCATTTATACCTAGAGAGAAAATATAGCAAAGTCAAAAGTCAAAAGACTTGTGATGCTGTCTGTTATTCTCTGGATGTCTGCACTGCATACAGAGGAAAGTGCAACCTATGGTCCAAGGAGCTTTGCTGTCGTGTTCATGATTAATGATAGTGGTATTCATGTGGAATTGAGCAGCTCTCCATTTCAAAGAGCTGTATCAATAAAACAGATACTTGGCGAGGAAGGAAAAAACCTAACAGAAATAAAAGCATTGACAATAAGGCATCTTGTCACAATGTAGGTTCTACAGTTTTGATGAGTTTTTTAAAGATCCATGTCGTTCTTAAGAGGAGTTTTATTGGGACTGGGTAAAGTATTGTTGAATTCTCAACTGGGTATGGTAGATCATACATTTGTGTTCCATTTTTCAGTTGCTGCCTCACCTGTTCTGTGTGCTTCCTTACTCACTAGGGTGCCAAGAGAAAAACAGTCCTGGGGAATGCCATTTTAGTGACCTTTTTGGCAGAAAATCCTTCACTTGTGTGCAGAATCACATTCCTTTCTCAAACTCAGGTTCATGCTAAGCCTCCTACTCATCTCCTATGATCCGAGAAGGTTAATTGTGCAGATATCTGCAAATGCACTGATAGATTTAAATTAAACACTTCATGAGTGTGAATTATACGTTTTGTGGTTTTTGTGTCTTCTTGACACAGACCAGGCATTTATCTGTGCATATGCTAAATACAGTTACAAAGGTTACAGAGGAAAAAATATACAAATGTGTCATAATGACAGAAAGGCTCAGTAGAGACAYAGAAGCTCCTGTTCCCAGATCACAGAAATGAGATCTACTGTACTGTCTCCATCACCTTCATCAAATCATTAACAATTCTCAGGAACAACTATTAACAGTGGTCAGTATTCTGGCATGAATTATGACTGTAGCATTTCTCATGGTTATTTCTATAACTTTTAGGTAAAAATAGCTGGTTTTGAAATAATCTGTCAAAATTAACCAGAAGAAAATGAGAACATACAAAGACCTTGAATAAAATTCCAGTATTAGGGACTAGCATTTGCTATTGATTTTTCAAGAACAGGTATTTCACAATGAATGAATTATCCCAGGTTCAAAGCTCCTATATCCTACTAACCAAGGAAAATGAGACTGAACAGGATTCCCATCTATTTTGACAGGAATGTTTTGAATTTCAAAAATTCTCAAGAGGCATCTCATGATTTTTATTTGGGTAAAGGCAGACAATTCTCTTTGTGGCAATATCAGTGACAGATTACTTATGCAAAGGTTCTTATTTCAGTACAGAAACTTAGAATTGTAGCTTAATTGCACTTGCATACTTAATACTAAGTGGATACAAATCAATGTAATTTAATACAGAATGTAGCTAAGGAAGCATCATAGAAATTACATTCAGACTGATCAAAATTTAAATGAAGATATCAAAGCTCCCAATTCAGGGAGCACTGTTCTGAAGGTAGCTCAAAGCTTGTTGTGCTGAAAGGCTGAAAACATGATCAATTTAATCAGAAATGCATTTAGTTAAAAAAGAAAAACGTTAAAAATATTTGTCAAGCCTGCTTTCCTTCTAAACCATTTAACAAATGTTTATGCACTTTAGTGAACAATCTTTAACTATCAAGAAAAGTGGTTGCCATCCCTTTTCCCTTCAAGTTCTTGTGTTCACAGTACCTCAGTAGGTAATGTTGGGTATGGTGCATATTTGCCCTTTGATGAGGGTTGGCTCGGACAGCCCAGATGGGATTGCTTGCTTTGGATGCATTGGAGAGAAAAGAACAAGGCCAGAGGGTGTGGAACCTAAAAAGCTGGAATAGGAAACAAATTAGTTTGGTTGCTGGAAGGGGCYGATCACTTCCTGCGTAGAACTGATGAGCTGCCAGGGACTGTCATAATGAAACATGCCAGTGCCTCCTGGGGGACTGTGCTGCAGACTTCCTTCTCAACGSGCCTTCCAAGGAATTCTGAACAGACTGATGCCAGACAAATCGTTATTGCTCTGCTGTTCCCATTCCATTGTAAATGCTGGAATTATTTATCAGAAAAGGCCTAGGACTTTGACATCTTTCTAATGTAAATTGTGGCGGCTTATTCTGTTTGAATCAAATTTTATGTATGCCTTGAAATGGCAAGACAGTGTGAGGCTTTAATTTTGTGCCTATCAATTAGTGAGATATTAAAAGAAGTTAAAGTAGAAAAGGCTGGATAGATGCCACAAGCACTGGAAAGATTTTTTTATTTGCTTAAATAAAAATATTTTCTGTTTAAAGACACCTAATTAATAAATTTGCATCAGAATGTCACTTTAGCTGAAATATTTTGGTTTCGTAGCATTTTTTTTTATTCTTCTGTAAAGAAAGAATATTTATAGTTTCACATGATTTGTGGTAGTGCTAATAACACTTATCCGTCAGATTACTTTAGGTAAACTATTAGTGAAAAGTGCTATGTATTCTGACATTTTTTCAGTTATTTTCACCTTCACTTTTAAAAATTCCTGTAGATACAATAATTTATCCTCTGGTAGTAGTTTATATCTTTTCTTTGTCCCAGATTTTTTGTCAATTTGTAGTACATTGTTTTCCAGTTCAAAATTTTGAAAGTTTAATGTCATCTTGACAATGGGTCTATAGACCTGATTATTTAGGCAGAAGATTAGCTTTAATTTGTGTTTACTGGTATTTAGAATACTATTTTAGATAATAGTAATCTGAAGTAATATAAGCAGTTTTGTAAAAAGTGGAAAATAATTTCATTGTATTTTGTACTTGTCAAAGACTAGAAGATTAGAGAAATTGTTAATTTTGGATTGTAAAACATGCAAAGTAAAGTAGATACTGAAGAAGCTTTATGTAAAATGAAATAAATCCCTGCCCTTGTATTTGTCTCTTTCTGGTAGCTTGAACAGAAGCTTTGTGTAGTCAATAAAGACAGCATCATCAAAGAATCAGTTATTTAAATACAGCTAGAGATGTCATAAAAACATTATTCAGTTGCAAATTAATTACTAATTCCACTATTACTAATCCATTACTAATTCTACTAATCCTACAATAGTGAATCTGTCATCCCATTATAAGCACAAATGGTTTAGTGTCTTTGCTATTAATGTCTAACCTTAGGCCTGGATGGTCTCATAAAAAAGAGAGTTTTGAAAAGAAGCTGAATATTCCATATTTTATTACTATTTTTTTTTTAATGTAAAATGCTGTACTTCTCAACACAGAATTAATTACAGGTAAAATAGAATTTCTGTTCCACTATCTGTCCAAGAAAAGCATTTTATTTATTCTTTAAGTCTAACCTGATTTATCTGAGGTTTAGACTATTCTCAATCTTTTTTGTTTCCTGTCACATTTACAAATCCCAAACTGATTCTATATGTTACTATAAACAATATCACAAACACTTCAAATTTTAATTAAAAATTAATTCTTTTGAGTCAGTTTTTGGAAGGCTTTTTTTTAGTTTCAGAAAAATCCTACACATCTCTGTTTCTTCTGCCTTCTCTGACACCATTAAGTCTTTGGTATGACTCTCAGGTTTCATCCCAATTTGAGTGCATTGCTATAGTTTTCTGTCAGAAGGAAAATCTGCAGAGTTTGCCAGCACTGAAGACTCCTGAGATTTTCTTCCATTGCCTGAGCATATCTGTCTAGTGCCTTTTAGGTGCTGTGGGGTCTGCTGCTGAGTCTCCAAATAGATATCCAGGAGGGAGTGAGTTTCCCACAGGTTCTGCACTGTATCTGCCAACTTCATGCTGATGTTTCAGCAGGTCCCACGTGGCACTTGGTGCTTAGAAGTGAGCAGCTGAAGTCAGCTTTTATTTTGATTTATGTGCCAGGAAGGCTGATGTTTGCAATCCATGATGATAACTATATTGTGGGTTTGCGTAATTAAAAAGCTTCTGTGTCTCCTCAGTGATGACTTCAGACACTTCTTTTCTTTATGTTCTGTTGTCTATCACAATAAACATAATTTCTCACACTAACTGTAAAAWGTAATTTCTTTCACTTACACAGCCAGAAAACATCATCCAAGAAGAATCAGCATCCAGGTGTGATGAAACAAATCATTATAGTTGCGTGATAAGAGCAGAGAGTAAATTGGAACTTTGTTGATGCAATCTATCCAATGTATTTTTATTTTCTTCCCTTTTTTCCTAGCACGCTTACTTTAATTTAGTTGTGTTTATCCTTGAATGGTATTGAATTTTGGTGGAGTGTTTTAACCCTAGCCAGCAACCACACACAGTCACTCACTCACTCCCCCACCTGCTGGATCAGGGAGAGAACCAGAAGGGTGGAAGGTAGAAAACCCATGGATTGAGATAAAAACAGTGTAATAGGGAAAGCAAAAGCCACACACAGAAGCAAAGGAAGCAAGAAATTAATTCACTGCTTCCACTGGCAGGCAGGTGTTCAGCCATCTCCAAGAGAGCCCCATCATGAGCAACGGTGACTTGGGAAGTCAAATGTTCCTACCTTCCTCCTTCTTTAGCCCAATTTATATACTGACATGATATGATCTGGAATATCCCTTTGGTCAGTTGGGATCACCTGTCCCAGCTGCGTCTCCTCCCAACCTCCCACGTCCCCACTTCCTTGCCAGTGTGGCAGTACCAAAAGCAGAAAAGGTCTTTGCTCTTTGTAAGCCCTATTCAGCAGAAACAAAAATATCTCTACGTTATTAACACCTTGTTCAACACACCACCAGCCACTGTGAAAAAAATTGACTATCCCAGTCTAAACCAGCATGTTGGCAAAGAGAATTTAATTTCTCTAAATTTAAGGTGTATGCAGGAAGTTACATGTCATTTTCAAATGATATTTGGAAGACTGATACGCTTCCATCTTTTAGGAAAAATGGAGTTTAAACAAAATTAGCTGAATTCTATGCAGAAAGTAAGCTATTGAGATTTTGGGAAGAGCAATTTCTTCTCTTTTGAGAAGAAGCAACATTTCTGCTGTGGGAAAGGAGAATGAGATAAACATGGTCTCAAAAATATACACAAAGGAGCAGGACATGTAAAGGAAAAAATTTTCTCTCTTAAAGGATTCAAGAGACGCTCACTGCAGTWGCCTGAATTTACTACAAAAGACTGAATGAAATCAGGGAACAAGTTTTTTCCATTTTCTTCTTAATCTTTAGGGTAAGTGAAAGTAGAATATAAATGCTACAATGTACTATGATTTGGGGTCTATGCCTAAATAAGACCAAAGACTTTGGGGGGAGAGGAGAGGGTATCTTGTATAACTTCTTACATGAGCCATTGCTTTCTGACACACAGTGTAGATTATTTATGAAGTGACATGTTTTTTCGAACTACTTATGAAAAACCTCAGTTTACAACAATAAGCCAAATTGTCCTCAGGACAACTGGCTTCCTGAGCTGGTAGATGGGGACAGGGACCAGAATAGCTCCCGGTAAGCTAGGAGGAAGCAGTCAGTGACCTGCTAGTCCATGGGACTAGATGGACAAAAACTAGGATTCATCCTAGAGCTGGCAGTAGAGCTCACCAAGATGCTCTCCATCATTTACAGTCAGTCCTAGTGCACTGGGGAGGTCCCAGATGAGTGGAAGCTGGCCACTGTGACACCCATCCATTAGAAGGGCCCAAAGGAGAATCTGGGGAACCACAGACCTGTCAGCCTGACCTTGGTGCCCAGCAATATTATGGAACAGATCATCTTGAGCATGATCACGTAGCACCTACACAACAGCCAGGGAATCAGACTCACCCAGCATGGATTTAGGAGGGGCAGGTCCTGCTTAACCAACCTGATCTCCTTGTATGAACAGGTGACCCATCAATGGATGTTGTCTATCCAGATGTCAGTAAAGCATTTGACACTGTCTCACAGCATGCTCCTGGAGAAGCTGGCAGCCCATGGCATGGACATAAGGAGTGTCCCTCACTGGGTTAAGAGCTGGCTGGGTGGCCAGGCCCAGAGAGTGGTGGTGAATGGTGCTGCATCCAGCTGGCCGCTGGTCACTCATGGTGTTCCCCAGAGATGAGTGTTGAGCCCAGTCCTGGTCTAGTTGGCAAGGTGGTGTTAGGTCATATGATGGACTCAGTGATCTCAAAGGTCATTTCCAATCCAGCTGATTCTGTGATTCTGTGATTTTTTTGTTCTTTCTGCTAGCTCCTACCTCTTCACCTCTGAATGAATATCTGCCAGCTATTACATGCTTTTGAGAGTTTCCTAATGCACTTGATGATGATCAAAGGATGGATTTTTTTAATGGTACTTAGGCTCATGAAGATGCAGATGAGCACCAGTGAGAATTAGATATTTAGGTACCTTTGAAAATTTCATTTGATGACTGTTAAGAGCTAGAAGTTCCCTTAAAAATCATGTCATGTACACTTAATGCCTATCCATATTACTGAAAGGGACTGTGAATCAGGATTTATGTAATGATTTTTTCTGCTCATTTGTAAGCCTTTGAGAATAGATCAAAATTCACTTTGATTGACTTTCCAAATGGACATTGAATCATTCTTTCATTATCCTCTTATTTTCAGCTGAATACCTGGATAACAGGAAAGGTATTCCTTTCTTCTATTATCCTGTACAGAAGAGGAAAAGAAGTATAGTGCTGAGAAAAATGGCATGGAGAGGGAATAAAATTGTAACAAGGACATTTCTAATCCTACTATTCATCCACTACTGTAGGCAGACAGCTAAAAACAGGCTAGGGGTTTATTATACTATGGGAAGTATATTATGCAAACATACACAAGAGAATTGAACGTAACCAAAAAGCAGAGTATTCTYTTCTTCCCTATATTTCTGTTTCCCAGTGCCCTTAGAGGAAGTGCCTCAGGCAGAAGGCTGAGTTGTGCATGAGTCTTTTCCACATACCACAACTTTAGTCAATGGCAGAGCATCCAGAGCTGTGTTTGTACTAATTATCAGTAGCAACTGTGACAAAGACCTGTGCTATCCGTCATCTCACTTACACCTGATCATATTGTGAGCATTTCCATGCGCTCCACAACTATCCCAGGCCCCAAATGAATGCATGATACCCAAATAGCAGAGTGACAGCTTCCAGGCTACGTGTTGCTGAGCTTTAGAGTGTTATGAAGAATTTTAGGCTCTTCATAAATTGAGTTTTTTCCTAATAGCTTGGTTCTCTAGGAATCATATTTTTTCCTCAGAGCTCTGTGTTTGGACATCATGTCCTTCTCAGACCCAGCTGCCCCAGGGCTCTGTGGGATTTCTAAAACAAGTTTAAATTAAAGTGCCTTCTAGGGGTGGGTTAAATTTTGATTTAATGGTTTCTGTCATAGCAAGCATTAAAAAACTGGAAAATCAGATTAAGGCTAGTCTTCCATTCCCTTTCCTAAAATGCACAGAACTTGTACCTGCATCTGAGGCTGTGGTATCTATGCATTTTTGGACTACATACATTTTAAAACCTTTCATTTTCTCTTCACAGCAACTTCAGAAAACTGAGATAAAATATCTCCACACTAAAAAACAATTGTTTCTGATTTTAGAATATTTTTTGTTCTGCTTCATGAATTCTACTGGAACTTCATCAGTCTTTTCCTTTTCAGTTTTCTTGTATTATTTTCTTGTATTTTTAATTCTAGTATTACTGTTAAGCACTTTTTCAGTATAATGTGTTTAAAAGCTTCTAATTTCTTTGTGTTTCCTGCAAAGTTGACAATAGTTGCAAAATGTAATGAACCAAAATGGCTGTGCTTCACCTTTCCTAAAACAGGATCTTTTTCCCTTATGTGGAATATTCAAGAACTGACAAGCATGCCTAGACCCCTAGAAACAATAGAAAAAAGGAACCACACTGTCATCAATCTATTCACTTGTCAAGAAATTTTTAATTTCATGCCATTCAAAATATTTCTAAACTTTTTTGCTCTCCACTTGACATGAGTCGTGTCTGTAACCACTCCATCTCTACAGTGTTGTGCAGCATTTCAAACACCTTCGTTTCAGTTTCCGTAAGGCTTATTGTAGAGCTTGCAGAATGCATCATAAAATAGAGAAACACTCAAATGAGTTATGTTAATAATTGATTTTACTCCAGATCAAGAAGACAACAGTATCAATTACATGGAGCGACCACTGCTGGTACTAGTTAATGAAGTGGAAGAACAAAGTGTTATTATGGAGCAATACAAAAGCTATGCTAGAAAGCACAAATATATTTACTCCTGTTGCTGATTTTCAGGTCATAGATAACACATATTTTAATTCAATTCTAACTACCTGGTTCAATCCTTTGCATTACTTAAGGGTCATAAAATGAGAAGTATATCAGTAATTTACATGTTATAAAAATTGGAAAAAAACAACAGCAGAAGTGAGACATAAAGAGTAAAGGAGACTAAAATAATAAACACTAATTCTCCTCTCTGATCCTCTTTGAACTTTGGCACTCTTTTTGAATATTAATTTTTTTTCCCCCCTGGAGACAATATATGCAAAAGCCATTGTATTCAAAATGCTTTCTAGTGTTCCTGTTTCATTTTATTGGTTGTGTAGCATTAGGGTTCTTTGAGCTCAAAGGTGACTTCTTCTTTGGACAATGAAGTTTTTAACATGAAACATAAAAAAATGTCTAAATTTATGCTTTCTTTACTAAAGGAAACTCACTAATGAACTTGCATACATGCTTTAATTTATTCATTTTAGTATCCCCTGTATTCAGTAAATTTTAGAAGGTTTAAGAAGGCTATGAACCACCATAACTTTTTACATAATGTCACTTTTTGCTCCGACAAAATCTCATGGAGACCTTTTGGCAGTATTTCATGCTGTGATACCACAGGAATGCAAATTTTCCTCTCACTATTATTTTTCTCCCTGCAAGTAACATATACTTTTTCATGTTGAGTTTTTCTGAATGCTTTAATAAAATAATTATTTTTATATGTATGTTAAATAAGAGAGCTTTCTTGGAGCACTTTTAACTCATGTTTGAAAATAGCATCCCAGCATTATTGTCCAGAAAGATTATAACAATGCAGTTTTTAATTCATTATAAAAGGTTAAAAGCCAACAAAAGAAAGATTTCATCTGCAAGTAAGTTGATATATACTATATTTTGATGATTGATCAATAAAACACTGCATTTCAGAAGGATCTATTAGGGCAAGTAGCAATTGCACAAGAATGTGGGAAGTAGTAAAGGTAAGAAGATTTTTAGAAATTTGGGAAAATAGTCCTTTAGTGTATGAAAGTATGCCTTTAATCTGAAGGAGGGCAGATTTAGATTAGCTGTTATGAAGAAATTCTTTCAAAGGGGTGAGATGATGGAAGAGAGTTCCCAGAGACTCCTGATCCCTGGAGGTGTTCAAGGCCAGGCTGGATGGGTCTTAGTGCAAACTGGTCTAGAGGAAGGTGTCCCTGTCCATGGCAGGGAGGGTTGGAACTAGATGGTTTTTAAGGTTCCTTCCAAGCCAACCATTCTATGATTCTATGATCTTTTACAAATCTGTGAAGCTGGGAAACTGGGATAACTGGGAATCATGTTTTGTCAAAAATGGGAAGACATACCTTCAAGTTGAGCAACTATAGAATTAATTTATGATACAGATTGTGACTTTGTTTTCTTGTTTGTATTTATTTTGCTAAGATTTCTTTTTAGCATTCAAGTGCATTATATGCCATTCAAACAGAAATACCCCACAGAAAGAATCTTGTTAAAAACAAAACAGCAAAAAACCCAGGAGACATCTGGGATAAACTGTTGCATTGGTGAGAAATTAAGCTGCCTTATCTATTTGTTTTATATTTTTTGTTTGCCTTTTATCTGCTCAGACCATTATCTTCACTTTTTAATATAATTTCCTCTCTATTTGTATTATGAAAATTCGTTTAGCACAGTTATATTTCACTGTATCTGTGGTGGTTTAACCATGGCTGGATGCCAGATTCCCACTATAGTTGCTGTGTCACTTGCCTCCTAAGCTGGTCAGGGAGAAAAAAATAGAATGAAGGACTTGTCAATTCAGGTAAGGATCACTTACCAGTTACTGTCATGGGCAACACAGAATTGACTTGGGGAAATTGCCTGAATTTATTACCAATCAAATCAGAGTAGGGTAATTAGAAATAAAACCTAAAGCTTTAAACATCTTCCTCCCACTCCTCCCTTCTTCACTTTCTCTCCGGAATTCTCTACCTCTTCCCTATTTCAGCAGCACATAAGGGTGTGACCTGGGGGTTGTGGTCACTTTACAGCATCTGCTCTGCTGCTTCTTCCTTCTCAATGTGAGGACTCCTCACACTTCTGCTCCAGCATGGGGTCTTCCCACAAAGACAGCCCTCCATGAAATTCTCCAGTTTGAGTCCATCCCATGGGCTGCAGTTCTTCATTAATTGCTCCAGAGTGGGTCTCTTCCATGGGGTGCAGTCCTTCAGAAACTGGTTGCTCCAAACTGGGCCCCCTGTAGGGTCACAAGTCCTGCATGCACTCCCCAGGTCCACAGGTCCTGCCAGGAGCCTGCTGCAGCACGGGCTTTCCACATGGTCACAGCCTTCTTTGGGCATCCACCTGCTCCAGCCTGGCACCCTCCATGCACTGCAGGTGGGTCTCTGCATCCCCATGGTCCTCTATGGGCTGCAGGGGCACAGCTGCCTCACCATGGTCTTCACTGTGGCTGTGGCTGTGGGGGGATCTCAGCTCCAGCACCTGGAGCACCTTGTTCCCTTCTTTCTCCACTGACTTGGGTGCTGCAGAGCTGCGGCTCAGGTCAGCAGCACCCGATTCAGTGGGTGCTCTCACTCCTCTCTCTGGCTGCTAATGCTATTGTAGAATAATTTCTTTTCCCTTAAATACATTATTCCAGAAGTGCCACCGCTTTCACTGATAGACTTGGCCTTGGCCAGCAGTGGGTTTTTCTGGGAGATAAGTGGCATCAGCTTTACTGGAAGCTTCTGTGAGAATCAGCTTCTCACAGAAACCAGCTGTGTACTCCCCCTGCTACCAAAACCTTTCCATACAAAACCAGTACACTATCAAAGAAACACTGGCTAGATTTAATACAAAAACGCCAGTTTATTTTATGGTATATTGTTAGTTAAAAGACTACCGAAAGACTTCAGTGGATCAAACATTTAGCAAAGGATCACTTTTTTGTGTGTTTGTCTTTTGGAACTGGATTCAAAATCTTTGTGGCAAGAGCTCAGCAGCCAAACTAAGCAACTCCCTGGCTAGTACTGTAGGAAAGCATGTTAAAAAAAAATCACAGTGGGACTAATAAATCTGTGTTGCAGGTAGTTAGCAGACTTAATTCATGCCTGATGTCACTTCATATGGGAGAATGAGACAAATCTGGCCTTTCTGTATTTGTGCTTTATCTGATTCATAAACACACACAAAAAAAATTGTATTAGGATTGTTATTTTTTTCTCTATGAATTCTAAAACCAGAAGAAGATATATTCTTTGCAAGCTATAAACCATGCACTCAGTAATATTGTCATTCTGGGATGCCTATGTAATAGTGTTTAAGAAATATGTGAGAAAAAATATTAGCAGACACAAATCTAATACTCATGTACCCATAGCTTACCAGCTGCAGACTGAGGACTTTAACTTCAGGATGCAACATATTTTTTGTACCATATCTATACTAAGAATAAAATGTGTGGTAGAAAGGTACCACTCTCCTGATTTCTTACTCCTTCTTCACACCCCTCTTTCTGATTCAGGACTTATCTGATATTACAAATGCTGCATGAGCCAGTGTTTGAAATTTTTTCTCCAAAGGCTTAAATATATTTTGAAAACAAATTGCTTGTTAGTAGATTTTAGAACTTTCAGGCAGATGATTTTTGTGAATACGAGTGTGCAATTGCAATTCTTTGCAAATTAATTAAATTCAACTAGTTTAATTTCCATGGAAGTTAATTACAATGATCAAAATATTTCAATAAATACCAAATGGGACCTAAAGGAGAAATTCTTCTATGGATAAGGTAGTTTCTTAAAATGTAACAGGGAAAGAAATCCATAAAAGAAGAAAGGTAGTCTTCTTATGGAAGATCTAGGTGTTTTTTTACATCCCTATAAAATCTGAGGGTGAATTTGAATTCAGTTATCACAGGTACGTATCACAAGTTCAAGATGTGAGACTTACGACTTCGTTGACATTCATGCTTTCTAAAATGAAAATTACAATAGTGTTCAAGCATCATCTTGGAATTCTACTTTACATCTTTTAGATGACATGAAGAATTTTCAGAGCTTTTGCTTTGGAAGTATTACAAGATAAAACATGAGAGTGACTATGTCTTCGAATGTGTGGGAGCCTGGAGTGTTGGCATGAAAATTTATGTCCTTATACAATTTTCTTTAAAAATGTAATTGCCTTTATCCTTGTGTGACAGCAAGGGTTTCTACTGTACCATTTTAAAATGTGTGACCTGTCTTTATTAAGATGTGTTACTTCATCAGATTGATTGATTTAATGAACCAAAAAAATATGGAGATATATGTGATTTTCAAGTAGCAAGATACTGTATGAAGTAATTCTCTAGAAAAGATGATTCAATAGTTTGCTCTGTCTGGACTGTGTTTTTGGAACATTACCTCTAATATAGGTGCAGTGGCTGATTTGAATACACACCTTCTGCCAGCTGGTAAATTTTTCTTGTGCATACTATTGGCCTCTTTATTCCATGTTAGCTTCCTCCTTTTCTGCTTTTCTGTCTGTGTCCCAGCAAGAGGAGTAGCATATAGGTATGCCATAACAGAAATAATGCTCTGGAGGTTGCTAACAGGCTCAAATCATGACACGGGTGAAATCCAAACCTAATTTTGCATAAAGTGTTATGTGCTATATTCATAAAAATGCAAATGTTTGTGTCTCTGGTAGATATAACTTACTGCAAAATGACGGAAAATTCATCCATCCACTTCAATTTTTACAAACTTATTATTTGCCTCTGGTAATGGCTCATTTTGATTTTATTCTACATTATAAGGGGGAGTGGGAATAATATATTTCTCACACCATACATGGGATCACAAGGATTGTTGTGTTGCATTTCTCACTGATATTATGTTCTTCTGCTGTGTTAAAATCATACAGCCATGAAAGGYATTGTATTTGTGTAAGTATACAATTACAAACTGTTACTGAATAGAAACTAACTTATTTTTAACAGCAGGAAAGGGCTAGGAAATGGAGAGACAGAAAGATATGACATAATAAAGTATGGACTCACTTTATTGTCACTGGTAGTATATAGGAGCTTGGGACCTGCTAATGAAACACAAGATGAAAGGACATAATTTCTCAGTTGACAGATTAATTCTCTTTTATTTCTGAATTGCTTTAATTTCTTTTTTATTCAGAAAAAAACATTGTGCCCTGTGACTGTCTTAACTTATCTATATTTTCTGCAAACACAAGACTAACATGCAAGAAATAATGCAAATTTCCCTGCTTTGCCGTCATAGGATGAATCTATGCTCTCATTATTWTTTTTGGTGCTGTATACTTTTTCAAAATGGTCCCTAAAGTAAGACTTCTTATTTATCCCAATCTATGCTTTATATTTCTATTTAATCTCTGTCAAACTTGCATTTACAGTTTCTGTATATGTTGTAGCGTCCATCTCAGTACTGGGTTTTATCCTGCATCCTCACACCTTTTTCTGTACATTTCCATGGGAAATCTGTAATTTTCTCCAATGAAAAAAAAATTTGCAAAGCTGACAACAAAAAAAGAGTTCTTCCTTTCTGGGACACTGCCAGTCTTCCTAAACTTGAAGGACCCCATCCAGCTCCAAGGTCAGGTGCTTGCCCTCTTTTACATTCTGATGTTGCTGCTGCAGTGGCCTGGCACCACCACGTCCTCCTCTGCAGCTGCTCCCTTTTAGGCGTGGAACTGGGGAGCTGGTTGCAGGCTTTTGATGTCCCTGCAAGCTGTCACAACAATTCGCTCTTCTGGACCTGGTGCTGAGTATCAGCATGCTATTCTTAGCACTGCTGATTATTTTCCATGAAATAATAGCTACTTTTTCAAAATATGACTCCTGAATGTAACTGGAACATAATTTACAGTGCTTATAAAGGAGGTGTTTTAAATGACAGAACTGTCATTTATGTAAAACCAAACCTTCTAACCATGTTGCCTTACCAGTTACTTCAGTTAGTGAGATATGTATTCTGAGGGATAGGGTGTGCCTAACATTGTATGTAATCAGTCCCAAGTACCATTCTATTGATATTGAATTAGGGAGGTTTTGAGACATTTACTCCTATATGCTTCAAATATTTCCTTGAGCGCATTAAATGAGATTGATTACTTCTGACTATGGCTCCACACTATGGAAATTACACCCATAGTTTTAATTTAATTTTTGGAATTTTAAGTCCCTAACTAGCCCTAAGATGTAGCTAACTTTTTTCTTCATTCTTCTCTACTTTATCTGAAAAATTCTCTTATTTTTATTGTGTTCGTGGTAAACTGCTTAATTTTCTATTCTTACATGTAGTTTTGTTTCCTGAACAACCTGAGTTTTCATTGATTTGCTAATTTGTGGTAACCTTTATAGAGGTATTTTTATGCACTTCTTTGTAACACAGGATCTTCCTCTTCTCTTAAAGTCAGTATTTTGAAAAATTCCTAAATTCCTTAATGAATGCCTTCAAAATGTTCATATTCATGGACTTTTGAATATCATTGAAATTTTTTGTAAATTAATAAAATATCCCATCTTCTTCCTTTTTTTGAACATATGAAACATGAGTTGATATTTTTTCCTTAGGACTCAGACTTCAAACACTATGATCAAAACATAGATTTTGTTCATTTGCTCATTCTTAAATAGGAAATTCCCTGGGCCTTTCCCTTACAGCAGAAAACAGCATACCAGAATTAGAGGCAGGGGTTTTTTATGTATTTATTTTTTTTAGCCTGAGTTTGAAGACTTTTCTCTGTAGTGAATATATTTTTTTTGAACCACTGTGCCACCCTTTCCAGTTTTTTGATACATTCACTTCAAAGCTTTGCTGCTTAATGTGTGAAATTCATCTRTCTTCTGGCAAAATCCAGGCTTTCAATTTTGACAGCTTATTCAGTGTATTTATTATTTTCTGTATGAACTAATTGACTTCCCACTACTCTCATGCATAGTTTTTACTTACCTTTTTTTTTAGGATTATTAAGTCATTACTTAGTCCACCCTTATATTCTGCATTACAATGTCTCCAGATTCTTTGAATTTTTTTCAGTCATGCATATGCAGTTTATGTGCAMTATGCAAGTTTTCTAGTAGAGTACATTGATCTCCAACATATGTCTTCGTAGGTTCTGTGGAGGATCTTAGGTAGATTCAGATGTATTTCACAGAATCACAGAATGGGTGAGGTTCAAAGTGACACCACAATGAGTCATCTGGTCCAACCCCCTTGCTCATTCAGGGTCATCAGCACAGGGCACAGGATCGTGTTCAGATTGTTCTTGAATGTCTCCAATGAGGGTGACTCCACAGCCTCTCTGGGCAATCAGTTCCCATGCAGGATCACCTGCATAGTAGAGAAGATCTTCATCATGTTCAGGTAGAACTTCTTGTGCATTAGTGTCTGCCAGTTGCCTCTTGTCACCACCGAGAAGAGTCTTGCTCCTTTCTCTTATGGAACACCACACCTTCCCACTTGTCTCCAGGCTGAAGAGAACCAGCTCCATCAACCGTTCCTCATAAGTGAAATCCTCCAATCCCTCACTCATCTTTGTTGCCCTCCACTGGACCTGCTCCAGGAGCTCCATGTCTCTCTTGCCCTGAGGAGCCCAGAGCTGGGCACCACTCCTGATGTGACCTCACCAGAGCTGGGTAGAGGGGCAGGATCACCTCCCTCAGCCTGCTGGCAGTGTTCTTCCTAATGCCCCACAGGATCCCATTGGCCTTTTTGGCCATCAGGACATGCTGCTGGCTCATGGACAGTTTGTTGTCCACCAGGACCCCCCGGTCCCTSTCTGCAGAGCTGCTTTCCAACAGGCTGGCCCCCAGCCTGTGCAGGTGCATGGGGTCACTCCTCCCCATGTGCAGCACCCTGCACTTGTCTTTGTTGAATTTCAGACAGCTCCCAGCTCTCCAAGKTCCTCTGTAATCATGGCTAGAAAACTTATTTACAGCACCTACAATGAGCCATGTTCCTTGAAATTAGATTTTAAAAAACACATCAGAGAGTGAAAATGCTGGGACTTTACCCTTAGTCAGTTATTGTTTTGTTCAATTCTACTCTTTAGACTGCAGTGTGGTTGCAAGTAAACTTCAGAAAAAGCTTTCCATGAGCTCTCCTAAATTTTCACCTTTCTGGTTAGCTCTATAGAAACTCAGGAAAAAGCTTTGTGTCACCTTTTGGATGTGAAGTAGTGAATTAGAATGTTTTGGATCTGGTTTTGTTGTGTTTATTTTTCATTTGGTTGAGTTGGTTTGTTTGGTTTTTTAAGAGATTGGTTTTCTTTGAATACAGATGTATAGGAAATGAAGATAGGTCAGCTAGGGAGTCCATGAAATTATACCAGCATTTTTATTAAAATATATCAAATAGATAAGACAAAAAAACAAAATTTTTTTTAGTGCGAACTAATTTTTGATATAAGTGAGAGCAGGCGGGACTAAGCCTATGGAAATTAATTTTGTGGTATAATGAAACTAAATTTTAGAGACAGTTTCAAGCTTAATGTCGTGCAACTGTTATATCATAGCAATATTGTATATGTTTATAATTCTCCTTTGCTTTATCAATACATTTAGTTCTTAGATTTTTATTCTCAGAGATTTGTTGTAAGATGAGAGTTAAAGACTAGTTCTCATTAAACTGCCATGACATTACTTTCTAAAAATCTTATGAACTCTTTTTGTTTTCATTTTCTTCTGTTGTCTTTTTGAATAGAACAATACTTGCAATTTACTGTCTCGTGTTGTTCTGTGCAGAGACTTAGGTTAACACTTGGACAACAAATCAAAACCAGCTAGTTCTTTTTTTTTCATTATCCTGCTCTTTTTATATTTTTTTCTTGGTGGGGTGCGTTTTGAATGATGTATTTACCCTACTGAGAGCTGCAGGATTCTGAAAAATCTGTATTGAAACCCATGTCTTCATCATTATCTCGCTTCTAAGTATTCTTATAATCACAATTGTAGCAGGGTTTCTGTTGCTGCAAAGATGAATAAATGAATCACAAGTGGTCCATTATCAAAGTTGAAAAAGACCTTAATTTTTTTACAAGTGTAAAATAATAATTCATATTCTGATTACCAGAAAACATTGATTAATTGCTATTAAATCAGCACTATATGAAAAATTATAACTATTCAAAGTGCAGTTACTTTTTAGGTGGGTTTGGGGAAAGAAATCACCATCATGTTCACATGTATGTCTCCTTCATATAACTCCTCATAATACCAAACTAAATTAAAATTAAATAAATCTGGTAGTAATTTCAAGTTCAATACTGTTTTTCAAATTCCTCCAATACTCAGCAATTGAGCCCAGGGGAACATAACTGCTGTTATTTACAGAGACAGCTGCTTTAGTGTCTTGAGATAATTCATCAGAAGGCTTTCACTACAGGACAGGGAGTTTGAATTACAGTTGTAGTCAGCACCATGGAGCTAATAGATGTGATGGTTTTGGTCAATAGTGTCCTGCTCCTCCTATTGCTTTGCAAACCGCAGAGTGCATTTCTTTGGGTAGCAAGGAGTGAGATGGACTTTGAGTCCCAGACTGTGTAAGCCTTTGTCTGAGGAGTCTGCATGTATGGAGACYGATTCTTTCCAGTAAGCAAGATTCAGAACATGTTATAGGAATGATTCATGCTTCTGTTTACCATCATTCTTGCCTCTCCCCTACATGCAGAAATCTCTGCTGAGAAATGGTTGTCTGACAAAGCTGAGGTAAATTACTTACTAATGAATTTCTTCCTCTAATATTCTGGCATTTTAAACCATAGTAGCCGATACATATATAATTTGTGTTAAACACTAACAGCAATATGTAAAGTGTGCCTACCTGTACTATATTCTTTTTTCCATTTATAACTTCCTACTGTTGTAATCAGAAAAATACTGGTTAGAATACTATTCACTCCATTGTAGAAATACCTTCTTTTTATTATTTGGTAAAAACATATGCTTTAGGGTACATTTATGCACTGATGGTTGGCAGCTAACAATCTATGAGAAATACGGATTAATCACATATTTCTTCAGTGTTTCCATTTCAATTTTCAACATCCACTTTTATCTTTATAAAAATACTTATGCAGAAAATGAAAAGACTGGTTCCTTTCTTGTCCAGTACTGTACATCAACCAGTATTCTGGCAGTAAGGGATGACACAGACTGTACTGTATGGGAGAGACAGCTTTTCTTAAAAGATTGACCAATAAACAGCATAACTGGAAAAAGCACTTTTTGCTGCATTCTCTCTTATCTTTATTTTTATAAGAGTATGAGTTTCCTTAGATGTTAAAAATCTTCAAGTCTCTCTCTCTCTTCCTCCCTCCCAGCTAGGGTCTGTACCCTCTTTGCCACCAAGTCACATCATCTAAATATCATGGTGGAAAGGAGGATGTGCTCTCCTAGGTGCATCACTGTCTTGAAACACCAGCACCTCCAAGAGAGCCTACTACTCTGACAAAGGAGAAGAATTAGCACTGAACTAGAAAATTGAACAGATGTGTGTGTAAAATACTTTTTTTTAACCTCAATTCCAATGGTGGTGTTTTACCTTTAATGACTAGGAAACAGATGGATTTATTATAGTAAGTGATAACTCTACCTCTAAGATACTTACAGCAAAACATAATATATTTTTGTATTATGTATACCTGCATAAAGGTCTAGTTAAATAGAAGATAATTGTTAATTTTGGAGGTTTATGTCAGCAGCATTCATACATCTTCTGTAAGTATTTTTCACTTAGACACTTCCTTTTCACTTATAAAGAGCTATCAGTTACTGAATCCATGGATTTATTGATTACTCCTGGAGATGAACACAGAGTTACCTTTATGTCAATAATGATTATTTTATGGTTTACTGTGTTTGTAATTTCAAAATAAATACTGCAATTGCATTTTGTTCTCTGACAGGAATAATTAACTACCTCTGCACAGTGTTTCCATAGCACATATCTCCCAGTGATTTAGATTGTTTGTGTACTCATGCTACAACTGACAAGGACGAGGGAGAAGACATCTGTCATCTAATTTATTTTTCACTGCATTATGTATATAAAGTAAATGCTGGTTATGCATTAACATTAGTGAGATAGAACATTTCTTTGCATATTTTTTCTGCTTCTAAACTGCCACTTTTATAGCCTTATGTTTAGAAAATAAATGAATGCCTTCTATGCCTTCTGTTGCCTGTAGTACAAATTTCAGAGCTCTGTTAGAGGGAAGTAGATAATAGAACCATGTTCAATGAATCTACCCTCTGATGGATAGATTTGTCTTATTTGTAGAGAGTGTAGAATGGAAAAGACTTTTTTCATTCACTTCTCTTAGGGAAGTAGCTAATATGTCGTCCTTTCTTCCAGTCTGTAAATATTAATCCCAGCATTTCTGTCTGACAGGTGCCTACCTCCTCACACATTGACTTGTTAAGCACTGGTCTTTGAAAAATAAGTTACTGTTTCCATTTGAATTATTTTCCTCAATAAAATTAGCACACTATATGAATAAAATTCCTCTTAACTTTGCTTCACAATTCTTCAAGACAATCCTTCAGACTGATTTTGGTGTGTTCCTCTCAATTTCAGTTCAGGTCTGCTATCTATTTTTGTCCTTGGCTTCATGAAAGAGAACATGCTCACAAAAAGTCTTCACTCCTTTTTCTTTGAGCCTTGAAAGTTACCTGCCTTTAATTGCTCTGTAACAAAATAAGCAGTAAACTTTTAATGCCCCAAGGGTAATAGGAACATTCAGTGGTATTTACAAGACCTGTTATTTTTTTTGTCTTAGTAAATTTCTAATTATGCTTTTTATTTATATTACAGAAATACTGAAGAATTCCAATTAGGGATGAGCCCCTTCTGTATTAATGTTCTATTGAAAAAGGATTGTGCCATGCCCTGAGGAATTTGCAGTTTGATTCAATTCACAAAGCTGAATTAATTTAATAATTTGAAAGAATACCTGTTATAAAAGAAGTCGATTATATCAACCTATGTGATTTTAACTATGGTGTTTCATGCTTTACTTTGATACTTTTAAAATCAGATGGTCAAACCGTGAGCCTCGCTTTGGTCATTTTCATCCACCCTAAACTCCCCCCTCTGGAAGATTTAGTCCTTGAAGTTAGAGATTAAAGCTTGGAAAAGTGAGCTTTCTAGGCTGCAATGAAGAATGGAAAGAACATTTTGAAAACTATTTCATGAGGTTAGGGTCTTTTAACTTTTGAACATTCATGGCTTTCAGTGAAGTGAAATGTCATAGCTCAAGTTGGTTAAGCAGAGTTGTACAACACTGAGTAGCATAAATAAAGGGATGTTTTGCATTTAAATTTCTAGGACAGTTTAAAAAATGAGTCAGCTTAAATATATAGAAGACTGGTATGCACATTAAGAAAATATCCAGACTGTCATTACTTTTAAATATTATTCATGAGTCATCAGTAGGTCATTCTCTTTAAAAAGGATTTCACTGATGTCCTACTCTTTATTGTAGTGCTGCACCTACAGTGTGGATCAGGAAAACCTCATGAGCAACAGGAAACCTATGTAGGAACAGACACAGTATGCAGCAACCTTAATTTTGTGGCAAAATCATTTGATAATTTCCCTGAAATTACTGAAGTCTTGTGTGACTTTTTCTCCTGATGCCCTAGGACACACATCGAGCAGTGGAGCCAAAGCCATGTCTCAAAACCTATCCAGATGCCAAAACATCTTGTCAAAAACCTCTGATGGTGAACTGTTTTGAATCTAAATATTCATAATTAATATTCTATTATGCACAGAAAATTAATAGAAAATTCACAGTAGTCACTGATATGCTTTTTTGTTTGGTTGATTTTTTTTTGTCTGAATAGATGATGAATGGTACTATGGCCCTAACAGAAACCATGCTATTTTCATTTAGCAAAATGATTTTTTCAGATTCTATACAAAAAATTTATTACCACAATATTATTGTAATAAGACAGGTGATTTTTTCAGACTAATGGAATGAAGACAAATAATTTATTTGAATCTTTTATCTGTTTATGACTAAAAAAAACCACCACTGACATAATCACACGAGATAGTACTGTTATAATTAATATCTGTATTACCAAAACCTCAGTTATAGACCAGACCCCTGTGGGTCTAATTTTTCTGTGAGTTAGAAATGGAGTATATAACCAAGACACCACAAGTACAAAAATGGTCAGTAAAACACAAAGATTCAATTAAAAACTGTAAATCAGCTTAAAGTGAAGTGCCCAATGGACACTTTTACCTTTCCATGTTCTTTTTTATGTAACAACATTTAAATAAACCCTATTAACATTTTATAACAAAGGTGACCTTCTTTCATAAGAAAAGAGACTTTCTGATAATGCTAAATAATTCCTTCCTCTGAATATTAAGATGCCTATTGAACTGCCAAGAAACTGTGGTAAGTCATGGAGGTATCTCCTACCAAGAAGATGTCCCTAGACCAAAAGGCAGAGGTGATATTTTTCTGTAGATCTCTGCCTTTCAGTTTAAAGGGTTTGAGCCTTCTACTAATCTAGTATAGATCACATGTGGCTATTTTTTTGACAGTAATGTAGGCTACTATAATTTATAGATGGATAATAAGGGCAGACAAAACAGCATAATGTTTTAGAAAGTGCAAAAGAGAATTTGCTGCATCTATTATATATCTTAATTTATGTTTTGGGCTACTCAGCAACCTGGTTCTGTCTTTTTTGCTAATAACAAGATTCCAGTTCCCACCTATATGTTTTAAATGGGCTATTGAACACTTTTTGATGGAATTCAACCATAGAATTGCTGTACAGTCAACATAATTATTCAATTATCCCCTACAATGCTATTTATCCTTTTCTCTTTGAGATAAAAAAAAATTGAGGTACCAGTGAAATGAAGAAGAAACAGATCAAGAAATATTCCCTAGAAAAAGAGGTGAAAAGTTACAAGTAGACTACAGAATTATTTTCTTCAGGACAGTTCCTAAATTATTGATTTTTAAGCACCTTTTTGTTCATCTTAGCTCTTTAGAACTATTCATATAAGTCTGTGTTGAGAAATTTCACAAAATTTTACTGCAGGGTTTTTTTTATTTTAAGGGATAGTTAACATTTATATTTCATTGGAAGTTGATATTTTTTTTTCATTCATCACTAATTTTTGTCCTTTAGAACACACTCTAGTTCTGTCTCTTCTTCCTTTCTTCATCTCAGGTTTATATCTTCTAATTTATGGATCAAATGTTGTTTGCCAGCCTATCACTGTAAATCTTTCATGAGCTGGTAGGGATTTATGCTGAGGAAAATAAGGGAAAATTGGCTTCATGCCTCTTTTGTGGTGTAATCTCTTTTCACTCTAAAATACTGCATCTCCAAACATGGAGCAGATACAAAACCCCCTGGAGCTCATACAAAAGCTCTTGTCCATGGCAACTGTTTTCAGCCAGAATCTCTTGCTGAAGTCTTTCTTCCTTGATTGGTGCCTTTTGCCAGGTCCACCTCTACTATTTTTCTTTCAATCCTTCCCAAAAGGATTTTTCTTCTTAATTCTTTTGCTGTATGTCATCTTGCTCTTGTCCATAGAGTGCATGTTTTCTGTCAGCTCAAAAATCAAAAAAATGGGACAATAAACCAGTTACTCTGAGAGTCAAATTTATTTTTCTCCTAATCCTGGAGATGAGACACTAAGTAAACACCGATTGCAAAAAGAGGTTATGTAATTTTTCATACAATTAATATGTTAATTGAATTTATATAATTATTTTAAATTTCCTGAAACTACCATTCTCACTGCATTATGAAACCTGATCTCTATTACAGCCAAGCTGCTTCTTTACCTAATAGAAAAATGTTATACATGATATAGGACTCACAGAAAGTTTTATATCCAGTGAGATCAGCACAGAAAAGAACAGTTTTCTGCCCTCTAATAAATCCTGCAAGTCTCCATTAGTTATGTGCAAGCGTATTCACTGTGAACAGAATGTGTTACTTTGCACTTGAGGCCGTATTTCACAAAGAATAGATTGTGCAGTGCTGGGTGTCTCGCCAGCCCTTCCTGCTGTGATGGATCTGGGGCTGCTCTGTGACTCCCATGCCCAAGATCCGGGTGGCAGAGTGGCAGTGCCCGAGTGCCAGCAGCTGTCACTGCTCCTAAAGTCCTGCTATGCTTTTTCTGCAGCCTTGCAAATACCCCTAGCAGGAATGTTCTTCTCTTACCTCATTCTCACAAAGTATGGAGAAATGAGAGAAGTGCTGTTTAGTGCAAAGCTCTCCTGCTGACCAATCTAAAAATTGCTTATTAACCTATGAATGTGTAGTACATCCACTATCATTTGACACTGAGATCAGCTGTCAGTGAATATTTACTCCAAAGGAATCTGCAGGTCTTTCAATAAGATGTTTATTCCCAAACCCTTAAATTTTATATTTTTCAATATTATTTGGAATCTTTTTTATTGCTGTTAATCACATTTTATATTGAATTTCTATAGATAAATGGATTACATTTTTTGTGTACTTCAATTCTGCTAGGATGGGGATTCTCCTTTTGTTGAGAGTCTTTTTTTTGAAAACAAATTAAGAACACTAAGCAGTCACTGAAATGTTTCACCTGTAATCAGAAATTCCTCACTGAGTCACTTGTCAAAGTGGAGATGATAGAATCTCAGCTGAAACCATTCATATTGGATCTATCTTTTAGCTAGCTATATTATC
This sequence comes from Cardinalis cardinalis, assembly GCA_014549065.1. Taxonomy (NCBI): domain Eukaryota; kingdom Metazoa; phylum Chordata; class Aves; order Passeriformes; family Cardinalidae; genus Cardinalis; species Cardinalis cardinalis. The sequence goes on from JACDOX010000073.1 coordinate 2,000,155, forward strand.
TAATTAGAACTTGAAGATTAAATTTTGAAATGGAGTATTTTAATACAGGTAAATTGCTCCAGCATCTAGGAAAGTAAAACCATGTGACATTTTATTTTAAGACTACTGTACGGCTTTTCAAATGAACGTTGACAAAATGTAGCACATTTTCAGATGGAGTGGTTCATCTAGCAGTAATATCCAATTTGTACTAAATACTAGATGCCAGAATTCTTCACATCTTGCAAAGACCATGATTGAGGCCTATCCAATATACAGTAAAAATGGCCAAAGACTGTTTAATATTGAACTTCTATTAAATAGCTTAAGACAACTAGTTCTCTGTTTTTAAAAAAATATTTTAAAATATTTTACATTTTAAATATTAAAAAACCACCCTGTACAATAGACTGCTTTTCTCATTAAACATTTTGCATTCTGGGCTATATGGAAAAGAAGTTTCAGGAAGTCTCGTAAATCTCCTCCTTTTTTTAAATCTACACTTCATATCTTTGAGAGAAGATAATATTTTGYCTGTATCAAAATATTAAATATGCAACTCTGCTTTCATATCAACAGATGTTTGACTTGAACTCTGATTTAAACTGCTCTGGAAAGAAGGCAGTGTGATGAAGGAGAAGTTCAAACACTGTTCTGGGAATTAGGACATTGTGGGTCCCAGTTTTGGTTCAAGACCTTTGGCTAGCTGATTAATTTTTAGTGTAAGCATTTTGTATTGGTAAAAAAAGTAGAGTAGTATTCACCAATGCATTAAATATTTTTCATTAAAAAGACACTTGCAAAAGTGAAAATTATTCAGGAATTAAAAAAAAGGTGTCTTAAGAGAAGTGATGACTTTATGGCAGTAAGGAACTTTCTTGCGCAGTGTCTGATCGAAATAATGGAGAACAGTGTGAAAAACAGATTTTGATGTAACACGAAAAACAAGCATTTACTCTGTAATTCTCTGTCAAAACTGGTATGACTGTAATGCTGAGCTGTCAATAACTGACATTGTCAAAATTGTATCTCCAGGCATACAGGACAGAAAACAGTACTGATATCATGATCTTTTTCTCATTTTCTTGTTTATGTTTCAAAGAGAAAAATACTTGTGCGTTTATAATAGCATGAAAGAAGGCTTACTTACTAACAAAAATTACCAGAGAAAAGAGAAAAAGAAGCAGGCAGTTGATAACTTATCACTCTCTCTGATGTTATTGGAAGACAAGTTGTGGGAAATTACAGTAGTTATGTAGAGATGAACACTCTGCATATGACAAATTGTTACACAGTAATCTGGAATGCACAAAATTATAAAGATGTCTAGTGAATTTTTAGGCCATCTAGAAAGTATAAAGTATTTGCTTTCCAAAAACATAACTAACTTCTTATGTTTCAAAATTGTCACAGGACTTTGACATGGCATGTTTTGGTACGTCAGCCACAATACGACTGCTCATCTACACAGAGCTTCTCTGTGTTATGTTTCTGCCACTCTGAAGTGGCTTTTCTCTCTGACATGACAAACTCAGGTTCTTCATCATTAATTAATCCGAGATCGCACCAGTATTTGTGAAGGTGTTGAGAYTGAAGGTGTTAAGGTGCATATTCTTTCTTTGGAATTCAAAAGACGGCAAGTTGTAAGAAGGAGCTCTCACACAATCACATGTCTGGATAAAAAATCTGACTCTGTAAAGTCACATTGGGTTTTTTGTCTGGGAAAAGATTTCTTCCACCATAAAAYTGATTTCCATTGATTTACAATAAATAATATAATTTACTAATTTCACAAAACTGAAGGGTAAAGCTAGGAGCCTGAAAAGTTCTGTTTACCAATTTTGAGCACTTTATCCTGAATCAATTTCTTCTTTGGAAAATATGTATTTCTTGTTTTGCATTGACTGTGTTTGTCATTGACAGAGAAATTCATCTGCCCTACCTGACCCCACATGACCATCTGTCTGTTTTGGCTGGGCAGTGATGCCTGTAAGCACTGATCTGACCTCAGCCACTGGCACGTTACAGCCAAGGTCATCAAACCAGCTGGAAGCCTTGCAGGAGTCAGGCTTGCTGGTGGAAAAGTTTTGAGAGGTCCTTTCCCAGCAGCCCTTTTGTCAGACCAAAGGGGCAGCAGGAATGCACCACCAGCAAATTTGGGAAATCCTTTGAGTGATGAACATGAAATTCTAGGTTTGTAGGTTTTTTTGTTTTGTTTTTGTTTTTCACAGTAAAAAGTTTTTGACTATTCAGTAAGTTACATCTTAAAGCTATTTTTCACAGTCAAACTATCCAGAGCCTGATATCTGTACAAATAGATACTTTTAGTGATTAAAACACACATATTCATAAGAAAGAATCCAATTTCCAAAGAAGTGATTCATGTTCTTAAGTTTGTGCAATCTCTATTAAGTGTTTAAATCACTTACGGTTGCTCAAAAGGACTTTCAACTTTGAAGATATGCTTATATGTATATAGAAAAATAATACTGAACTAAAACCCAAGTCAAAAGTGAACTCTGTTTTTTATTCCAGTTGTAAACTGAAAATGTGGTTGTACTAATGTTATAAATAATCACGCTACTTAATGTCACATATTCATCAAAAAGCTTTTTTTTTCCTACCAAGTGCAGCTTATAAATAAGGTATAAATGATATAAATGGAGGCAGTTATTTTAACCTGTATATTTGTGAATGGTCTTTTAGAGAAAACTTTCTCTGAACAATTACAATATTTCTGAATTTGTATGTGATTTTTAATAATTTCCTTATCTTGAATCCTTAGTATCCTTGGAGTGATAATATATACCCAGTCATCTGGACCAGTATCGTTTAAGAAATCACTCTAATGATCTTCTTGCTGACTACTTCTAAATTGTTTAATTAAGGATTCTGGTTTTAGCCCTTTACAAAGAACATTTTTCCAAATCTGGCCCAAGTTACTCTGTGTACTAGCAGTATTTTCAGGCTTAATGATACACTGAATATTTCATTATTGACCAGCCTGCATCCTGAGTGATTTCCTGATGTCTTCTCAGCAGAAGCTGCTTAGACTTAGCATTTTTATTATTTTGGGTCTCCTGAGCAATTTTTTTTTCCCAAAGGAACAAATTAATTTCTTAGTAGAATGGAAGATTTCTATCTTTTGGTAGTCCAATGAGGGAGAAAGAAATGGGCTGAAAGAACATCCAAAGGGGAAAGAGCTTAAATATAAGGGGAATAAATTTCTAATGGAAACAGTGAAGCACACAACAGTAGAATATTCCTAGCAGAAGGAGATTGAAAATCCATCTTTTCTAGTGACATTAGTTACTGCTAATCTTTCTATGAGARCTGGTGCTATTTTTTAATTGTTTAAATCCTTGTTGAATTAATTATTTTGGCTGTTTACAGGAAAGCTTTCCCACATTCATTTAGCTCTTTGGGATGTTTATATCAATAAATGAAGTAAGTAGTCCTTTATATTCTGGACTTCTGTCGTATTGACTCAGGCCAAATTCTCTCTATTTGCAGATCAAGAAGAACCAGTAGAATTTCCCTTCATCACTGCTTGGTTCCATTTTTAATAGAGTCACTCAGGAAGAACTGTGGGTATTTCTGACTACTTTCATTGCCTCTTTGCTTGTTTTTCCTGCCATTGTTGCAGTCATTACGCAACTAAACAAAGCTTGCTGTTCATTTTTTAAACTAAGGCTTCTGGGGTGGATAATCTCAAACAATAGTCTCACTAGATCATGTGTATAACACAGATCATTTTTGCAGAGCTCAAGAACAGCTAAAGGATGAGAGATGAATGTGAAGCCTCCAGGATGATGCACCTTAGGATGATGCTGGAGCTCACTGGCATTGCACTCTCTGAGCCCCAGCTGTGGCTGATATCAGCCCCCCTGTGCCCCTGCCCCCAGGGAGCTCTGCAGACCCCTGTGCTCCTCTCCTCAGAGCAGAATAACAACGCTCTCCTGCTGCACGGGCTGACATCCCAGGGGATGCTGACAGCACAGGGGTGCTGAGGGCAGTGCAGAGCTCTGTGCCTCAGTGAACCACTCCTATCACGCTTCTTCTCAACTTCAAGAACTATTGTTATGAGAAAGAAAAGAACCTTTTTCCTACATGAGGTTAAACTAAGTTTTTTCAGTATGTCAAAAAAACTCAGTGTCTGGTTTGAATAAGACTTTGCAAAGGGTCAGTAGTCAAAACTGTGGATATGTGGATGATGCTTGGGGAATAAAGAGACCTTTTTGTCATTCTGTGGCATGACTGGACATTCTTTAATTTGAATCAATTGAAAACATTATATGAGACTGTAGATTTTAATGTAATTTTTAGTTCAAAGAAGCATTCAGATTTATTTTGCTAGAGAAAAAGCCTGCTGCATGATACTTGTTTTTTTAAAAATTGAACTTTTGTTATGATTATGACTAACATTATTTCTTTTTGCCTCTTTAAGGGGGTGGAAGTGACTGATAAAACCAAAATTCTCAGTCGCATTATAGGTTGATATATTTTCCTCCCAGTATCATGTGACCTGAGACAAAAGCAAAGATGAGTTTTATTCTTCTCCTTCTAGAGAGAACTCAGAGTAGTGTGAATTCCCTACACAGTGACTTCCCTACACAGGGGGAAACCTGTCAGAGAGTGTGTGAAGAATGAAGAATGAAGAAGTGAAGAATGTGGAAGTCAGATCAGAATTCCTGAATGAAGCAAAACCTCATCATCACAGAGAGAAAAAAATCCTGGACTCCAGGAAAACTTACCAACTCAATATTCTTTGTGGAATACAATCTCCAGAGTAAACTGCACCACTACTCTCCCTCACAGTGTGAAATATTTAGCTCTGCACTTTTGAACCAGGTCTAATAGCAATGGTGCTATTTTATGCTCCATAAAGCATGTTGCTTTATGTTACTCTGGTAACCTCCTGCCTATACTACACTTAATTTTGTGAAATATTTCCTTCTCTTTATCTCTGGTCCATCTTCTTCTCCCAGCCTCTGGAAGGGCTGCAAAAGTCTCATTAATTTCAAGCCATTTATTCCCCAGGTCTYTTGGCTGCAGATTTCCAAGTAATGCAGAAACAGTCAATTAAGTGTTTAGGAAAATACATGAGCCTCTTCCAAATTCTATGGGACAAAACAGAAAGAATGAAGAGAATTCAAAATCCATGGAGGAGGCTAAGAGAAATTAATCCTTTGTTTTGCCAAGGATACACTTCTGGATGAAAAATACTGTTCTTGAATATTGTTCATCTTTTAAACTGTCCTCACTTAAGGCAGCAGACTCATCAGGCTATTGCCCCACGTGTTTCATACCTCCTTTCAGCAGGACCTTGACTCTCCAAAGCTTTTAGGAAATGACACAGGGTGAGTGAGGGTCTGGCTGCTCTCTGCCTGGGGCTGCCAGGTGTCTGCAGCACTCGTGTCTAGAGGCAGTATTTCCTCACAGCTGGAAGAGCACAAGGAAAAGAAACAATCTAGTTCTGCTGGACAACAGAAAACACATTGGTCCTTATTCTCTAATGGTGTGTGAATGCGCAGTACACTACCATAGATCTGGGAGAAAGCCTTATTACAAGCTGGCAAATAGTTATTTTGCATTCAGGAGCTTATCAAGAGGTTTCCCAGTAGCATATGGGAGCAGGATTAGAAGGGAACAGATAGTATTTTCCATATAAGATGGACTCACGAACATTTTTTTTCAGCTCAGATATTGTTATTTATAAGTAGGGAGGTTTAATATGATTAAGGGTGCAATAAAAGATGAAACGATAAACTTCCACTTTGGTATTGTCACCCCAAAATATTTCAGAGCATTCAGTTACTGTACCAGAATTTCATAATGATTTTTTCCCCTTCAAAATATATTTCAATTGGAAGAAAAAAAAGTCAGTAACAAAAAGTGCTCTATTTAGGTACCTAGACACAAATTATATACCTTAATTTAAAAAAATATTTATGTTTTAGTATCCTTAATATTCCATAATTTTTTATTCTGAATTGTGTACTGTATTTATACTTTATTATTCATTATTCTACCTAAAAAGCAAATTTTCAGAAGTAAGGATATAACACCTCTGGGGTTTTTTGAGATCTTTTCACTGATTTTTACACTCTAAAATGTAGAAATGTCCATCTGATTTGGTGACAGAACCACATGCCACACAGTTTCCTCCAATTACATTTGTGGTAAACTGTCACATTTCTGTTTGACTAAAATGTATTTTAAAGAAAGGAAATCAGTTTTGAAATGAAGTTGTCAAGAAATGGAGAAATATTCTATACCTCAGTAATTTATTTTGAGAGTTGACCCCACTAGCCACTCTCATAATGACAGATGTGTGCTTTTATTTTTAATATAAATCTCCATGGATTTAGTGCCCAGATTTTTAAAACAGATTTTTTTTCTCTGTTAAAGTAATATATTTCTATTGTTAAAAAGGTTGGTATTGTATTTTCTTGGATGTATTCCAATACTTTGATTAAATAATATCTCAGGCTTCTCTTTTGATGAAGTAAATTGGTTTGCCTCCTTAGCTATCTTCTTCTTGCATTGGTACCTCAGTTAAGATTTGGGGTTGTTCAGTTCTCTTCAATCTGTCAATTTCCCTTTTACATTGCAGATGTCTCAATGAGCTGCAGTACTCTGATTTTATTTTCACTGGTGATCATGCAGATACATAATGCCCAATTATTTCGAAATCATTTGCTGTTCACATTAGTTTCCAGGGCATTTTTGGTTGTCAGTCCTTATGGAACTACTGCCACTTTCATATAAATTACTTGCTTTAGGCATACAAATTTGAAAATACCAGTATTTCCTCCAAGAAACTCATCCAACAAAGGAGCTTGATGTAGTGAGAATTTAGTATGCCCTGGGGCATCTATTGACTTTAATGGGGCTTTATACAACCCAAATACCTTCCCATGTGGGAATCCATGAATCCATTTTGAAAATATTCAGGATGTGTAATAAGAAAAAACAAGGGTAAGGAAAGAGAAATATGCTGAAAAAATCATCCACAGGTGGAACTATGATTCTTATAGATTAAATATTGTGTTTTTCCTTATTATTTATTTTATTTTATTTTATTTTATTTTAGATATTTATTTTAATTTAATTTAATTTTATTTTAAAGATTTTATTTTACGTGTGTCTGAATAGTAAACAGTAGACTGATAAACTGTAGTAAGAAACAGTACAGTGGAAGAGGAGGACAAATCCTATTCCAAAATTCTAAGGGGATACCTGACCCATTGATTTAATTTTTTAAGAAGCATATATGTCAGATAATGCCAAAGATTAAACAATCACTGTATTTTCATTCAGAACTTGTTCATTGGAAACTTTTTTTTGAAAGAGGAAATCAATTTGAAGAATACTTAATCTATTACTTTCATTTTCAATGCCTTTGGGAAACGACCTTAGAAAAACAACGATATATCACATGGAAACTTAAATCARTTTGCTAATAATTTCAGAATATTTATAAAATCTAAATATGAAAATTGAACAAAAACTTTTTGCTACTGATTTTAAGCTGAAGTTACAGCAATCCATGGCCAAAGGCAAGTGAAAGACAAGTAGCAAAATAATGCTATTTTGTCTGTCTTCCATTATGATTCCAAGCTTAGGAATGCTATATGTCTGTGAGAGCATGAATCAGCAAGGTAGAAAATTGCTTTTCCTCCACAAGATTTCAGTAGTTGCTAATGATTCATTAATTGCAAAAGAAGCAAGATGAACTATGTCTACTAGAGAAACTTCTAAAAGCCAGGAGGAATAGCTTTTTTGGGACAATTCATGTTTGTGAAYTAAGTACACCCGAAAGGGGCTACTTTTCCTCTGTTCTGCAGTGAGTATTTTCTTCTTCCTTTATGAAATTTTCTGAGGCAGGCTAGTCAAATTTGAGGAAAATGAAAAAAAGAAAAGTATCTAAAGATTTCCCTGAAAACCAAATAACTCTGTATTTTGTCAAATCTTAACTGGTGTAAAGAATTACTTGACTTAATTACAAAAGCTTAAAATGATTTTGCAATGGTTTTGCAACCTTTGATTGGTGGAAAAAATGGGTTTTTTTTTATTGGAATGACTGCTTTGGTATAGAAATGTTCTCCTTCTGCTAGTCACAACTGCCAGCCCAAACAATAAGAATCCACTAACAGAGCTTATGTAATGAACAAGGTCTATTAGAGTCATCTGTTTCTGGCAGTAAAGGATGATCTACCTTATGATACTCTCATGGTTTTTGGCAGGACATCACAAAAGCGTGGAATCATTTGTACAACACATAAGAAGCTATTGTGACCACAGAAGAATATCAAGTTATTTTAGGGCTGGAATTAAGATGGGAAATTATGCTTTCCAATTTCAGTAGTGATTTCACATTAAAAGTCTGAAACCTCTTTGTATTATTTCACATTAACACATTGTTCTGCAACACCTTTTGGTTTATATAAATAAGCAAAACCATTTTAAATCCTCAGGTAGACAGGCCTTAAGAATAGCAGCTTGTACTGAAGCTTCAGTCTTTTCTGTTTAATACTATCTTTATATGTTAATAGAGAGTGGAAATTTGTCACCAAAACTGTCAGTATTTTTTCTGTGCCACTTTTGCAAACATTTACTCATGAGTTTATTTTTAGGTATGCATGTATTTGCTGAAGGTCAAGTGCTCAAGAGCTTGGGCACATAAGAAATGTTCCAGAGCAGAATAATGGTTCAGTGATTTCCATATCCTGTTCTAGTGATGACCAGTGATGGATGCTTCACATCTACTTAATGGTGCCGTAATATATCATGCAGATATGATTGTCCTTATCCTAGACAGCCCTGGCTGAAGAGCACTGAATTGCCAGAATTGCTAATACTAAAGGTGTTAAATCCATTGCTGCTTAATGGTAAATCTTTTGTTTGTGAATCATTCTACCTCTAACGTGTTAGTCCAGTTTTAGAAAACTGCTGTTTTCATTGCAGTTTCACCAAAGAGTTGGATGCATCTGTAGGCAAATTCACTTTGGGAACAGGTGATGATTCAGGTCATTCATGATTTCCAGTGTCATTTCCAAGCACAGRTTTCCAGTGGTGTCAATGGAAATGTATGCTCATACTTCTGGAACCAGGAATAAAAGTACAAAACTGGCTGGATATTTTTTCATTCAATTATGTTTATAGTAATTTCTATCTATATTAAAAACCAATTTTAAACACAAAGTTAACTGTAGACACCTGATGTGGTACTCCTCCTTTGTTAGAGTTTAGTGTCAATAATGCAGCAAACATGGAAATCTGAAAAGGACAAACAGCAGGAACTAGGTAAGGACTTAACTAAACCTTGAGAAAAAAGGTGAATATTTTTCAGCTATTTGGTTATATTCCTAATAAACATTTAAAGCAGACAAATATTTTCTACATTTAGTAGAAATCCAAATTCATGTTCTAGTTATTGCAAACATGAATAATCCAGTTTGCTCTTGAGCAATGTTCCTAAAGGATGATGTGCTCTCTCAGCAGCTATACTTTGCACCTAGAGGTAAAGCAGGGATAGAATCTCAGGTACTTTTAGAATTTTTAGTGACATACTAGACATAGGAGGCTGAGGTTCAGATTCAGTAAAAAAAAGTCAAAGGGAAAAGAAATAGAAGGGAGCTGTTGGTCTACTTTTGTGGGTATATTTGGAGTTTTTTTGTTTGTGTGTTTTTGTTTTTTTTTCCTGGCAGGTATTCATCTGTCAAAGGTTGAAAACTTGTATGAAAACTTGTAAAGGTGAAGACTTCAAGGCAATTTATTCAATGCTTTGCTGTCCTTTTTTTTTTTTTAATGCAGTCTGCCCTGAAATCTAACCTTGACTTTGCTGCATTTTACTTCTAGCTTTTATCTTGGAAAGCAAAAAATACTTCTCTAACCTCCCTTTAATTTCTACTTCATGATTTGAGACCATTTAGATCAGATAATAATAAGAAATCCTTTATAGAGGCGGCGGTCAGACTGGAACAGGCTGCCCAGAGAAGTTGTGAGTGCCCCATTTGAGGGAAGTGTTGAAGGCCAGATTGGATGGGGTTTTGAGCAACCTGGTTTAGCAGAAGATGTCCCTGCCCATGGCAGGGTGTTGGAACTAGATGATCTTTATGATCACTTCCAATACAAATCTTTATGATTCTATGAAAACCAGATTTTTTTTAAATTCTAACATTTCTGTGTAATTATATTTCTATATGTGTGGAATGTTTTAGTTATCAACTTGACAGATTAACTCTCCTCTAAGCAATACAAATGAAAAAAGAATTAATGAGTTTATACTTCAATGCATAAATGAAAGTATTATCATGTCTGTCTTTATGCAGGGCCTGTTTGTCTCCTAAAGTCCTAAGTGTAGAGAGAAGAGATGAATGTGCAGGAGATCAACAGATAACAACAGTTCACGGRCTCAGAGGTAAGTTGTTTGTCAGGTAATGAACTGAACATTTATTTACTTGGTTGTTTGAACCAACTGTAGAGTGTTTTGGGAGATCAGGCAAAAATTTCCTTGATGAAGTAAAAACGGGGCCTTGTAAAAATTTATTTTCTTTGGTATCAGGATTTGATCTCGTTCTTTCTCAGAACACTCTGACCAGCTGTTTTGAAATAAATGCTACAACTAGTTTTCTGTGAGTGACATCTGGTTTCTAGAGAGTATCCACTGTCTTACAAAAATTTCCCAAGCAAACAAACAAACAAACAAATAAAGAACAATCTAAATCAAATATTTTTAATGTTCTTTAATTTTACAGATCTGTGAAATTAATTTCAAAGGGAGGTTTCACTATATTTCTCTTTCCCTTGCAGTTTAACATATTGAAATACATCTGTTTCAATTCAATACATGCTCCTATATATTTTTCTTGGTATTTTAGAAAAGTATGAAATACAGCTGAAGTAAAAACCAGCTGGGCTTTTTTTTAAAAAAACAGATGACTAAATTCTCATGGTATTTTAACTCATACACTGAGACCTCAAAATCACTATTTTCACAGTCATGATACACTGTTAAATGACTGTGTTTCAGATTGATTCATTTACATGTGAAGCTCCCAGGAAAGTTGATGGGAAACTACCTGCAGATCAAGTAAAGTCTGTGAGTCTAAATACAATTATATTTTATACAGTATGAAAATGTGAGTACTGAAAAAATTTGTACTTTATTTATTCCACTGATTAGCTTAACACAGGTGCTGATGGATCCCTCCCTAATGGTGAAAAGAAGTTTATGAGAAATGGAAAAAGAGGTAATATATTTTAAAATGTGGAACAGAATCAAGGTTGCATTCAGTAACAAAGTAAAACCAGCTCCAATCAGTCTATAATTAATTAGGATGTTTTGCACTCTAATAATTTCTTAGAAAAGTACTGGCCTAGGTCAGTATTAACTTAAACTGCATTAACTTCTTACACTGATTTTAAACGAACTGTGGTGGCATAAAGCAGGCAGGAAATTGGTTTGCCACTGTGACATTGGGAGTCACAGCCTAGAGCCAAATCAGCATTTAATCAGCTAGACTGTAACTCCAATGCAGCTTAGGCAGCTCAGCTCTTTCAGACTGATTCACAAAGCCTCTGTCTGGCTTCTTAGATGTGCCAATAGAGTTACTTTTGGTCAGCAACATTAGTTAGTTCCCTAAAATCTATATGTATGTAAAGAGCATTTTTAAAGCCAGACATAGCATTTACTTATTAAACTCACACCTAAAGCCATGAAATCAATTTGTAAACATGACTAGACACATTTTCATTTGAAGAAGAGATTGAGTCTTTTTGTGGATCAAAAATATTTTTCATGAAGTACAAAATTATTGTGGCTAAAGATTTTTTTCTGTAAAGGTGCTTTATAATGCAGTCTTCAAATGAAACAGATGTCCATTTACACCAACAARGAATTTGGCTCACATTGAAACTTCCAGTGACCCATTTTTTTGGTTCAAATAGGATTCATTTACACCTTAAGGGTTTGCTGGACATCATTGTTCTCCATGAAATCCCAGCCAACAGATATTATAAGAAATTCAAGAAATAATGCCCAAAGCAAGTAATTAAAAGAAACGCAGACAATGTTCAAACATGATACTTGTCCTCTGTTTTTTTAAGGAAGGACAAGCTGTTAGCAGTGAGAGAATTCCCTGATAAAGTCAATCCAGAATAATAACTTGAGAATCTCACCTCTACCACATCCACAATTTATACAACCATGTTGCTGAGTAGAAGGAGGAATGTTTTCCCTTGCCTTAGCCAGTTATAAAATTATGCAAACAGATATACCAAGGAGGAACAATTTTTAATCCCCTAGCTTTGCATCATTGTGGACCTCTAAATTGGTATGAAAATCAAGTTAATTGCCTTCTGTCCTGGACAGCCTGTGACAAGTCTCTTTCTGACATGCATGTAGGTATTGCAAGAAGGATGTGTCTACAAACTGCAGTAGCTACCACTGTAGGGTGCATTGGCAGTCTATCATTTTTGGGAAGGAGTGAAGAGTTAGAGGATTTCTATGGATGCCAAGCTCCCCTTTAGTCCTGTGTGCAAGTTTGGCATGCATAAAAGTGAGTATTCATGCACTTTTTATTCCACAGTAGCAGAGATGGCAAGTTTTTGGCATCCATATTTTGTCCTCTGTAGGGTACTTTTGATTTTCTTTATGTTTCACTTCTCAGTAAAGTGCTGTTGTGACAGCTGACTTGCAGTATTTTGACAATGTTCCTACCAATTTTCAGGTGTTTTCCCTAAATCTTTGCAGTCTCATTTCCCCCCCCCTCCCCCCCATTTCTATGTTTAGCACTTTCGGTTTTCTAATTCAAAACTGTCTGTATTGGTTCTTTTTCTTCTATTGTCAATGTTCACTTGATCTGTAATTTGATGGCTATGAACTCCTCCTCTTTGATCAATGCCTCCATAACTAAAACATGTGTACATCCTCCTTTCAATTTAATTTTTGCCTCCTTAGCATGTTTCTGTATGTAGATTATAATTACACCAAGTCAAACCTGTATTGAGGGAAGCAGGATTAAGGGACTCCATACAATACAACATCATTTCAATACAGTACAATACAAGCAACTCAGAGCACGGGGAAATCCATGCTACAGCACAATATTTGCATCTCTGTACTTGACACTATGCATTTAAAGATACTGAGAAGGTCTATTCATTGGAACTCACCATCAGCTAAAAAGCCAGATTATAAAATACTCAATTTTCATTCATGCATTCATGTCTGCACTAATGAAATGGACTTTCAAAGGAGACACTTTCAAAGAACTGAGAAATCATACTTTAAAAAACAATTGCAAGTCATTTTGAAGCAAAGGTACATACATGCAATGAAGAAAGTGGAGATATATTTTTGCTGCTAAGGCTGAATTAAAGAACAAATTCAACAGGATTGCCAATACAGCCTGTTAGGTATGTTTTCTATAATAAAACTGCAGAGAGATATTTCACATTCAACTTCATGGCTTCAAATGACTTAATTGTACCTTAAAGTCTATAACCTTGTACTAAGATTAACTGATGATTCATAAAAATCTCTTAAAAGAAATAGTCCTAGAAACTCATCATGTGATATGGTTTTCAAAGCTTTCCTCCAGCTATTAATTGTTATGTAGTCCAACAATATATGTGATTTGGCACCACATTTAACTATATTAATTATACATAATTGTTTTTAACAAAAGATTTGCCATTTTCATTACCAAGCAAAGAAATATCTTGATCTAAAAATTAAAACTGTAAGATGAAAGACAATGACATTAAGAAAAACAGGAAAAAGACAAGGAAATTTAGAAAGAAAGTGGTAAGGAAAAGGGGGTAGGGTGAAAGAAAAAATACAAGGATACAGAATCAGAGCTTGGGTTTTTTTACTTTTATGGTTGTCATCTTTGTTTAATTCTATTTTATATGCAGACAACAACAATTCATAGAATCATAGAACCGTYTGGGTTGGAAAACACCTTTAAGATCATACAGTGTAATTGTAAACATGCCATTGCCATATCCATTGCTAAAACACGTCCCTTAAGCGCCAGTTGCTGGCCTATCACATCCCATTGCTCAAAGACATTCTTGATAATGCATCTTCAGAGATGAGCTCTAGGCTGTGTCAGCTGGGAACACTGTTGATGTTCAGCTTCTCTGAATAGAAGATATCCAGTTAGCATCAAAGTAAAGGAAAAAATAAATAACTTTATTATGACACATATCAAAATTTTTTCTATTCTCAGGCATTTTTACTGCAGTTCCAGAAGAAATATGTCACTACAGATTTGTGAGCACTAGAAAGACAGATTTTGTCAGGTAACCATTTGAATGCACTTGTAGCACCAATATTTACCAAGAAGTACCTCATTACTTGACAGAGTGTGTATAATGGAAATGGCTTATATGTTTGTGACTCAGGAAGATGAGTCATGCAGAAAGATAGTTATTACTTTCAAGTAATGATGCAACACCAAATTGCTCTGACATGTATCCTTTGGGCCTTCAGGCTATCAAGAATGCAGCTGAATATGATTCCTGCTTTCCCCTGCAGGTATTTAGCTTTTCCTTAAACCAATATCACAATTTTTCGGATTTTTTTTTTAGATGGGACTATGTGTGTATATATTTTCTTCATTTTTCTTTAAAACTTTTTAATTTTCAATAAAATGGTGCAGTTGAATAATACAACTGTTTGTAACAGCTTTGTAACACCAATTTTCCAATTTTTACATTTATACTAATACAGTGTGTGTTTGAAAAACATTTTTATGATGTAGATAAGATACATGACAAATTGCTGTAAGTTAGTTGGAAATATTATTTTCAGAGGAGGAAGTGGTGCTTTTACATTTAAAATTCAGGAAAAACATTGCATTCTTTTATTGTGGTTATTTACACTGAGGTCTCCAAGACCTACTTTTTCATGAAGTAGAGAGTTTAGCCAATGACTTTTCCCAAAGTAGTGGGTGGTTTGGGTCGCAGCTTTAAAAATCTTTCGAGATGTGTGCTCACATGTCTGCGACTCAAAAGAGGGCTTCTACCCAAGTTGCGGCTATCCTTGCCGGGGGGGGGGGTCTGATGGCCAGTGAAGCTGTTCAGCCTCGTCCGTGAGGTCAGGGGATTGTCTCTGCCCCACGTTGGGCACCAACTGCAGCAGTCARCTGGTTAAAAACGTCCCGGCTTGCTTGTCCAGCAACCACTTGCAGCGAGGGAGCGCTTCGCCCCGGAGCAGCGGCACCGGGCTCGCGCTTCAGGCAGGCACCCAGAGGGGAATCCGGGGACGTTGCCAGATGCAGGACGAAGCTGACGAAAGGTGGTCACAGCAGAAATAAGAAGGCGGACTCCTGCTGGGTATAATCCAAGTTTCCTTGAACTCAGGGGCACCGGCAGCAGGAGACAAAGGAGGGGGGGGGTGTGCCCCCTTGGGTTATAAAGTGTGAAGAGATAGGGGAGGAACAAATCCCGGCAGCCAATAGGAATCCGGAGGGGAGTGGGGTACATAAGATAGACAGATGAAACAGAACAATCAGGGTAACTGGAAGGAGGGACCGAGGTCCCTGATTGAACCCCTTGCAGCCCAGGACAGAATTTTCTGGAAAAGAGGGTGGTGGACAGGGGTGATTGACCGGGGAGAGGGAGAACCAGGGCAGAACCATTACAAAACAGGGGGAAGCAGAACAGTCCAACTGAACACAAAACAACAGTCATCCATAAGGAATGACCCTGTTTCTTTGAAACTTGGCAGTCTGTCCTCTCAATCCTGTTGATCTAGGCCTAGGACAGTATGAAACCTTATTTTTCATAACCTGCTTCCCTCCTTTTTGGATTTGAATAAGGGAGCCTGAAAACCTGCTATTCCTCTCAGCTATAAGCTGAAACCTTGCAAGAAATAGCAACAGGCATGGCTGCCTTTTGTACAGGCCTACTACATGCCTAGACATTTGTCTGAGAGAGAAGCAAGCTCCTAAAAAAATCTCTTTTGCCTTGTTTTTCAGAAGTGCCTGCTTCTCATGATGGCTTTTACATGGAGTCAGGTTTTGGCAGCCATGCAGTAACCAACATGCATCATTCATTGCTGCCTGAATTCTGGCCTATAGAGATTTGAAAAAGATCAGAAAGAAAGGATAATCCAAGGAGAGAGCCTCTAGTTCTGTGTCAGCAGCTTTTTTTGTTGCCACATGACCTTGCCAGAGTGGATTAACGAAAATTTTGTGATCACATTTAACAGCGGTATTTGCTGGTAACTAACAGGAAATTCTGAGAAGTGTAAGGAAGGGCATTTGACATGGCATTGTAGTGAGAGGTCTGTGGCTGATTGGGAACTTGGAGCATTTTCTGGCAATGGGTAGGTAACAGCTACTAAACCCACGCAGCCTGGGAGATTGGATCCTTTGAACTCCCAGCATGTTCAGCCTGCCTCACTTGCAAACACCCAGAGGGAAGCAATCCCTGATGCTTAAAAGCCACATTGTCACAGTAGTGTGATGCTGAAAGGTAGTGTGATGCTGAAATTGGTCTCACAGTATAAATCCTCATGGGGAACTGACATGACTTACCTGTTTTCCTTGACACTACTGGCATTCCGCTGCTGCTACATACCATGGTTTATGTAATTTTTTGTTATTTTCTCAGTACTTATAGAGCTAAAATTGAAGACAGAACATCTTAGGCTTACAGCAGTTTGCAGATAAGAATAGCTATATTATTTGAAATTTCAGATTTTTTTTCTTGGCATTTACCTGCATTTTAATTTGTCAGAGGTTCTTCTGTAAAAAGTGGCTGCTGGCTTAATATGGACAGTACATATGGTCCTTCCATAACCACTCAGTGTTTTCCAGTCTTCACTTACAGTGAATCTATTAATCCAATCTGAAGCAAAAAAAAAGTCAAGAACTACAAAACACCTTGATGTGATATTAGAGATGTAGTTGTCAACAGGACATCTTCTTGGAATACTGAAACTCAGTGCTGAAGCCAATGGCAGTAGATCCAAAAGGTTTCCTCCAAGTGTGGAAGCCAACTTGGAGCCCTGACTGAAAGACCTAATAGGTAATAATAAGAAAAAACATTAAAATTGATGATGTCAGAAAAAGAAAATGATAGTGTYTCTCTTCTCAATGGATGCTGCTGTAGTTGCTGCAAAAGAGTAGATAAGAAGGAAATCTGAAAATAGTGTTTCATATTGTAATAATAATTATATTTCTGAGATTTTCATACTACCAAAGCTGAAAACATGCAGTGATTTTCCACCTGTGTTTGAGAATTTGAAACATATCTTCGACAATTAGGTGAGAATTCATACCTGTATTTTTTTGTTTTGTTGTTGTGGTGTTTTTTCTTTTTTTGTAGTTGTTTGGGATTTTTTTTTCATTTTTTGTTTGCTTTTTTTTTTTTTTTTTTTTTTTTTTTTTTTTTTTTTTTTTTTTCCTGATAGTTTTCTTTTGCTTTCTATTCTTTCATTGCTTGATAGAGGTGGTAAAATATTTATAACAACTGGTGAGATTGGTCTCAGAATAGTAATGGATTTGTCTTTAAGCACTGTTTTGCTTAATGCTATTCTGCCCCTCTGTGTTATCAGTGTAACGTAGTTTTGTTTAATGATGTCATATTAGTTTAAAAATTCAGAAGGAAAATTGCTCAAATAGAGTTGAATTTGCTTGGAGAGGCTTTAAGCTCAAATGCTGATATCTCTCTCCTTTTTCTGTTTCAACAACTGAGTCAAGAGCTGGAATACTCTAAGTAGCTGTGCTCTTTCAGTACAAAGTTAGCACTAAATATAAACTTATAAAGGTGTAAGACACCCATCATCCTTCCATTTATGTTTTTAAAAGAATTACCTCTGAAGCAGAAAGACACTCAAACATTACTGTTGTGTGCCCTGACTGATACAGTTGGAAAGAAAATATCTAATACTAGTAATAAAGCTCTGCAACAATCCCTGAATACTGATAACTGTAGAGAGGATAATTCCTTCATACCAGCTACAGAAATTTTTAATCCACTATATCCTAAAAAAAGATATTTCTCTTGCTTTCAAGGGCTAGAATTTCCTTGTGCAGATTTCCTAGCTGTATTTTCTTTTCTTCTTTAGGCCATGTGTCAGGGGGCCTTCTGCACTGAACTCTTGCCTGTGTCTCTGGCCACTCCTACCAGAGCCAGCAGGGCCAGGACTGGGAAAGAGACAATTCTGCATTCTTCTGGTCATGCTTCTGTAGGCAACTTTTTTGTCTATCAAGAATACCTTCATTTTTAGCTGCCTGGGAAGTATGATGGACTGTGGTGGCAGTCAGGAACAACAAGTATCCAGTTCAATGTTCTTTTCATATGGTCTTCTCTCAAATACTGCTTATGTTTAGTAGGATCCATGTCGAATAGTTTCAGAGCTGGCTTTGTGATCAGCATCCAACAACTTTACTGTGATCAGCACCCACAACTGCCTCATGGATAGAGATCTGTTTGTGCTGCAAAGTGCTATGGTTCTAGATTAGTTACATCTTCCTTCCAATTTTCTAATACCACCTCTCATTCCCCTTAACGTGTAGATAAGCCTTTCAGGTGTCACCATCCCATGCTTAATATATTTGCACTACTTTTCTCTTCGCTAGTGCAGATGGCAGTGGCATAATATTTGTCCCATACTGACACTCAGTGTCACTGGCAGGATTTTATAACACATGCTTAAGTTATATTACCAGATTTGCTGTTGTGGTTACTTTGAACTCGGTAAATTGCAGTGAGCTCAACTTTTTCTATCATGCTGCAAAATGCTTCAGTAAATACAGAAACAGTCAAGCCTTTTGCTGCTGTATCTTGCATGTCACTCACTCTCACCAAATATTCCAATTGTATTTTTATGCAGCAGTTTTGGTGAACCATGCAAAATCTATTACCAAAAACATCACATGCCAAGTCAGTTTTTGGATGCTTATCCTTTTTCTCTGAGCTTACACAGATGTATTACAGCTTTCAAGTGTCTATGAAAAGGTGGATTTTCAACAGTTAGTGGGCTAATTTATTTATTCTGTAAATTAAATGAACATGTTTCTGCAATAGATGCTCTTCCAGTGATACATGACATAGATTAAGAGCAGTACCTGCACAAGCACTCAAAAAAAGCACTTTTAAATGTGTAACAACTTACATTTCTGTGTCTTCAAAACAGTATTGTGGAAGTTATCCACTTTTCTGATTGGAGTCAAGAGGGGAAGCCTTAAATCTTGGAGTCAAGAGGGGAAGCAGAGGAAAGAGACTCCCCTTTTGTCTCACACCTCAGTTAAATTTCTCAGCAGACAAACACATTTATTTTCCTTCCCAGATAGCTGGTACATAAATACACAAGCTTTCCACCTATCCAGACAGAACCTCAATCACCATGCTTTTCTGAGTCCATCTGGTTGAGTGGCAGATGGCAAGCCATGTGTTTAATCTTTCAGACTSATATTGAGCCCCTCCCCCAAGGTTTGAGCCCCTCAAGGTTTGAATCAAACTGCAATTTTTATTTTTCAGTGTTTATCAGTAGCGATGGCTGGAAAGTTATGATTAATCAATTGCATTTGAATCCTGTATGCTTGGGTAATCTTTTGTTTTAASGAAAAGAGGAGACTATCCCAAGATGAATGGTCTGGCTGGATGAGAGCCACCACGAGTGAAGCCAGCAGAAGTGAGCAGTAACTTAGGGGGAAGGTAATTCTGGCAGTGGGTGACTGTGACCACTGACTCATTGACACCTACTCACAACAGACCCCAGGCTCAAGTGGGGAGAAGAACTGTGCCTGTGGACCAATTAGCAYGACACGTGAGAGATATAACTGCCAAAAAAGGGGTGTGAGTTCTAATTAATAGAAAAGTTATGCAATTTGTAACCAACCAATGAATGCTGATGCTTCTGTTTGCTAAAATGAATAAATAGTGCAAAGTTTTGATGACTGATGAGCCAGCCTTTTGAGGGTTACTACCTCCTCCGTGCTTTGTGCAAACTAAAATAAAACACAGAAATATTTCACCTTGCTGTGTGAATTGGTGCTGTGCACTAGGTAAAAAATCTGCGTTCAGGAAAACAAGATGAACATTGGATCCAATAGGATATTTATATATATTTATATAATATTATAATGTAATAATTTTTTGTAGTTGTTTCTTTTAGCCTCTCATTATGCTGTTGATATAAGTCCAAATTTCCTACTGATTTTTCTGGAAGTTCAGTAGTCAATCTGATTAAACAGCTGGATATGTTTATTTCTATATTTAAACAGAAAAATATTAATAAACAAATTAGTATGGTGAAAACAACTTATACTAATATATAAATATATAATTTAATTTACAGAATGAAAGTCATAATGGAAAATGCAAATAACAGCACTGTTTACAAGTCTGTATTCACTTTTTTGTTATTACCATAAAATATGGTAATTGGTTATGTGTTTTCCTGAATGTATTTTTGGGAAAATGGATTAATTAATAAGCTGGAGTTTAATGTTTAACTTTTGTATCTTCCCTAGAACTTACAATTAGAAAGTTTCAAAATGTCTTATTATAGTTCCTGCCTTGATTTGTCATTGGTTTGTCATTCATGTACACATTTCTTAACTTAAAATATGACAAAGTCTTAAGGAATCTTTATCTTTCTCATATTTTATGAAATTTTCTACTATATTTTCCTTCCTTCTCTAGAGTGACGTTAATCTATGGAGTTATGTCAATATAAAAATCCAGGTAATGTGCCTGGATGCTATATTTAATGAAGGTAGGAATCAGTAGTGATTAAAACATTAAAATATGTTCTTTTTTGACTGTCAATGTGATTGAATAGGATGTAATCAATCCCATTTTTTTTATTCTTTCTATAACTTTTAGTATTGAATGAATTGAATCTCCTACCGGAAAGGGAGCAATGGAAATGGAATTTTATTTGGAGAATAAATATCTTTTTTTTAACACTGAGACATGATTTAAATATACTTAGTTCTAAACACAGGCAATGTTGAAAAAATTACAGATTTAATGAGAAGGAAGTCAAAACAGAAGAGAAAAGTTGTGGGTTTTTTTCACTGCAGGACTAAAAATAATCTGTGACTGAATCCTTAGTAGATTTTATGGTTCCTAGAACCATTAATGCTCACTTTGTATTGGCAAGCTTATAAATATTCAAGTTGGTATATTTACTGGATTGCTTAATCTACTTCTTTTATTGGTGATTTAACTTTCATATGGACATTGGGAAATTTAAACAATGAATTTCCTCTGGAATATTGTTGATCCATGTGCATAACTGGACTTAATTCTGATATCTGGCCGCATTCTGGTGCATTTGCTGTGATAAAAAACCAAAATTTTCTGAGATTTTTTTTGTTATATTTTTAAATATCTTCATGAGATAGGAGATTAGTAAACAAGATGAAGAAGTTTTACATTAAAATTAGCTATATAGGTACATGAGAGCTTGCTTCTAGTTGTAGGATTGCCTTGTACTTATATGTGCATTATTTTCAATATTGTTCAGTAATCAGTTGGGCACTCCACTGCTGACATCAAAATGATTTCCCTTCTGGTACAATTGGGATGGAATCCACCTGACAGGGCTTCAGCTAGAGGTACCCACCTGAAATGATGGTACAGGATCCACCAGAACCTCCCTACACATGCATGATGCCTGTGAATAACAAGTGACRATTTATAAATGTCACATCTGGTTAAGACATGAAGTGGACTTGTGGCTTTGGAACCACAAGAGCAGCAAATTAAACTATGATCCCTCACTCTGCCCTGGTCCATTGGTGATGCAAAGGCTTCTATTGACAGTGATGTTACAGCTAGCACAGATTTTGATGTACAAAAGGACCAATGGAACCTTTAGAAAAGTCTTCAAAAATACAAAAGTATTATGCAAAGAAAAGCAGTCACCCTCTCTTTTAAAATGCAGACTACCCGCGTAATGCGCTGTATCTGGATGCTAAAGATGAAAACCAGAACAAGTACAAAGAGTGAGATGTTTTTGCAGGCAAGCTTCTTCTTAAAATGGAGATGTACAGGAATATCTACAATATAAATCAACTGGCATAGACATCAAAATGTTTTAGATACCACGTCATATGACATCAGATATGGGAACTGTGCAGAAGAAGCAGTTATGTAGATTTACTTTTTTCCTGCCTAATGTACTATACAAAAATCTGGCATTAGTAGTGTTTATTGACAGAGAAAAGAGACAAAAGAAAAGAACAAAATCCTATGACTGAACCTCAGGAGCTGAAAGTCTGCATATATTTAGSCTTTACAATGAAACAATGTACTGAGTTGCCATGAATGTGTTTCACTGAACAACTTGGACAATAACTGATATGACAAAAAGCTTATACAGTGAAGCTTCTCGTATGCCTATCTGTTATCAATCTCGCATTTTTATGAACTAAACTGATTTACAGTGTTCAATCTTCTAAAACTTACGAATAGAATGGATATGAGAAGAGCCATGCTGACAGCACTTAGTAGATTACAAAAAGGCTGAATAGAGTACAGTGTTGCCTGGTAAAATGATAACTCTTTCATATTGGGTTAATTAGCTATTTTTGTGATACAAATAAATTATCTTCAAGAAGACTTTCTTGAGTTTCAAGTTTTCAATATGAAAATATTTTTGATTTCTGTCACTTTTATATACAGAAATCAGTTGAAGGAGTCATATACTTGAAAATATGTCTTTGGCATTGTTCAGCTTTTTTGGAAATATTCAGCCAAACTTTAATGAATAACAAATGCATACCTTGCAATTAAACCCTGTTCTGATGTCATGTTATACCACAAAAGATGCAATTTAAAGACCAAGCAAGTCTCATTAGAAGACAATAGAAAGGCAAATCTTCCAAACTTTGGTAATTCCCCACAAATGTGAAAATCATGCATTGTTGTCATTCATAATTTTTCACTTGTAAATAGGATTGTAGAGGAAATTTGGACAGAATGGTGTGTAATAATCACATCTTCAGAAAAAAAAAATATTGGTCAGCAGTTTGAAAAGACACCAAGAAAGGTAGAGATGTAAAGGAAGGATTATGTCAGACTCTATCTGATCATTATTGGAACTTTTGCAGCTAATCAGACCTCTGGACTACATATACAGAGGAGCAGAACTAACCCTCACRCTTCATCTTGTTTCCTGACACACAGGTATAATTTTTGCTTTATCTGAACCAAGTATTATGTACCTGTCTTGGCTGCCTGTGTTAAGGTGTTTGAATAAGGATGCTTGTCACAACAAAGGGAATGAGCTGGCTTTCAACTGGACATGAGAAATATATGGTCTCTAGGTTTCTTTTAAAAGAATTTTACTAGTTCTGGTTTTACAAGCAGGATGGGGCAAGAAATGTTTTGTTGGAGCACAAAGAGGTCAAAAAAAGTTATTTCTTTGCCTTAGAATCTGAGAAAATACTGAAAGCCAGATAACATGAGGAATATTCACTATTTATATGGCACTATCATCTGAAGTCATAAATGTGAATGAACACTCAACATCTTCAATTGCAGACAGACATTCATAAACAGTGAAGCAAGTGTACTTAGGTATTTTATAAAAAAYATTGTAATCAAATCAACTAGCAAAATTAAGTCTCTGGAAGAGAGTGTATGACTGCAATTGTATGACTCCATGTCAGACTATGTGTCATCTTTTGTAGGAAGCGTTTCTTTTAAGAATTGCTAAACACTCCACACACATCACTGGATTTACCTTCTGACTAGTGAGACAGACAAGCACCAATCTAATTTGCAGATTTGGAAATGGAGAATCTAAGTGCCTCCCAATATCATACAATGTCTTGTTAACAGTGTAAAGAATAGAGGCCATAACTTCTGACTTACTTTCCTCATTAAATTTCAAATGGTTAACTTTTTTTCATCTTCTCACCCGTTTGCAAACAGCTAAAGGAAAGGAGAATTATATGACTGGAATTGTTGTAGCAGCCCATACTAAAAGATGCTGGAATAGTCTGTGTGTATTCATTTTTAGTGAACAGACTGGATTTCAGCTGCCAGATGTAAAATTGTGTAATATGAGACCCTTTTCATTGACCTCTATTGCCTTATGCAGTCTATGTCTGATATTAGAGTAACTGAGTCTTGAGTGGACAAAGTGCAAGTATGAAATATGTAGAATCGTAGAACCCTAGAATAGTTTGAGCTGGAAGGAAACTTTCAAGGTCATTTCACCCAAGCTGCCTGGAATGAGGAGTGTCATCTTTAACTACAGCAGGCTCCATTCAACCTGACTTCAAATGTTTCTGGGGAGGARGCATCTGCTACCTCTCTGGACAATTATTCTATTGCTTCACCATCCTCACTTAAAAAAAAAAAAAATACCTCCTTATATCTAGTCTGAATTTACCCTCAATTAGTTTAAAACCATTACCTCATGTCTTATTGCAACAGGCCCTAGAGAATGTTTGTCCCCCTTAGGTATTAGAAAGCTGCAATAAGGTCTTGAAGCCTTTTATTCTCCAGGCTAAACAACTCCAGCTCTTTCAGCCTGTCTTCATAGGAGAGATGTTCTAGCCCTGTGATCATCTTTGTGGCCCTTGTTGGGGCTTGCTCCTACACATCCTTGGACATGTCTTTGCTGTGCTAAGAAATTCAGACCTGTCTTGCTTTCCCAATTTTAGCCTCTTTAGTTACACTTGTCTGCTCTTGCCCTCTCTGATTTATTTAACTTTGGAGTAAATTGATTGCATAGTAGCATGCTTAGGTAATGCCTGTGTAAAAAAGAAGTAATATAGTTTCTAAAACTTCATATAAGAAATATAAATGGTAAAGCATCTGGTCTTAAAGTCGTTCCAAGAGGTTATTGCTAGCAAATTAACACTGGCCAAAACCTTACATCTCTGGCTCAAGGTTAGAAGAGAAGAGTGAATAGCCCAACAACATGCTGGGTTATTTTGGTTTGAAATTGTGGAAAGGAAAAAATTTTTCATTATCATGAAATTGTTCTTAATAATCTTGATGAGAAGTTTTCTAGCTACTCAGGAAACAGAGATGGGAAAATAATGAAGATGAGTAAAGGGAGTTCAAGTGTTAAGGTTACAATGAAACATAAAGTTAATTTATCTAGTTTCAGGGTTAATTGTAAGGTTTCAGTGCAGCTCTGAAGCTAATGGGCCAAATTATTTTTTAATGTGAGTAGAAAAAAGTTTGAAAGAATATGAAACACAGTTTCCTTAACATCTCCTTGAGACTGGAGGGTAACTCCAAATATATTACATAGAAAAATATTGTGCATAAGTGGTATACAAGGAGGAAAAAAACCACTTACCTGGAAAAAATGAATTTCTTCTAAAATAAATATAAATAAATAAATTTATTCTTCTAAAATAAATATAAATTCAGCAATATCCCAAACTGCCAATTGTCTTTTTACTTCCTCTTGTCCCCAAAGTTCAAGCTTAGAGCTGTGGTGTTAAAATAGATAGTATTTTATTATGTACTATATTATTGACTGAGTGGTGAATGTATTCTTAGATTGTACAAACAAGTAAGAGGACACTGAGCTTACCCCAAGGACCTTGCAATGTAGGTCAGACACAAGCAAACCAGCTTAGAAACACCAACAACTGACTGACAGCACATACCCGGAGTGGTGAGAAGCTGCTGAAAGCTTTACAGAGGTTAAAATTAAAGTGTTTTTGCAGGGGGGTGGTGGTGGTAATACATTAAGGAGTGATTTGAGGGAGATTGATGAACTAGATAATATAAAACAGATAGTAGGTACCAGGTCTGCAGAGACCTAATCCACTTTACAGTAGCTGAATCTATCAAGTGCCACAAATTCCAGGCATGGGGGATCAAGACAAGAGGGTGATAATGCAAAAGCTTTTGAAGGGACAGTGTCAGAGAAGCAGAAAGGAAGTTTTTGCTGTAGATAAAGTAGCAAAAGAATGATGATGAAGCAATTTTAAAGAAGTAGGATAATTAGTAAGGGCATTCTAGGAGTCTTTAAAAGCTATTAACTATGGACACAATAATACCAAGTATCACCTCTTGGCTCTCAGTTTTCTCTCTGCAAACAAGCAATCTAACAAATGGAGATGAAAGAGGAAAAATGGCTTGCATTTTGATGGAAAAAAATTCCTTTCAGCAATGTTTTATCTGCCTTGTCTTTTTAGGCACAATCAAATTAAATGGAGTATTAAGATTCATGCTGTCATGCAATTTTTAAATCCTTTTTTCAAGGCTGTGTTAGTTCAACACTCTTCTAAACCCACTTACTAATAATTTACTATTAACAGTGTGACCTCAGTTAACCAAACCTTTTCAGAAATCCCTCTTTTCCCTGCCAAAAAAGATTTTTGCTGACTTTTACCTAAATAGCGTTCTTTTTTCAGGATGTTTTAATTTGATCAGATAAGTTTCTTGTTCTCATTTAATTTTGCAGCACTAGAAATTCACCATTAGCAAAAGATTAGATAGCAAAGAATAACACATAAGTACTGGTAGGTAGCATTAATATACTACATAGATAGAAATACAGTTTCTTTAAAGAAATGAGATTAACCCCTGCAGAAAATGGGCATATATCTGCATGCAAACCAACAGCTCAAGCAAAATTCAGGCCTAACTAAAATAAAAATTAAGTGGAGAAAGTACAGCTATTTTGTAGCCACATTTTAAGAGAGTATAATTTCTTAACATGGGAGAATGGGTGACAGATTTACACCACTAACTCAATATGAAATTACATACTCGTCTCCTGAAAATTTCAGAGAAATGATCTACCAAAATCAACTGTCATGGCATGCGTGTTTCTTGAGGGAGTATGGCTATGAGTCACATGTGCTGGTGACCCTCTTGGTGGTGATTAACTTCCAGTCCTGAAACACCACACTGCTTTGTTGTCCTTATGCTGAACTCTTTATTATCCTTTTCTTTCTTTCATAAAGTGCTGATATTTTTAATATGGTAGAAAATAATAAATTAATAGAAATGTCTGCTTTGTGTTTCAGACTGTAAAATACAGTATTAGGGAGGTTGATGACAGTCTGAGTCAGACTATAGAAAACACTTTACTCTTCAGGTATGCTAGAGTATAGACAGTGTTGGGTAGTCGGGTGCCTTGGATCATCCATATTTGACATGGAGTCATTACGACACTGAYGGGAAGCACTACATCAAACTCATGGTTTTTACTGTCTTCATTGCTGCCAAAAGAGCAAAGGAAATTCCCCCTGCCGCTGTTGATTGGAGGGTTACTCCTTTTTTCCTCTTGTAACACAAAACTGGTAAGGTAGCTGTCACCCTAGCCGGTGTCAGCACTCTGCAATGCAGCGTGCAGAGGTGTTTTGTAAGGCAGTTGCTTCTTTGCCAATGCTGCAAGTTTCAGATTTACTTCACAGCAGCTGTTGCCTCTCCTTCCTCAACCAAAATCAGTGGAAGCAGAAAAGAGGCTTGAACACAACTTTAATAACTGATGGTGCCTGCCACTGCGTTGTCATTACAGGATGGAAAGGAAGAAAAGTTCTTGCTCTAAGAGAGACAAAAGCAGCAGATTTAGTAGAACCCCAGAGGCAGTGCTGAATCTTTCCCTCTTAGTGTGATAGGGATTKTAAAGTTAAGTGAGACACTGGAATTAGATCTTCTGTAAGGCTTTATATTCCCCTTAGCTCTTTGACATGTGTGAAAAGCTCTCAGAACATCCTGTCCTCTGCCCTAATTATAGACTAATAGAGATAAGACTTGCTTTAAAATTATTTGTTTGTAATAAAAGTCTGAGTGTTTAGCAGTCTTCTTGAACCAGTAAGTGTAAGCTGTGACATCCAACTCCTTTCCATATGATCTCCTTCCCCCTACACACACTATAATTTTCAGGTATCTCTATTAATAGTGCTAAGAGGTCTATCAGCCACTTAGATAATAGGCCACTGAGGATTTTCCATACAACTGGAGATGTTACAAAAACACACTCTATGTGAACTTTGACTGGAGCATTTCTAAGTCTCATTGAGTGGACTCCAGAATGGCAAAAAAGGCCTGGAATCTCCTTCAAAATGAGTAGAGATGGACCACAGGACAGATCTGACAAACTATATATATATATATATGTATATATGTATATCTGTATATATATATATATGAAATTCAAATATATGGGAAACTGACTCACATATCATCCAAATACTGTCTTGAGCAACCTAAGAACACAACACAAAAAGAAAACCAAGTAACAAAGATCAACAGTCTGCTTTCACTTATGTAAGTGAACCTTGGCTGTCTTTTCTCAAGCACTGTGGGAAGAGATGCAGCTGTAATACAGCATTTTTCAATTCCTTTGAATTTTCTGTTAAATCTTTTACTGATACACTCAGTCTCCTAAGGAGAAAAAGCACATGAAACRAGAATTTGATTTGGTAAGTTTTTAGGATCTTCTTCACTTTTTCTGTCCRATTTCTTATTCTAATTACCTACTGACTGTGCTGGGTTTTTTTCTGTCATTACTKAAATAGAGAAGACAGTGATGAGGCAACTCATCAGCCAAATAAAAAAATTTTGACGTCAATTTATGCCATTACAAGCTGTTCTCAAATGTGAACTTCTTTAGTAATAGCAAAATAGAAACATATATAAAAAAGAAAAAAATAAAAAGCACTGGGGATGGTACCAAACAGGAATGAAGGATGAGGACTGATGRGAGCAGGCAGACATGTTTGAAACATGTTTTCTGAAATGACAGAATTGTGGCTTGGCTGAGAAGATAGGGTATAAAGTGGATGAAAGTAAAGACTAACAGAAGTATATTAAAAGTTCTAAGGAGAAATTAGGATATTACAAGATTAAAAAGCTTGATGAGAATGGGAGAGGTGTGAAATAAAATTGTAATATTTGGGAGAACACTGCAGAGATATTTTTGCTTGTGCTACCCAGCAGRAGGCAAAAATCAGTGCTAGGAACTGACTAGAACAATAAACAAAAAATATTCAAAACCTTGTTCAGAAACAGGTTTAAGATTTTTACACATAAAGCAATTATTTTGGGAAATAGCTGACCATATATATGGAAGTCACATCACAATACACCAATTGCCAGGGATTCTAGAAAACTCTGGGTCTTACACACACAGCAGGAAACTCTAAACTGAACTCCTTTGATATGATGTTTAGTGTGAAGGTTTAAGAATCTGTGTCCAGTTAAAAATTTCTAGTTTTAATCATTTAATTTATTCTTTCTCCTGTCTTCTAGCAGTTCTGCCTTCTATTTTTCCTCATCAATTTATTCAGGTTTAAGTAGAAAGTTAAACCTCATTAAAAGCACCTTCAAAAATATACCTCACGCTGCCCTTCYCATGATCAAAGTGTATAGCATTACTCCTGCAGGACAATGCTAGCAGGTCCTGAAGAAAGCTTAGAAGTTGCTCTAAATGGTGCAAAAGACRTTTCCACCCCCTTTCTACAGGACTAGAGAAGGACTTCACAGTTTGACAATCTTATTTCGGAGACTATCAGACTGTATATAAGTGGGTGTTAGTKAAAATATAGTTTCTGTGAATGCTGCCAGACAGTAAAGAATTGAGTGTMTGTGATTGTCCAAAACAGAGCTTTTGTCCTCTTAATTTGAAGCCTGCYTCTTCCTAGATGCAACTTATATGGGCTAGGTTTAAATATTGAAGTGCCTGGGCTAAACAGAGTTGGCATATCCAGTTTCTTCCATTTGATACAGAGTCATGAGGCAGGATGGATCAGAAGCCTGAATGTGCATGCTGTTTCTGCATATATGCTGCTTAGAGAGCACAGAGGCTGGGAAAACTGGTGGGGAAGGGGGTTCTTCTGAAAAGAGGAGCTGGCACCAAAAGAAGAGTTCCCAAAAAGAAGCAGCCTTTGAAAGACAGGCTGGAGGAAAGATCTCAGAAGTGGGTGTAGATTCTGAAGATGAGGTAGATGCATGAAGCTGAATGTCAGAGGATACCCCAGGACCTTGGCTGGTGATGCCCAGGATGGGTAACTGTGAGAACTGTCTAAGCTCAGACAATTCAAGAGTTCATTCCTCACACATATTCCCTTCTAGACTCTTCACCATCCTTATTATCTTCCTTTGGATGCTCTCTAAAAGCTTTATATCTTATACTGTGGTGTGCAAAACTGCACACAGGACTTAARGTGAGACCACAGCAGCACAGAGAAGTTGTATTGCAGTAAAGCATAAAAAGAAAATAAYTATAAGGCTGTAAGAAGTAAATACTGTGAGGAAATACAGAAAATATTTTGATTCCAAATAGCGGGATAGTTCAATAGAAGTTAGGTATGGACTGTATTAGCTATAAATACAGATGAGATAAAAAACCACAAAACATTAAGCTTTTAGAACACTTGGGTAGAATGTTTGCCAATTAAATATCTAAAAAACTAACAGCAGATATGTATGACAAAAGTCAGCTTGATGACAAAGTGTCCAAATTGAACTTGATAATGCTATGGAAAAATTTCCCCCCATGACCAAATCTGTTCAAAGCTGATATGCAAGCAAGAAATGTAGTTAGGCATCAATGACTACATTTGTGATCCTTTAGATTGTAACCTGACTTTGGCATGGGCTTTGTTATTTAAGTGTTTTATTTTACTCTTGCAGAACACCATAAATGCTATGGAGTAACTAGGAGCAATGATGCTTTTTGAACCATGCTGGAAAGAAAATGGAAATGGATGTTTAACAGGAAGGATGCAGAAATAATATCTCAAAAGAAAAAAMCAGAATTGATGCATGAAAAAATAAGGAAAAAATGGMAAATTTACAATTCAACAAAATGGGAATGGATATCATCTCAATAGCCTTCCCTAATATATAATAGTCAGYCAGCCATAGTATAATATCCTACAAAGTTATCCTGCCTCATATTGGAGGTCTTTTTTTAATAAAAGCAGAGAATGGAATGACCACTGACATGAGAATAAATTGACCAGGGATTCTGTGCATATCCATCTCTGTAATATAGAAGGAGCAGCTTAGTAAAGTATAAGGAAAAAAATAGATTTGAAAGGAATATTTATCAAACTTAATGGATTGATTCAATTTGAGCTCCTCTTTTTTTTTTTTCAGTAAATTCCCTCTGATTCCAAATGTTACCTTGTGTTGCTTACTCTACAACAATCAATTGCTTTGCAGCAATATAAATGTGTATTACTGAGTTAAGCATGGCTAAAGAAACTTTGCTTATTATTATTACTATTATTCTCTAAGACCTGTAACCCCTTCTAAGAAATTTGGTTATTATATCAARGTGCTGTGCACTTGAAGTTTTGCTTTCCCGATATGCTTACATCTTTATTTAACCTCGTGTCTGTGATTAATGGAATGTGCTATTTCTGTTTCACTGTAATGGATGGCTATGCTGGAGCAATGCACAACTTAGTAATAACATCTCATTCCATACAAGACATTATAACAGAAATTCATAGCTTAACCAGAGCTGACAAATGCATTTTTATCCTGTATTTATTTATCTCTTTCTCTTTGACATCTCTTTATAACCTAAGTGGCTTTCCCTGTAAAATCCCACTGGTAGCACTTCTTCTCAAAAGTTCTCTTCTAACTACCCCAGGGATTGCATTACCCCAAGAACTGAGTTGCGGTATTCACAGGCTGTATACGAAAGTGCAGATACAAATGTGCAATTCCTTCATTTGGAAGCCAATTGTGCACTTCAATGGAATAAGAAAAGTATGTCATATCCCTTGGTTACTAAAATGTTAAAGCATGTTTTTTATCCTGAAATGAAAGAATTATTGAAATCCTTTTGCTGACATACATCAAGCATTACAAAAATATAATGTGACTTGCAATTTTTCAGTAGTGGGCTGATTCATGTAGTTACATGAATATAGAGAGGACCAAAAGACTGAAGTTTAAGATGCATCCTGAATTCATTTATGATTTTATCTGTTGCTGTGTTTATACTTAAAACAGCAAACATACAAAGAAAAAAGATTTATGACTATAAAAGATATTTCTAATGTCCTAAAAGAAAATCTTTCTAAGTCAAATACAAAATGCTTGACTGATCCAAATTATACTAAAGTTAAATACTTGTCATCCAACCTCAAATGAATATCATGTAACTGGAATAAATTCAGGAAGGAATTATCAGAAAGACAAGGATTTTTACATGTAACTTAAACAAGATTCTATTTTATATATATGATAGTACTTTGTAAGATTTTACATAATATCTCATTCAGGAAAGACAYATCTATTGAAATGTAACCTATGCTGCCTAAAAGGTTTGGCAAACATGACTAAAGAATGATGATTTAAATTTTCTAGTAACATAATGGTCATAAAAAATAATAATGAGCAGTAGTCTTAATATAAACAAAAGGAAGTATTTTCCTATACAACCACAGGACATAATTAAACTGGGAATCTCATTGTCAGAGGAACTAGGAAAAAAAAAGAAAAACTATCACACTACTGATGAGTTCAGAAATTGATTTGTCAAATTCATGTAAAATAGRTTCTTGGCAACTATAAACAAAAAAGTCTTGGATGAAACCTTGGGAATGGGTTTCCATCTTCCTAAGAWGGAGATTGGAAAGGAAAAGGAAATATCAACTAGAACATTATCCTCTATGGTACTGAGAGCCCTGTATGATTTCCTATATGATTAACTGTTATTAATGTCATCAGAAAATTACACTTGTCTAGGGAAACTCTGTACTGACCCTACATTGTCGTTTTTCAGCCTTTCCTCCTACTCTCTGTTGCACCTATGCTTTGTATCTTCTTCCACTTCAAATTTTATCAGTAAAGGATTTTTGCTTAGTTCCACAGTTCTTGGAATTTGTTCTTCAATGACTACACTATCTATAGCATCAAACATTTGTAGAGTGCGGTTTAACAGACTATCCTACACCAAAAAATTGTTACTTTTATGAAGCAAATGGAAGATCAAGGTCCTAAACAAGTTTTGGACATCTAAGGATAGAGCAATACATGTAATAATGCGTTGTTTAGGTCTTTTTTGTAGGAACAGATCCTGGCTTTGTACCTAAAAACCAGTGTGATTATCAATATTCATTTTGACTTGTTAATGGAAATCTATTTTTCCCCTGAGAATTTGCTTGAAACTTAATGCTTTATGAGTGTTCTATTTGTCCTTTTGATTATTCTCATCATCATTCACAAGTGTAAATGTTATTCTAAAACACTCTGAATGAAAAATCTTTGATATTGATTTTTGTTGAAATTGATGCTGCAATTAACATCGGAATACAATGAAATTGCTTCAAGATTTTTGAAGATTTTCAAACAGTCTTAACTGTTACATAAAGGCCACAATTTCTTAGTTGGAAATTACCAACAATTTGCTTATCATGGTTACAAGCTATATGGGATATTCTCTAAAGGATTTTAAAAGCTGTCAAGGATTGCAAATATTTTTATGACATTTAAAGCTGTGAAAGAGATACAGCATTAAGTTTTCTGCCTTTAAAGTTAAATTAATTTGATTGGTGTACTCCCATTAGTCTCATCTGTATTCTAACATGCACTATATTTGGTAATACAATGGCCTCTGGAAACGTGCACAGTGTTTCTTTGTTTTTCACTTCTGGTTTTGAGACAGCATGTGATAATGTTCTCTGGAGTGTGAAATTTTCTAATAGAGCCTGCCAGAATATAAACTTGCTTGGATATTGTCACAAGTCTAAGTAGAGGTTTTTGGTGATTGCTAYTAATGTCCAAAATTTTCCTAGGTTTATTAAAAACTAAAGTATTTAAAAAAACCCTTTATGTAGTCTGAGTTTCTATTTTATGGCAACTGTGGCARCTTAAGAAATACCTCTTTCTTCTAGGGTTAAAGCACAAAAATATGCCAGCTATCAATTAGGAATCAAGGTACATATAAAATTACAGTGTCAACATTTCAGTCTTTAGACACCTTTAGATTTATTCAAACTTGCATTTTGAATAAAATTTATTACCTTCTTCATACAAAATGTTAATGTACACCTTTCTTCAGTGTTTTGTAAATTAGCCATTGATGCAAAACAAACATATAAATAAAAGTTATTACTAATGGCAAGCAACCTTTTCATGGGCAAAATCTGTGCAAACATTTTTGTCATGAGAGATAAATTGTCAGGTGAAGGGATGAGGTACGTTTCTTTAAATGATGCTTCAGAACAACTGAAAACTGTATTTGGTCAACAGTGGTTTAGAGRCGTATGCACCAGATGCCTGCAGGCCATCTCATAGGATTTTTTTTTTTAATTGTCCGAATGGATGTTAAAAAACTATTCATCTCAGTTCTAGAGGCTGGCCTTTCTAAGGTGGGTCTMTGGAAGACACATGTTGTCAAGTCCTCTCCTGCCTGTCCCTGTTTTAACTCTGATGGAGATTAACAATTCTTATCTACAGGGCTTTAGAAAAAAATTTAATGTGAGCAGTCATTTGTTTCCSTAGTCTCATTATTAGAGTGAATCCAACATCCTTTGTTTTATCTGCTTAACAAATGCATTTGGGTGTAGCACAATTCTTGACAACCTTTTAAGAATAAATACCTGAGATTAACCTGTTTGTTCTTCCATCAGAAATATTCTGATTTTTTCTTTCCTTTTGAAAAATCAACATCTATTCAGGGAAAGTTTAAATAATGCCTAACTTCCCTGACTTACTAATTAAAGAAAGACTCAAAACTACACAGAAGCCTTTCAGTTCAACTTCATGAATAAATGAACAATCCCTTTCAGATAAATCCAAGTCTTGCACTTTGGTATAATGATTTCAGTGAATATACTGTCACTACTGATGGCATAGATGATTACAAAGTTTTCTCTTCAAGATACATAAAAGGCAGTTTTGGATCATGATCTATCAGCAGCTAGGATTTAAGGTCCCTTCCTGTATATTTGCTTTGCATGGCTGACTTTGAAGAGWTTTTTTTCTGTATGATATTAAAAAGCAAATGTTGCTGTAATTTTATTTGGCTTTTTCAGAGTACATAAATTAGATGCTATGTGAGTGAGAGAGTCTGTGCTTTTGCGTTAAAAGCTTTCACCTGGCATAAACAAATGACAACGTCACTCCTCATGGCTGGAAAGACTAATAAAGGATAGTAGTTCTCAAAAAACACTGCATCTGTTTTCAAATAAAAACATTGAGGCATTTTATAAGTTGGGGGAAGAACATTCATATAATTCAAGAAACAAATGTAACTTCAAATGGTATCTTTACATCACATATAGTGCATCTAACCAAAGCATAAATCTTGGAATGATTTTTTTKTTKTTGTTAAA
Organism: Cardinalis cardinalis; assembly: GCA_014549065.1. Lineage (NCBI taxonomy): Eukaryota > Metazoa > Chordata > Aves > Passeriformes > Cardinalidae > Cardinalis > Cardinalis cardinalis. Next base: position 2,035,398 of record JACDOX010000073.1, read on the forward strand.
AGGATATAGATAGATATGGATATTTAAGAGTGAGAACATTTTACATAAGTGATGGAAGTAGCAATGTTAAGAAGCTGTTAACAATATCTATTTGCTCTAACTGATCTAACTGTGACAAAAGGTTAACTCATTACCTCTCTTACCTGCCAAATGCCCCATTCTGTACAACACTGGAATCTGTGTAAGTGAAGCTAAAATCTCACAACATGAAGACTGGCCTAATTCTTAGCCTGAACTGAAATACATCATGATATACACATCATCGTGCCTTGCCTGAAAGAGAAGAAATTAGACCAAAACAAACTAAAGTCTTAATTTAAYACATAAAAAAGTAAAATAAGCAGAAAATACCAAGTCCTGATTATATCAGTACAGCTGTGTAGAGTCTTATTAATATAGGAATGATTGTCTAAGAATATGACACAAAGGAAAATACTTGTTGGACCAAACAATGTGACTGCAAAATTCAAAATGTGCCATAACATGTAAGTTTTTCTGACTTGGTTACTGAGAAATTCAAGCAATTGACAGGATCTGAGGAGATTTCAAGCTCTCAACTGCATTTCCAGCTTGCTCTCTTTTTATTGAGAGATATTTTAATGCAGACATTGAGCTGAAAGCTGGAATTTGACAATGTACTGCATACCCATCTCTTAGAGAAACAGGTAGGGGTCAGTGCTCTTTCTGATTCACCCCATGGGAATCAAATATTTACACAGGTTAATGCTCCATGATTAGCTCTTTTAAGTGAACTGTCTATGAAGGAGATTGTCCAATCTTTTCCCTATCAACATTTGAGCTCAATTTTGGGATGGTGTGTTTGTGTAAACTGATATCTAGAAATGAAGTTTTATTTTTGTAGATGAACCTCAAAAGCATCTGCTTTTCTCCAGTTTCCCAATGGTGAGACAAGAGGCAATGACCTCTGACATTTAATGTTGTCACATTGCAGCTGATCTGAAGCTGCTCYCTAAATTCAACCAACCTAGAAGAAAACAAGTCCCCAGATAAGTTTAATAAGCCATATTAAACTCATTGCTGTTTGCCGATGACCCATAGGTGTTGTGTCGTGCGTGTCTCCGACCCACCACCCCACAAAACACGMGGATGTAAACATATTACTTAAGGATGGGGTTTGGTTTTGTTCTTTCTTCCAGACACAAGAAAGCTCAAGATATGTGACTCAGGCATTTTTTCTTGGCGTCCTCATTCATGATCACAGAATCACAGAATATGCAGAGTGGTAAGGGACCATCAATGTGATGATGAGAAACGTAAATTTTACTTTGAGCTTCAAAGTCTCTAAGATTTCATGTGAAGACGGATAACTTTCCTGCTTAAAACAACTGCTGCATGCAGCTGCTGAGGGAAAGCAGAGAAATSTGACTTCCCTTGCATCTGCACCCCAGGTTGCGTGATAGCTTCATAGAAGTATATTTCATCTTCCCCTCTTGACTACTGTCTTTGCCCTTACACCATCGCACTGCATAGGTGAGACAGCCATGGATATTTGGATTACCTCCACAGAGGTTTCTGTTTTCTCCTTCAGTGCATTAGCAGTCTTGTTTTCTCAGCAGCAAATGTTGTAATTATGGTGGGTGACTTGTTCTTGTAGGGTCAGACAAAGCTTCATCTCATTTTGACCTTTGATGAAATGAATCATGTCRTATATTTCACATGTGCCCTTTCCAGATATGTGATGGCAATCTATCTGACAGAGACATGGAGGAAAGGACAAGACAAAATAATAACTGATGCTATCAGCAATAGCAGGTGCAGAAGATCASAGTTTTTTAGTTTTTCGTGCTACATTTTCTGAGACAGTAAACATGTATTGCTTGTATAACACACAAAACCTTTTTCTTTCTGCACTAAGTTAAGCCACTAAAGGAAAAAAAGTTATATGCCACAATACATCTTATCTCATTTTTCTCTTACACTTTCTGCTGTAAAAAAGACTTTCAGTGGTTCTGTTTCTGGAAAATTCATCTGACTTCAATGAGGTAGCATGAAGGTTTCTCAGGAATTATTTAAGAACATATTGCTGAGTTTAACCCTGATGGACACAGCAGCTCTGAAGTTTATGTTTTGTAGAAGCAGTAAAAAAAGCATAAGCATAACCTGGGTACAACATTTTCACTTTATAACAAAMATGAACATAGATCTGCAACCAATCTGGATTCTTTTGAGGTTCTCCTGAGGAAAGTTTGCCAATAATTTATCCAACAGTGAAACAAATATCTTTTTCAATGGCTTGAGCAAAAGGGAGCCAATTTCAGTATAAAGCTTATTGATGCAAGTGAGCTTGCTGAGTCTTGGAAAAAAAMTTACTTTCAGAAATAAGCACTGTGTGGTGAACATGTGAAATACCCGTRACAAGGCAGCTGCCAAGTGTCTATTCAAATTGGTGTTTTTATCAACATAATTCCCAACATGGTCTGTCTGCATGTTGCACACAAAGTGCACATGTTTTTCCATGGCAGTGTGCTTGCATAGCTGTGCATTGGTTACAATACTTTGTGGTGGTTCTTGGGTCTGAGTTTATACACAGCCACATCCCTGCCCTGTAGYGGGGTGAAAGCTGCTTTGCATTGGGTTTTCTCTTGCTGAGCAACAGAACTTTCCATCTTGCTCCATTTTCTTATTTTCTTGGAAATAAATCTAGATACCTGACCTAGTGGGCACAGAAACRGTCTGTGTTTCTGTTCATTCTGTCTGGAATTACCTTTTTTATATAAGATGAAGTTTCATTTTCAAAAACTCCTTCATTTTAGAGAAGATAAAAATTTTTAGTCCAGTAATCCAAGTGGAGAGACTAAATTTGTTTTTATGCAAGAAACTGAGGAAGATGAAAGGACACATTTCAGATGCTACAATGATTATGTGTGTCACTATGTCTTTTATTGTCTTCATCAGTACCTGCTAAAAGTCCTCATCTCTAGTTTTAAAACCATGGTCTGATTTAATTTATAATAAAAGCGATCTTTGGATGATGAGTATGTGGTTTGGAAATAACACTATGTAAATGAATAAATCTCCATTTGAAGATTTCAGTGTTAGATAATTTTATTTTCTTCTGTATCTTAAAAACAATGCCTCTGTTTTAAGAAACTAAATAATATAAATTTTTGAACAGAAATAAATCCAAAACATAAATGAAACATATAGATTAAAAAAATAATAAAATCTATTTATTATGAGCGCTGTATGCTTACCAAAATATTTCTGAAACTGTTTTCTGTGAACTTGTCTTAATTATAATATCTGGTATGGGCATCTTTCAAATTTCCTTAGGACTTTTAGTGCTCCCATTCCTAATCTCAGATTGAAAACAGTATTTCATCTGGAAAGGATATTATACAGCATCTTCTTTCCAAAAACAAGCGATTTATTTGTCCAATGTCATAAAGGAAGCCAAAGGAAAAGCCAAAGGAAAACTAACTCTGTTACCTGCCTCTATTACTTACCTTACAAAATCCTGACTCTATTACCTGCCTTTACCAATTAAGGCATACATCTGTGCAAACATGAAAAAGTTTACTCAGATRCTATCTCAGGGGTGAATAACTGTTGATTAAGATTTTACCTCCTTGCAAGCAATAGAGGTTTTATTTTGAACCAATGAAATTATTTTATTGTTTCTAACAGATTTAAATACTTTTATGAAGTTATTTTACAGGTTCAGTTGGCAGTGTTTCTATACCCAAACACAGAAAGGGAGGTGCTTTAGAAAATGGCCAACGTTTCACAGAAGATATTTACCTTTGTATGTGCAGAAAAAAATATGAATAATGCAGAAACACAGTATTACATTATTATAGTTCTCATAGAGTCATTGAATCTTTAAGGTTGGAAAAGACSCCCAAGACTGAGCCCAACCTTTGAGTGAACACCACCATGTCAACTAAACCAAAGCACTAAGTGCCATGTCCAGTAATTTCTTGAACACATCCAGGGATGGTGACCCCATCAGCCTCCTGGGAGCCCATTCCAGTGCTTTGCCCTTTCAGTGAGAAAATCCTGCAGACTCGTAACTAAACATGTGAAATACATAAACAGTGCCAGCATAACATAATCACTTGTATGAGGAAAAGGAAACATGCAATGTTCAAATAGGAACTGTGCTTTTTTTTTTCTTTTACAAATGCATAGATTAGTTGCCTGTAGAGAGGGATATTTAACCAATTTCAAGAAGCAATTGACAGGARAAAAAAGGCTGTTTATTTGTGGAATGAACATTCTAAGAATCAGAGCAAGAAACATACCTCTCTTCTTCTAGAGATTTTTGTCAGAACAGGRTATGCTAAAGGCGTTGCTAAAACCAGACATATAAACTATACATCCTATGTGAAAAACTGACCTCAATTCTGTTTCTTCAAAGTAGGAAATATCATGGGAAATGTGGGAGAGGAATAAGCTCATCTAGAAACTGGTAAATGTGAAAGAATGAGATGTGTGAGAGAGTAATAAGTTGGATAAAGCATTTCTGAGCTTTGAAATCTCAGAAGGATACACATATACTCCAAATAATTTTCTAAAAAAATACAGAAATACCAATATTTTCAGCTTTATTCTTCTAAAAATATACATTTTATTGAAAAAAAAAGATTCCCATAATGCTTATTTGAGAGTCTAACTTTCTGTGTCAGGTCAATAAAATGTTTAAATTCCAATATGATAAACTCTAATCAAGAAAAAAAAAATTCAAATGATTTTGTGACACAGATTTGAAATATCTCACTGCAAGGCTTTGATATTATGTGTGGAAAAAGCATAGCATCACATAAATAGTATCTTTTACACGTTGAGACATATTAACAATTCATTCATATTCTTACTCAATGTCTTTGTGATGGATGAAACCTTTCTTTATGGGCAGCCATCATCTTCCTTATGTAAGAAGCAATGCTTTTTTTCCTACCAATAACAGAAATCCACCTAACAGAACTTGATGGAATTTTATGAGTTCAACACATGGGAACAACCTGGTTCTGTACCTTCAAGATCTCCTTTGGAAGAATATCCAGGATCCCTGGACGTTTGCCAGTCATGAAGTCATTTTGCCCTTCATGACTGCTCCCCAAGGGACTCTGTGAACAGGCCCCTAAGCAGGGCAAAGTCTGCCCTCTGGAAGTCCAAGATTCTGCTGAGCAACTCCTTTGTTCTTTGACTGCCAAGAGATCTCCAGCCACCACATCCCTCACCAGTCCTTCACTGTACACAAGCGCCAGGTCCAGTGGGTACCTTCCCTAGCTGGCTCCTTCACCAGCTGTGTCAGGCAGYTRTCAGCCACACACTCCAGGAACTTTCCTAGGCTGTGTCCTTTGCTGTGCTGTATTTCCAGCAGACTTCTGGTCAGCTGAAATCYCCTCCAAGGGCCAGWGACTGTGAGACTTCTCCCAGCTGCTTATGGAATATTTCAGCTGCCTCTTTGCCCGGGTTGGGTGGTCAGACACCGACTCCCACCAGGATACCTGCCTTGTTGGCCTTTTGTAAGACCTGCTGCAGCTGGTGATTATTTTCATGTCCAAGGAAAGTAGTTTTAAAAATCAACATTTAAAGTGGATTATTTAATTCAAGGGAAGTTTGAGCTGATAGAGGCTTTGATATATTCTCTAATATTAAAAAAATCCCAAAAACTGAGAAAGCAAGAGCAATTTTCAGTGTCTCTAAAGAWGAAAAAAGGCYTTTTTTTAGATCTGCTTGAGCCACTGCTTACAAAGCCATCCTGAATCTCTTTTTTGTCTTGTTTTGTTTTGCTTTGTGGCACATCACCTAGCGTGTATTAACTTTTTCTCATGTTCTCACTTTTTAAATATTCTTCTTACCCAATGTGTGCATGTTACTATTTTTAAACCACAATTATTGCACAAGGAAAGACATCTCTGACAAGTTCGCCAGTCGGATATAGAGTTTGTTAATTAAGGCATTCCTTTAATTTGAGTACTTTTAGTGCAGAGCATGTACAACATCATTTCACAGGAGACCCCTGAACTAACTCCTTTGCAGAAATTTCAATGCAGACACCTGCATAGTTCCAAAAGTATTTTAAAACATCACAATTAATACAAAGGTTAATGTGGAATATACAACTTCCAGATGTAAGGAAATGACATTACTTCTCTGTCCTCCACAGTAACATATTAATTCACAAAATTTTCTATGCTTTCTGCACAAACATAACTATAATGATTAGTGATTACAGCAGCTATGATATTTGACAGAAATAGGGAAGCATACTTCATAAAAATAGAAGATTTTATTCTGCACACAGGAATTACTCCTGTTGTCAGCAAGATGAAAATTTACTACCCCAGGAAGTCATAAAGACTCTGATGCATTCTTACACAACACAATGTGAGCTGCATCTGAATGAGACTGTCCTTTCCAACAGCTTCACCCTCACCCTGCACTACACAGGACAAGCTAACATCTCTGGCATACTTTCTGAGGCTTTTGTACAGAGCACAGACAAGCCAGGTTACTTCAAGGCTGGAAGTGTTTTCTACTTATTTTAATTGAGGGGGTCATTCCTTGTTTCAGAGAATATATTAAGAAATGTGTTTTCCATGACTGGTTTTCTCTAATGCCCAAATAGCCAATGGAGCAGTGAAACGTTTTGTCATGTCTTTTAGGAAGAATCTAGAAAAGCTGTGAAAATGATGCTTGCTTGTCTCCCAGCCCGTGAATACTCTATTTGTGAAGGTGAAGAATAGGTACAATAGTAAGTCATCAGTTAGAAGGAAAAGGACAACCATATTCATCACCAAGTCCAGGAATAGTACAAACAATGAAACAAATAATTTCAATTTCTGCAAAACTTTAATGCAATGGATGAAACACTTGGCAACGAGGAAAAAGAAGAAAATTTTGCATTTGCATCTGCATTCTGCTAAGGGCTTGTAATTGTGCTGTAGAATTCAGTTCTTACGGTGGTGAGTTCTGGTTTTGACTGGGATAGGGTTAATTTTTATCACAGTAGGTACAAAGCTTTGGGTTGTGCAGAAAACAGGGCCGATAACAAAGAGATGTTTCCATCACTGTTGAGCAGCTCTTGCATGAGTCCTYACCCCACCTTGCCAGAGAGGAGGCTGGGAGTGCACAAAGGGCTGTGAGGTGACAGAGCCAGGACAGCCAATCCTCCTGACCCAAGGGATATTCCCCACTCTATGGCATCATGCTCAGCATATAGAACTGGGGAAAAAGGAGGGAGAAGGGACATTTGGAGGGATGGTGTTTGTCTTCCCAAGTCACCATTAAAGATGAAACCTGCTGTGTTGGAGATGACTGAACACCTGCCTGCCCATGAGAAGGGTGAAWGAATTCCTTGCTTTGTTTTGCTTGCGTATGAAGCTTTTAATTTACATATTAAACTGCCTTTATCTCAACTCATGAKATTTCTCACTTTTATCCTTCCAATTCCCCTATCCCATCTGAGGATGTTGTGTGAGGAGCTGTGTGGGGCCTAGTTACTGGCTGGAGTTAAACCATAATACRGGATGAGAATAAAAATTATCCAACCCCCTGATATCACAAGGTAATGATAGCTGCATRAGTTAATATAACAGCCTAATGTTGAGGATTTGTAGCCACTTTGGACCAGGTTTCAGAAGTATCTTTATTAGCTATGGATGTCGTGCCAGCTGATATAGGTATTTACTGACAGAGTTTCTGGGTTTTAGTACTTTGGTCTCTGAAAAGTCTACCCATGTGGACCAGCACTTAGGGGGAAAAAAAAAAAAGAAATTTTTACCATTCTTAGTGCAGTATACTATAAAACTAAAACTAAACTCTTCCTAGAGATAGAAAGACTTCTCCACTTTTACACAGATGCATTCTGTATCATGCTTCTGAAAGTTTATGTATATAGGGAAGTTCAATTGACAGAATCATACAATATCSACAGTGGAAGGGACCCACAAGGATCATCCAAGTCCGAGTTCTGGCCCTGCAACAGGACAACTTCAAGAACTGTGCCATGTGCCTGAGAGTGTTCTACAAATGGTTCTTGAACTCCATTGATGCTGTGACCACTACCCTAGGGAACCTGTTCCAGTGCCCAAATAAAAAATTAAATTTAAAAGTACCCACACAGATAAACAAAAAGCGATTCTTTGAACTTGAAGTACAAACATCTATTTTCTTTATTTTGGTGTCAGATGGATACTATATATTGAACTCTCTTAGAATTCCTTTCTGTTCTGACAGACTGAACAACAGAGATTATTGATTGAACACTTTAAATCACTTAAATAGAGAAATTTCCTTGCAGTATCCAAGACATCAAGTCAGAGTATTCTGGTACAATGCTTCATCAAAGTGAATTATAGATTAAACAAATAGAAACTCAGGGKTTTTTTTCTGGCCTTTTACTAAGGAAATGTGTGTTCATTCAGTGAAAGCTTGTCTTTTACCCATTGATTGCTCACGATTTCTTGCAAACATTGTTTATTTTGTTGGGTTTTATAATCAATACATCACAAGGCATCCATATCTTCGCTAACATTAGCAAGAAAAAAAGAAAATAACTTTTTTTACAGATAAGGCTTTCTAAATTAGTAGCAGCATACAAAATAAATGATAATAGAGTAGTATTTGGAATGAAGCTCTTGTTTAGTCAAGTTCCATGAAAGTACCCTACATTCCAGCAACCACAGAGCTTCCTAAAGCTCTCAGGCTGGCYGCCTTTTGAATTAAAATCAGGACATTTGTCTTCTATTAGAATCTGAATGCTCAGATTAGCCATCTTGTACAAAGATATGTGGGAGTTTGAGGTGCAGGTTCTGCCTCATTAGAGGTATTTCGACTTGATGCACATGAAGAGAAAACCAAAAATAAACTCTTCCTAGAGATACAAAGACTTTTCCACTTTTACACAGATAGTGCTCTTTCTCACAGCAATACCTTTGTTGTTTTTCTCTGTTCTCTAGGCACTAGWTTCTGGAATATTTTGAATGTTTTTCTGATTATACCTTCAAATATTAAGGATTTGTTGGGATTTTTTTTTTAAATCTATRGTGTGTGGTATATTCACAGTTTATCACAAAAGAAACATCCTTTTTCTGAGTGCATACTATTTTTACAGTATTCCCCCTAATTGTTTTTAATAGTGACCTCTATGAAGTTTCTCATGTTATCAGATTGATTTTGAAGGGTCTTTAATTTACTGCACTAAGATAAAATAATGACTATCACTTCTTTTCACCTTATATTTAGCTTTTATCTCAGCTTTCCAACAGTAAATTCAGGTTTCGAAATATAGTACCCAGTGAAGGCAGTACAACCTGAATCATGTAAGCTTTAAAAACATGTGATGAGTTCTTAGCCAAAAATTATTACAAATGATGCATTAAACTTKTATTCTCTAAACAGTACCACTCAATTTCTTTCCTGAATAAAGAAAGTTATGAAATAKTGAAAAAGACTTGTTAAAAATTAAGTCTCATATATGAGCACTAGATTATGTCAGGTTTTCTTCAGGGTTGCATATCCAAAAATCTCCCATGTAGTACTACCAGGGGGTACACGAACTGGATGTTACCATTGTATACAATTTCAACAAAGAGACCTCATTASCTATGACAATTTATATACACTACATGTAACCTATTCTGATTATTTACCAAAGATTCAATGTAGTCAAAGGTATGTCAGTTTATAATTTCATTGTATTTGTTCTCAGTTTCATAAAGGTACAAGGAATGTCCATTTCATAAATTCTTTTGCAAAATACAACAAATTACTTTCATCACAGAATGTCATATTTTCTTCCAATAATTATTATCTTAAACAATCAGATTTTCTAAATATCTAGTCGCAGAAAACTARTAAAATAATGCACAAATTGCCATATTATCAAAAATGTCCTCAGTAACTCAAGGAAATATCTCATCTGTGAAAACCAGTATTCTAAACAAACACATAGGTAGCAAACCTGCAGACCTGTAGAAAATTATATTRATATATTATTCTACTTGCACAGCTTTACAGCTCTGCAAATCATATCACTATGGAGTACTGAAAAAATTCACAACAGCACYGAATTCCATTACAGAGACTTCATTACCGGGTTATTGGCCCATTAAAGCTATCAACATATCATTCTCAATAATCACCATAAGGATGAGCCTCTACCTTAAAACATAATATTGTGTATATGCCCTGCAGCAATAATAAAATAACAAATTAATGCACACTAATATAACAAAGTACTAAGTGGAGTTGGCAACAATCAGTAAAAAGACTGGCATGCTTGTTTAGTGTTCCCTAAAGTAATAAGAAGAGTAGGTGAAGAATTTGTTTTAAATACATCATATCTTAGGTAAGATGTAAAGAAGCAAAAAAATGTCCTACCATTTCTAATATCCAGCCATGGAGGTACAACCAAGTTGTGCCTATATGTTTGTATAATTAATCAGTTTATTCCATACTTTCTGGATTTTCCTCATTTATTAATAGAAATAACTGTGASCCTCACAGAATTGGTTCAACAAGAATTCTGGAAACACTTCCATATTTTCCAAGAGAACAGATGGTACAGAGCCACTAGTTCTGCACATTTTTATRTATGTCTTCCAGAACACCTTCAATTTTTATATATCTCTTTTCAAAACACCTGAAAAGACTACCTTGTGGGAATGAGAGAGCGGCTAATTTTCAGTGCTCAATCAGTTCTTGCAATTTCTTCCAAAACTGCCAACAGGGATGCCAATTAATTGGAGCTAAGATAGATTTTGTGATGCACCTTGAGATCATTATTGTATTTCATACAGGTCACTGACCCACTGTTGGCTAGCAATACATTACTGATCAAGAAACTTCAAACTGTTATGAATCATCTACCAAAGTCTCTTTGCCTTTTTTTTAAAGGGAGTTAATAATTTTTTCCTTCCTTTCAGCTGAAAATTGAATTCTACTCTTGAAGGATACACTCTAGCTGAAATGCAAGTTACTGAATTCAGTTCAGAGGCAATTGGGTAAAATATAATGACCTGTAGGAAGTGATCCAACTTTATAATCAGATTGGCCCCATGATGCCCACAGGTCTGTCAGTCTATGAAGTTTAGCTGAAGCATTCACAGTGTTTGAATCCATATCATTGTACACTCTGATAAGCTTCTTAAAGAAGAGCTCTTCTTTCAGTTCTGAAACAGAGAAGGTATCCCAAAACTATTTATTACTCCTGCTGTATTGATAGAAATACAGTCACCCATTATTCTTGAACACAACACATTTTCACTGTAAGTTTTTTTCCTTTTAGTCCCTTTAAAAGGAAGAAGAATGGACAGAGGAAGAGGGCTCTTAACTTCTAGATGTTTTTTCTCAAAGAAATAGCTGGAGCCTGTTAGGGCTGGTAAGTTCATTTGATTTCAGACTTCCATGCATGTTTATGCTTTCCATTTTCCTGGTTGTAATTTAGGACTGTATTTTAGGACACTGTAGAARGAGAATTATTTTTCGGTTTGATGGGCACTGCTAAATTGACTATGTGGAGGCTGAAATGTCTTCAGGGCTTTGAAATCCATAGACTGGCTCCCTGACTAAGCCTGTCCAATTAGTGAAGAGTTTCTGATTTCTTCTTAATGAAAAGAATAAAGGTACTAAATTATGCATTTTTTTCTTTGTGATAAATTTGCACCTGGCTTTAGTCTACTTGTCCTTTATCGTTGTTGAGGAAGAGAGGTATTAAACAAGAAGGGTTTGCACAAAGCATGCTAAGGGTAAGATGCTGTAGCTGAGACCGCACTCGCAAATTGTATGTGAGTAGAATGAGAACAATGAATAAAACACCAAAACTTAAATAAAGACAGTTTTTACAGTTTCCATGGTTGGAGATGGAAACCTGTAGTCAAGCAAGTCGACTTCTTTCTTTCTGTAAAATATTTGCYGATGAACTTTCTGACAGTATATTTTATTTCATCTGGTCAGATGTGATATGGCTGCTGACTACAGCCTAYGAGTTAAAGACATAACAGATGCAGAGGATACACTAAAACTTCAAATTTTTGCATATATAAGGCAGTAATACTCCATCTGGGACTTGATCTGCCTTTGTGCTTCATCRAGCACCTCATCAGACTACAGCAGGCATCCCAGCTTTCCTGCTTTACAGAAAGACTGTCCCAAACTTCTAAATACCAGGATAAAACTTTTCAAAAAGCCTTTTCCTTGAATGTGTTTAATTGCCATGGGAATAGTTTAATATCCTTACCTGACATTTTCAAGCCATACTGAAGGAAACGTTGATGTGCCAACTCAAGCAGATTATAGGTGCACGKATAATTAGGAACATAAATGTTTAATGAAAAACCCCCAACTTACTGATGAGAAAAAATTATTCTTTTAACTTATAGACACATAATTCTGGGAAACTTAGTTATTAAAATGGCTAATCCTTACAGGAATAACTGTCTATAACTCCCTTTTGGCTGAGAATTATAAGTGGTAGGTAATGAAAACTACAAATATTCCTCAAATGTTTTTAAACTTTGCTGTTGYTGCAGTCGACAGTTTGGTATTATTTCTATTATTTATTAATATTTTTTAATTACTGTGAATGATTTGTCAGTTGTAATACTCAGGCCACTTAAGAGGCACAACTGATATATTTTTTTGGAAATGAAACAGTTACCACTTCAGTGTGTATGTCCAGAGACAGCAAATGGCTATTATCCAGTGAAAAATGCTGCATTTTTAAAATCAGCTCCTAAGTACAGCAATCTTGTGGAACCAAAATACTACAGAAAGRATATGGAACAGTAATTATTTTCTCTCCATTAATTTGATTCATTGCATTGTTTATTTGTTACCAAAATTTACTACAAAATATAAATGAACACTAATACTTGTCCATGTGTAGTAGCTATAGCACAAGATATGCTGGACATATTTGTGCAAAGAGCATGAAACTAAATCCAAGATACATTTAATTAAAAAGAGATTATTCAGACTCAACAACATAGAAAATCAAATTATATCTAGTTGAATTCTGGGACAATATTAGGTCACTTAAATCCTAAGCTGCATTCCAAATACAAAGTATTCTGCCTCATCAATCACAATGAGGGAGGAGGGCAGCAGACTAGGCAGCAGCACTTGCTCATCTCAGCAAACCACTGACTCTAACAAAGGCTATTGCTTCCAGCATGTGCAGATGTAGGGGTGGGATGGGAAAGCAACAAATGCAGGTACCCTCTTTATCAAAGGTATTTCTAGAAGAGCACTGTCCCAAATTCTCTGAAGCAAGCTTTGGCTTAAGCTGTCTCATTGCACATYGTCTGACTTCCATACCGTGGAGTCTGCAGCACCTAAGGGAAAAAGAGGGAATCCTGCACACACTGACAGCACTGCAACTCATCCAGAGAGGATTTTAGCTTTGTGTGTTAGAATTTGGCTGGCCTACAACTGACTTTCTCCCTTTGCACAAATGGAGGCATCCAATGGAATAATTGCATCTAAGGGACATGTCAGGAATAATAGAGCTAGAGAGCTCTCTTGCATTGTACAGGCATGATGCCTCCAGCTATCGACATTTTGGAAACTTTTTCTGGCTTCTTCCCAGGATGATTCTGCTTCAAATGAGTAATGCAATTCAATGTGAGATACAGAAATTTGGAGTTGAACACATCCATTTACTTATTGAGGAATGATACTTTCTCTTTTTAACGTTCATTAGCAAGTGAATAACCACTGAAGTTCTTGTACAACACCCCAAGCCAGCTAGAGATTTTAAGCCACTTCTCCTATATATTTTCTTTTATACAAGCTTTCCAATAAGACCAAACAGCTTTTATAGACTTCTTCTTACTAGAACTTAAACTGTAAAGAGAAACTCTTTTTTAAAAACRGAGAAAAAATTAGAATGTGAAGAGTGAAAGGGGGAGACTGGGAAACCGATCTTACTCCCGTTGCCAACCATGTCCTAAAGTAGCAAGTAACTCTAAGTAATCTATTAATTTAGGGTTGTTTTCATCCAGCAACCTTTACTTGGGCTGCAATAAACCTTGCAAGGATAACTTTGGATTTGCTCTCAATCTACGATGATCTGCATAGGTACCTTGGCCTGCTTCAACCTGCACTCTGAAGTATTATCCTCTAAATGTTTCCAGCTGTTACCACAAAGGAGCCAATTCCTTCCAGATTCTTTTAGAAAGTTGTGCTTGACAAAGTATGCAGCAATCGGGACTTGACAAATGGAACCCTTCTTGCTCTTCAGATTCATCCTGAAAAAGAATCACAATGTGTAAAATGAGAACAAATACATAAAAGAGCTGCTGTAGAATGAAAGATCATCAGTTTTAAAGGAAAAATTGCAATTTTTCTGTTGAGTACTGTAATTAATTACCATAGTAATAGATAAAAGACTTCTGCACTTTCAAGGAGTTTTTATTCAATATTTCCCAAAGCAGAAAGAAGGAGCTCTTTTGCAACCTGACCAGCAGGCTTTAATCAGCCCTTGAAATAAGGGACTGTCATGTGCTTTGGCAGGAGCTGATATATTCACTGTTTCCTTGATCTTCATTATCAGAGAATAGAGATATATTTGAGGGGACATCTGTGGTGGTTTGACCCTGTCTGTATGCCAGGCGCCCACCAAAGCCATTCTATCACTCCCCTTCTCAAACTACAGAGGGAAGAGAAAACGTAATGAAAGGCTCATGAGTTGAGGTAAGGACAGGAATCGCTCACAGTCACGAAGCAGGCTGTTCCTGCAGGACTGTGCTCTGTGGAAAAGGCCCATGCTGGTGGCAGAGAATAAAGTCAAGCCCAGGTAGTGGCTGGGGGAAGGTGCTTTTAAGATTTGTTTTACTTCTCATTGTCCTGCTCTAATTTTGACTAATAAAAAGYTCAACAAATTCCCCCAAGTGAAATCTGTTCTGCCTGTGATGGTAACTGGTGAGTGATCTCTCCCCATCCTTACCTCAACTCACAAGCCTTTGATTATGTTTTCTATCCCTCTGTCCAGTTTCAGGAGGAGACTGAGAGAGTGGCCATGATGGGCAACTGCTCTACAGCCAGGGTCAAACCACCACAACATCCAACAGGTTTTTTTCAAATGCTTGCAAATGACACCCCTGTTATAAAGGAGCTTTTCACTTGCAGAGGAAGTTTCCACTTAGCTGTTGCCACTGTTCAATAATCTGCCATGTGTGAGAGGGCTGGATAAGCCCTCTGAACTAGCCATGGGCCTTTGACCAGGCAGAAAGTGCAGATRCATGGAAGCTACAGATAGTTTACAGCTATCAACACATGACTGCACGTTAGTTTATCAAAAGAAATGGAGAAGAGGTGGCATGTTACAAAACAGAAATAAATCAAATAACTCCTAGATTCCAGTGTTTATGATAAAATTAAAATTTCAAAACATCATAAGTTATTTTAGACTTTTTTTTTTCCACAGAAAACATCAGAAGAGTTAAATGTAATATTCCCTATTTTAGATTTATAGTGGAAGAGTATTAGAAATACTTGTTTCATTTTTTTTTCTAACATGGGAAGACTACAGTAGTTACCCAGGCAAGAATTTTATGTTTTGTGCCCTTATTTACAGAATGTCAACTGCTGCCTTTGCATCTAGGAAAAAGATAATGTTGTCAATGCTGATACTGTAGCCATCAGACTTTATCTTAATGAAAGTCAGCTTTAAATCAACAAAGTTTTTACTTTGTGCAAGAATTCTATAAGGATCCTTAGGCAATGACCTCTGACATTATGTATTTTTTTCTTGCATTTATGCATCTGTACTAATATACTTAATATATTAATCTTACTAATATTTCACATCTCATACACTAAAACATTTGTACTTTTTGCCTTAACTAAGTTATTTCCCTATTTCCCATCACCTCCACCYCCTAACTAGCTCACAAGGCTTTTGATACATGTTACCTGGACCTCAAAACTACATTCTTCTTTCTTCTTTCCTGGTTTGGAGTTACCTAATTCAATCCCAAGCCCTCTCTTCTGCATACCATGGTGAATACRTAGGATGTACAATATTTATTAATGTCATTGTGCTTTTCACATCTCTTTTTAGTTTTTGAAGGGTCTGAGAAATTTCACTGGTCTTCTCAAGAAAAGCTAATTTCCCTCTTACCTTCTCCTCTGAGGACTATCATCTACTGGCTGGATTTTATAGAYTGCCAGAGAAATCTGGAACTTGTGTCTGTTAAAGTTAGAGCAGGCACCATTACAACCAGCCTTTTTTCTGCAGYGCAGATCATGTGACTCTATTGTCCCAAAACAGATGCATTTATTGCCCTGCTACTTRAAACTTTTTCAGCTTTTCAGTTTGTTACTCTTTTGAATAAAATTGCTGGTTACCTGTAGTCTTGTTATATATAAGGAACATCATGGGATATCCCTTCCAATTCACGATATCCCATGATTCTATCACTTGCTCTCTGGTCAAAGCCAAAATACCTGCTGCTCTTTATTAAGATGAGTACTTCTTTAGGTCTGTCTCCTCCTTGTAATACACTTTAAAATTTCTGTGTGCTTTCAGTTGCCCTTTCATTGATCTGCTAKTTCCTTTTGRGAGGTTAATTGGTGTTCATTGTGGRGAATTTGTCATATTTTCTTTTAAACTTGCTATGATTCTAACTATCATTTTTAAAGAAACATTTAAACAGACAAAYTGGATCAGGAACCACACTATTAGGGTAATGAGTCCCATTTGAATCCTTTCAAARTTTGTTTGAAGAAATCACTTCTCATCTCTTGCATCAATTCCCTCATTCTTTATTACAGGTCCCATATATTTTCTTTTGAAATTTTTGAATAGTTAGGTCTCATAAAACTTCAYACACAGCCTAATTCCCCTTCATTGTCCACACACATTGTCCACAATGCCCTACACTGTTCATGAACAATTCTTCAGCCAGATTTTTTGAYGAAAGCTGGAAATTTGCAGAGTCCTAAATTTACCTGTCTAAATTCAGACCTCATTGCTGCTTGCTTAATATTGATTTATTTTCTTTCTGGAACATTGCATCTTTCCCTCTTTGCTCTACACTGGGCTGACAGGTTTGACAAACTAAGGAAAGCTGCAGCTTGCAAGGGAATGCATAGAGTAGGGATAAGTGAATTAAGAAAGACAAGCTGCTGTGAGAGATATGTGATTATTAGGATTACAGTTAACAAGCAGAGAAAACTTCAAGGAACATAATGAAGAGAGAAGAGTTATGGAAACCAGCTTGCTAGTGAAGAATGAGGGAAATGGTTATAACCCTCACCCATCCTCTATTACTATTTACACTAATGTAATTGATAGATTGCATCAAGGTAGGACATTCCACATGCTATAAATTTCAAGATAATATGTACTAAAATTACAATATAAAATACTACCCAATGCTTGCCAAACCATTACAAAAAATCCAATGTAAACTAATAAAATTCTCTAGAATTCATATCAATTGCTACTCACTTTTTATCCTCTTGCTAATAGTTCCATAATGTGTGTGGTACTATGTGGTGTGGACCTGTTTGTTGTTGCAAAAAGGTTGCTTTGCTTAATTTCAGTGGTAACAAGTGGAAAATAAAATAAGAATGTATGTGTTTAGAGAAATAAAATAAATAAACAGCTAACATAATTTTTTATTCTTAAATTTCATCCATCCTTATAAATAAGTTTGGCATGATCAGTGCAGAATCACATTTGAGTATATGGGTATTTTTAATTTCTTAGTGTTCTGATGATAGCTACATTCTGATGATCTTCTGCTTGTAAATAAAATTGACTAGTTCAGAATCATTCAGGCTGTGATGTACAGCGCTGTAAAGCAGCTAAAAGTAGTGATCAAAACAAAAAAAGTGTGTTTTCTGTAAGAGGGATCTATTATTTGCTTCGGAGTCAGAAGGCTACGAGGAGTGGCACAATATCACCCTAAGGGAAAAAGAAAAACTTGATGACAGTGTCCTAGATTCATTTCAAATACATCAAGCATTAATATTGCACAGCTGTTGAATCCAAGTGTTAGACTGTAACATCTGAGAAAAAAGGTTCTTTTTAACTCTGTGAACAAATCTGTTGTTCATTTACTAGGATTTCAGCTAGATCGTATTCAATTCCACTCAGAAATACATGGATGCCTGCTGCATTACTCTGCACTAAGCCTCTGGGTTATCTCATCTTTCACTCTTGCACTTTATTTAAACACATTTCTCCAATTGTTCAATTCATCACTTGTTAAATGGAGATGTTTGAATCTTCAGATTTTGATTCTAATTTCTCTAGTTTTACTCAGCCCTCAGTAAAGAATCAACTCCACCATATTTTCTAACTTCAGAAAAGATTTCTTATTTTAAAATTGGTTAAATCAGAATTTATTTTTATTTGGAGAGTTTTCTGCAACTGGATTCTCTCCATCCTTCATGTATGAGAATTGCAAACAATTCCCTGTGCCTGGATGGTCTTCTATTTTTTTTCTGACCGTAATATCTTCTAGTTAGTTGTATGKCTTCTTTCATACAAATGGTACCAGTACTGGCGAACCAGCTGTACCAGAGTTTCTATCTTCTTCCATTTATCAAGATCTTCTCAAGACTTTTACCCTCCCTGGAGGCTGAAATGCTTTCTACTCAAACCATGCTTTCATACAGTCCCTCTGGGGCTGGTCAAGGCTCTTTGGCATCAGCTGAGGAGGAGAAATAGACCCCTTTATTTCCTTTACTTGCTGCTATGCTGAATGCTATTCTTTAAAAATGACCAGTTTCTGTTACATATTTCATTGGAAGCACCTCAGTGTTAAGTTTCAGGAACATAATTCATGTATTCCACTGTATATCAAATCAGAATCAGAGGTAAAAAGCTGAATAAAACTATGATAAAATTTTGTAACTGCTTTRGATGCTAAAATAAACCCCTGGCAATGCAARAGAAATATATTGGGGAAAYGTTGCACTATATTATTAATGTTAAWAAATGTAAAAGGTATATTGAAAYCCATCATTCCTTTCCTGCAAGATATTGTAAACTTTAACTACAAGCTAGCAAGGCAGAACATCTGCTTCATTTGTGAGAAAGATAGTCTCATGTTTTACAGAAGGCTGTTAAAATAGAAATAGTCACYATTTCATCTCACTTTCTCAGTTTCAGGAACTTCTACTAATTCCACAATGGAASTCAGGAAAAAAAAAGTATTTTACTATAAAAAATAAAAGCTGACATTGAAATTCCTGTTACCTGAGAAGTCATTCAGAGTTTTTAGTTGCARAGAAAAACCTTTAATTTTCAACAAAAGAATCCCAGCAAGAAATGAGGAATTTGTCTGTGTGAGGAGCAGTCAGATTGCAGACCTCTGGCAAAATACTTCCAGTAGAAGCTTAATCCTAAATAGGCATAAAAGCTGAACAAGAGGTTTTCCTGGTCAGCCAGGGAAAAAAAAAACCTTCTTCAGTATTTCCTTCCTGTCACAATTCTCCTGTTATTCAATGCAGTCAATTCTTTTTCATCCTCTGTATTCCCTTTCAGGCCTGCTATTGTGCAAAGGGAAATAGTAAATTGACGAAAGAGAATTTAGATTGATCAAAGTTACTCAAAGCCAAGTAATATACAAATTAGAGAGAAAGAAACTTTTAAAACAAAGAAGAATATAAGCAAAAATAATATAGGGGAAAACTAGTATTGAAAAAAGTGGCCCATTTTAATTATTAGTTGAGGGCCACATCAGAAAATCCCTTTTACAGCTAAATGGAAAAGTAAGAAAAATATCTGAATATTGACTCCAATTACATTATTTWAAAAAGTAAACACTAAAAAAGAAATAGTGAAAAAGACCTGGAAACACCTGCTTGATAGATGAACATGATACCTGAAGTGGTAGCCTGACGATCATCAGAGCCTATSAAGCTTGACTTTTTATCCCCTATTTTTCATCTTAGCTAAGTACATTGACTGAAGCTTGTGCTATACCAGATGTTAAAGAAGCCACACACAAAAAAAAAGATATTTTCATTTAGATGTAGATTTTCAAATATCCAATAAGGTGTAAGCTGTCAGGAGTTTCTYCTGTGATTCAAATATTGGCAACACATCTCCCTTCTCCCATGGTTTCAACACATTGTGTCTTCTCTTGCAGTGGACATATTAATAAGGCTTCTAATCTTAAATTTCCAAGAATGTTCAGTTTTCAAGGGAAAAAAAATTACACACAGTTGAATCTTTTAGAATTCTATGAATGTCGTTTTGTGAATTCTGTGAGTATAGTTTAGGTAGACTTTGATTGTCTTGTCAAAGACTTGAGAAGTCTGAGAAATGAATTWAACATAAATGGAAAGGTCAAGTATTGTTATGGATAAAAATCTACCTAGAGGACAAGAGAGAATAAATGTTTTATTGTGAGAAATGATTAATAGTTGTCTTTCATACAAGAGCTGTCCCTRGAAAGCAAGTGAGGGTTGCAACAACAAATAGGAAGATTACTTGGGCCATTTAGGACCAGAAAGAGCTCTAGAAACCTGTAACCAAATGGGACAATGGGCAATGTGACAAGCAGACAGCTATGTGATATTATCAAAAGGTAAAGTGCATAAGAAAGAGAAATGCAAATCTTTCTCCTCAAAAATGCCTGTCATAAATGAAGAGATGTGGGTATCAAATTGGCAACAAATCTACAAGTCAATAGTGAATTCTCATCTGGGCTTTTGGTGACTGCGCTTTTAAAAAGATGCTTCAAAATGAAGGAAGCTCAATAAGGGTGAAAAAACTGAAGCTGTAGGGAGAAAAGAGGCTTAAAAGTYTAGGATTATTTGTTTTAGGAAAGAAATGAGTAAGAGAGAATATAAGGAAAATCTACAATATAATCAATGGTAGGCAGATGGAGGGAACATAGTTATCTGCTTGTTTCATAACATGAGAACATGGAGACACTCAATTTAGTTCAAAGGCAGAAACTTGAAATATTATCTGTATCTTTTCTCATACAATACAGTTAAACTGTTAGACTTCTACTTTCAAGAGTTTATTTTGGCTAAATTTAGTGAGATTCAAAGAGGAAYTGAGTATTTATATGATGACCAAGTCAGAGTTCTCCAAATTAGTGATAAATAAAAATGTGGATGTTAAATTCTGCCTTTTATGGTTTTTATGCTTAARTCAGTCTCTAAAAATTAGAAAGGAGAGGGTGACCGATGAGAGGGGATAGATTGTGCCATACCTATGCCAATTGCAGAATGCTTGAATCAGTCCCTCAAGCTTCTTAGTTCTTCTCTTTTTAAACATAAATTACTGTATAAAATATCCACTGTATAAAATATCCACCRAGTTAACACAATATTTATTTTTTTCTTCTGTGTTACTGTATAGTTTAATTGAATATGCAAATTCTAATGTACAATTACTTTCATTTTTTACAACACTGCATTACGATTCAAATCAGAATGCAACTCAAAGTGAATTCAAAAACAAATAAGAAATGAAGGTAGTTACAAATGCAATCTGAAGTACATGAACAACCACTTTATTTAGCTAGCAAAAATCTAACGGATGCCTGAGCAGGCTTCCCAAAGGAATAAACAAACAATTAAAAAGTCAAAATCACGAAAATGTCAGTGGTTATTTTGGCTTTCTTCCCCAGCAGGAGCACTCATTAAAAAAACATGAGTCTTCTTTTTACATTTTCGTATTTTTGCCTTTTCCTTGAGTGCTCATTTCTCCTTTGCCTTTGTGGATTTTTTTGCTTTTGTTTTGGTTGGTATTGCTTTTTYCTACATTTTATATTTTAACCTGAATATAAGGAATATAAGGAATATAAATTGCAAACTAGTGTTTCCAGATGTTGAAATTCCAGTTGTGTGAAAAAAGTTCCCAGAGCAGATAAGCATTTAAAAATGTGCTTATTGTGAATCAATTTTTTTTTTTTTACTAGGATAATATAATATTAACAATAGGATAGCAATTTCAGCTTGTATTCTGAAAAGAGTCGAGGAGCTGTTCTATTAATTTCACAAAGTGTCAAATTCTCAGTGCTGGTGTTTTTCATTTTCCCCACTTATTCTAACTAGCCCACTAAATTTTTTCTCCTAGAGTTGATCGATTAAATAAAAGGAACCACAACGTATGTTTTTGATTACACATATTATGGCATTAAATATTGTCTTTGATTCTACATTACAAGAATGTTTATGTGAAAATGAACCATCGAGGAACAAGGTTATTCTTAGTTACATTATAGAAAATGTTATTTACATGGTCTGGGTTACAGGAAAAAATTTGAAAAGAATAATGGCTCACCTGCTTCATTGTATAAGCTGATTATGGATTTTTGAGAACCTCTTTCAATAATTATTCACCACTATGTTCCTTTCATCTTTCTCTCAAACATTTGGTGCCAACTATTGGCAAAAAGAGAATAATGAATTGCATGAATTGCTAGATTTTATTAGCTGCAACAGGGATTATTATGTTCCCTGTCATTAAATATTTGAAAATACTAATTTTAGTAGAAAATCACTGTATTTTTCAATGTATAACCATATCAATTTTTTTCTGAAATCAGGAAACTTTTTAGTCATTAATTATAATGTCTAACACATTTTTAAATAACCCATAAAATCCTGTAAATCTTACAGCAGGACACCTGGTCCCATTTAGGGTTCAGTTGAATATTTGGCAGGAAATATATATCAGTGATCTTCTTTTAAAAGCCGCCCTGTCACTCTCTCAGCAATGTCTCTCTCAGCAATCAGTCTGAGTGATGCCTCCTCTCTTCTCCTTTTAGTTTCATTAACTCCTGGCAGTAGCCAAGCTTATTCATAAATGAAAATGAGAAGAGAAGACCTTGATGARGTTCATTATCTCTGAAAGTGATAATTATGTTATGATCAGAGGAGAAGATGTTGATGCAGCAAATTTTGATAGGTGGAGCCTCAAGCATAAAATTATATACCCAGTAACAAATGTCCATGGTGATAGCTTGGAACCAAGCAGAGAGTGAATAGTAGYTTTCCGTAAAGAAAAAATTGTGGTGAAAGAGTCCCGGTGGAAGCATAATGAGCAAAAAAAGAGCACATAAAATAGSTTGGAAAGACTGTTGTTTTCTCTTTGCAGTGTCACTGGAAATTAAAAGAAAGCTTAAGTGTAGTCAGAACTAAATATCCATTGAAGAAATGGTAAAAGCTAAAAATGAGATTAGTTACAATGAGCTCAGAGTACTTTATGATCCCTGAAAATGATACAGATTTCAGCCTCAGAAAGAAGAGACTACAGAAAAAAGTTTTACTTTAGATAATTCTACCTTGGGCTGTGACACAGTATGGACATTGTACCAAGGCTGGTAAAATAGTTAAAAACAGCAGTACTCCTGAGTCAGAAAGCTGTGATTAACCTGCCTTATCTTCTGCATAATCCTGTAGAAATGTTGTTGCTGTTAAGCACTGGAGCTAGAGTTATTTAAATCCCACTGAAGATATTTGGGCTTACTTTCCCCTTGAAAGGCATCTTATTCCTTGCCCTACCTTGTTGTCTARGCTTCCTCAATAATTAATGCAGAAAAGAAAATATCTTTTGGAGGACAAATAACATTACCTTTATTAAAGTCCATCTTTGGAGAGAATTAATCAATCTGTGGAGGCATATTATAATCTAACTGCTATAAAATCAGCTTAGATGTCTGGTTTAGACAGCACATAATTTTGAATACTTGAAATTAATTTACGTCATTTTCACCCTTGAACTTGAGCACGTTGTTTGAATTGAGAGGTTTTGCCCATATGATCAAAGCCAAACAAATTTTAGAGATTTGGCTGAGCCTTGAGAAGTGAAACAAGCCACTTGCAGGATAGCACCACAAAATTCACTGAGAACACGAAGAACCAAATATTATGTGGCATAGGGAKAACTAAATAAAAATCTAAGTTGGCTAAATCAGGGGAGAGTTATCAGTATCTCTTATCTCTTCTTTCATTACTGGAACTCTTTTATAGTCTGTGGGTTTATTCCTTGCCAAGCAAAATATTCCCAGTGGATGTTCAAAGGGCTTGATCACTTAGACTCATTTCAGATGTAAATCTGTCAGAAAACTCAAGGGCTGAGTCTGCCCCTGGATTAGACACAGACTGACCTTCGGAGGGCAATTCTGAGCTGCAGTTTTTAARGGAATTTGGACAAGAAGGGCCAAGACTAAATGCATTAAAGAAATACATTAAGGAGTGATCCTGAAGCAGTTAATTCACAGGCTTCAAAACAAGATAGAAAGTATTTTGTGAGAAGTACATTTTGATTTCAATGTCATTCCTCTTCCTTTGGAGTTTATTTCTATGTCATTCCTCTTCCTTTGGASTTTATTTCTGTCCTTATTACATGTATTCAGATGTTGAATGAGAACCTGCAAGCTGGTTAAGTAGGAATTTTCACTGAAAATTTGATGCAGAAAATATAAATGCATTACTTGCCTTTTGCTTTCTTTATTTTATTCTGTTGTCTACTATAGAAAGAAGTGTTAGAAGAATAAAAATACATTRTATTTCACTTGTGAGTGATTTGTCAAAATGTCTTTTATAAGAGAGATCTTTTACTTACTTTGGTTATTTTGAAATCAAATAATTGGGAGCCTAAAATATATACTGTAATTATTCTCTCGGCAAAAATGTGAACAGTTAAGGGATTTCTGTGTCTCCTATTGTATCCAACTTCTCTTGATGCTCCTTTTAAAGGGTTTCTATCTGGGATATATTTTTCAAATGTCTCTTTGTAGATTAGGTGTTGAATGCACAATTTTGAAAATCCCRTAGGATTTAGAAAGGTGATATGCACATTTTCTGTATATTTAGGAGTGTCTGGTGACAAATGGAAGTCACTGGCATTGGAAACCAGTGGACCTAATGAATCAACATTTTTTTTTAAAATTCAATAAGCACAAGCCTGAATGTTTCATGGCATCACTATCTTTGAAAAAAAYCTTCAGGTTTCACCAAGAAATCTTGKTTTTTTTCCCCTGGTATTTTCTGTTAGATGCATAGTTACACTAAAGAATACCCACTTTGCTCACTATATTTTTACCTCCAAAGACTGTTTTTGTTATTGCAATGTTCACTATGTAATGTTCAATGTAATGTACCAGTCATTCTTTAAACTGGTAACCATCACTGTTTTATGAGTCAGTCCCTGACTGCCTCTACTGTGCAAAATGTTCACCTGCAGTGCAAATTTAAAACCAAATTATGGTCACTATAATGAGAACAGGGAGACTACATGGATTTATTTTGCATCAGCTTAGAACAGAGGCTGTTTTCATCTGTGAAATGTCTGTAGATATTGAGTTAGTAAGAATAAAATACTTGTATAACTGCTATTGTTAACTACCCCATGTTTCTATATTTTTGTGAGWTGTAAAACACATGCATATCAAACTGACTTCTTGAATGAAGGCACAACATATGCTGTGTACTTGCTCATGACCTATCACATTGGAGCATGACTTCTGCCCAGGGATGTTATCTTTTAATGAAGAAAAAAAAGATTCAAAATGAGAAAAGACAGAACAATAAATAGGTATATTAATAAAAGTAGCAAGCACACTCACAAATGTAATGGTTGCAAAYACCAGTGTATTTTTGAGCTTACTCACATAATGGTTGTTCATATCTAGCAGATGCTTCTTCACAACCCTAATAAAACAATGAATGTTTGAGTCTTAACAGTTTAACAACATAGCCAGAAAACAGGTTTACCTGGGGCAAACTGAGAGAAAAGGCATGTGACATTATATGAGTAGGCTGTGTTTGAGAAAAAAATTTCAGCTGAGTAGCTCAGTCTGTTCATCCCACAKGCAATAGATTCTGTGTTATGGCTGAAAGGAGGAGACTACTCCATGTCTTGCATCAAAGCAAACAGCAGGAATATTTGATGTGTAATTCCAAATTGTCACTGACTTCCCCTAAAGGGTAAATATCTTTCTGATGTCCATCTTTTGTAAGGAGCTAAATGAACATAGGATATGAATATTTTGCTTATTTTTAAAGCAAAAGACAACAGTCAGTTATTTGATCTGAATGGCAATTTCCACTGTACAAAGCTATACAGCCTAAGCATCAACCCAGCAAAGTAAAAGAAGRAATGATATGGTGGTACTTGACTAAWAAAATTAAAGTCAGGTAAGGTAGTTAATGATAATGACATTGAGTTTTTTAAATACAAAAAAGATTCATGAAAATATGGAAAATATGAAAATRTCAATACTGACTATCTTATATGCTTTGTTTTTACAAGAAAGATTATAAGACAATTGATAAAAAGTAATTATCCATAAGGCATTTGTCTTCTTTCTGCGTGGCATTTTGATTAAAAAAGTAGAATGATACAAATTCAACATGGCATGCATTGATTGAATTGAAGCTGAATAACCAACAGCCAWAACAGTAATTGTCACTGAGGGGGTTGATTCCAGTTGGGTCTCACAAAGATTCATTCTTAGTCTCATTTTGTTTAATATTATAATTATTGGGAAACCACCCTTAAGATCAGTACTGACAAAGTTGGCAGATGATATAAGGAATGAGATTGATAAAAAAATGGGTATGTTAGGTCACAGAATACCAGCAAACATTGTGTGCTTTAGCATAACCAAATGAAACATCATACAGATAGAAAAAAAGTATGTAGCTCAAAATTAAAGGAGATTTTCTATAGAAATTTACCATCTGTGGTGTCCAAAAAGTTAAATTAGGTTCTAATAGACAGCTTTTATAATTGTTGGAGGTGTAAAAACAGAGGGAGATAGATTAAAAAATCCATATAATAGAATAGATAGAATTTAGTATTTGTTCATTACATGGGCAGACTTAGAGCWAGGAGTTCAATTCCACAAGGCTTTAGAGATAAACATACTTCCAGTAGCAGAAGATACTTCAGAAACTTTGGAACCTTGAGAKCTCTGATATAATTTCTTTTCTTCTGAGTTATGGTGGTGGTGCTGGGGTGGAAGTTGGACTGGATGWCCTTAAAGGTCTTTTCCAAGCCTGATGATCCTACGACTGTAACTTTCCTGTCAGTCTGCACTTAAGTGGGATTATTAWGAGGAGGAATTTGCCTCTTGTGTTTTCTGCCCTCCAGGCAAACCATACTAGACGCTAGGTTCATCTATATTTCTTTTACTTGTAATATTTTTAATATATTAAACAATTGTCGGATTGTTTATGACCTGAAAATACAGATTTTTGATGTAAGTTATGGCCTRTTATGCAAAGGAAATTTGTATGTTCCACTAGCAAGCTAGCAGCAAATGCACAGTATTTATGCAGCATTTTTCTTGTATGCTTATTTAATGTCTTTTACTCAACCAATGGTGCACTCTGCCTTCCTCCCTACTGACATTTTCTCCACTAATCCAGACAAAGTCACTTTACCTTTGAGACTGAAGGGTTAACCTTCTTTTCTGTGTGGCCTTTATGTTTGCTCTAGGAGTTATCAATAGGATTTGGAATGAAGTGGGGAAATGAAGTTAAAGCACAAGGGCGTATTGCAAGATAAGGTAATGCTAAGAAGAAACACAGAATTTATAGAAGAGCTAGATTTATATTTGCCTATATTTAGATTGAGGGGCCAGAAAAAGACAGTTAATCTGTGATAATATTCTAACAGAAAATATATATTTAGGTGTTTGTAACTAGGAAATCCCATACCTTCTGGCTTAAAAAAGAAAAAGTATAAGAAAAAAATTACAAYTTACTGAATTGTTGTAATAAGGTAAGGAATAGAAAACAGACAAAGGGAAGGTAAACTGAGTCTTTTTATGGAAATGTATTTTACAATCAACAATTTTATTTTCTTGATGTTCCACAATTTGGTGTCRCTAACTACCTCTGTATAGGATAAATTAACAGGGCAAAATATCAGAAGAAATAAGTAATCAAGAACAAGAGTAGTGTTTTTTATGTCAAATATTAAAGGTCTGATCCTGTGGTACCCTGTGTCTTGCCTATTCTTTCTCAAATGAGCAAAATCATATACAAGGTAGATATAAAATGCCATTTTACTGTGTGAAGCAATTTGTGTGCTGTGTAGGAACTTTGCACTCTTCTGAGCCTGAGCAAAGCACAGGGAGGGCAGAAGGGAATGGCTGGAGAGACATGAAAGGGGACGCAGGGGTACCTGCTGAAAAATCTCCCTCATTCAGTCTGCAGTTCACAAATACTCAGCATAATTGCTACTCTGTATAGCTTTGGTTTTGCCTAGTTGGCCATGTWGATAAAAATTATAGAAAATTATAAAAAATTATAAAAATTTATAAGAATTATGAAAACTCTGCCTGAATTAGGTAATATGGTGTAAAGGCCAAGAGTGACYTCACCTTCTCAAATTTTTGACAGCTGCACAGGCCCAGAAGAATGAGAAATATTAACAGTCACAAGGAGTATCATGGGCAGTGTGCGAAACATGCACACGTTACATAGATTACAGCAATGATAAAAAAGGTAAAATCACTTTGCTAAAGGTAAAATTGTCTTCTACTACTTTAAGTTACCATGCATTTCTGCACTAAAATTAATAGATATATTAATSAAACACGGAAAGGAACCCAGTAACTTGGACTTGGGCAAAAAGGAGAAAATTTCACAGTGTTCCAAACAACTTCAGTGAGTTTGCTTTGGCAATACTTCTGATAAGTAGTATTTTGTGTATTATAATCACAGATAAGGTGAACATTCTAAAATCAATGGTGTTCTATTCCATCAGTCATATCGCTTTGTCGGTCTAAACCTTTCTACAAGTTTTATTATAATTTTTCAGATAAAAGRTATGTCCTGTTACAGTATTCAGTATGGTCCTCTGAAACAGACTTTTGTTATCTAATAATTTCCTCTAAGTTTCAGCATTAGTCACTCTACCTTATGATGTGGCTTCTATCAATCTCCACTGATCAAGTTTTAATAACTTTTCCTCTTCTACCTGTGTTTCCTTCTGGCTTGGAGTATACTAAACAACTTTCCAGTTATGGAAACTTCAAGTGCAGATAGTTTTTAATAATTTTGATTTGTTGCAGGAAGCAAAAAGCCTGGAATCTCAGCAGGATTAAAAACATTCAGCTTTCCATAGTTCTATGAAATTAAATGGCAGTGTGCCAGTCTATATACTGTGAGCTTCTACACATAAATATGGAAACAAACTACTTTCTTCTTGCAAAAAGTATTTAAAGCTTTCCTACATATTACTGCTTTTTTAGTTTTACTTTTTTCCTGGGGAAAGTAAACACATCCACATGCTACTCTAAGGATTTGCAGTTGTGACAATGGGGAAGAAAGCATTGCATTCCTCTTGGCAGGCAACAGAATGAAAACAAAGGCCACCTATAATTCAGGACTACAGTGTATCAAGTAAAATAAGATCATAATAAAATAATAATGATGTGATTCATGAACCAGAAACTCTGATTGTTCAAGAAATGTAGTAATAGAGTTAAGAATGTAATTCATTAGTGATATGAAATAGAAGAGTTTCCCAGCAGGAGCTGAAAAAGTCTCAAAGTAATTTCTTCATTAGAGTTTAATAGAAATTGAACATGAATTTGTGCATAATTAAGGCTGAATTAGAAGCAAAAGTGAGACATGGCATCCATAGCGCCCTCACAAATGATGAGAGTACTTTGCTTAAGAGCAGCAAAGTCTGGACAAGTGAATCCCATTTTCAGGTTATTCATTTACACTTTACTGCAGTGTATAATGAGGTTAGTGTGGTATCCAGGGTACTTAATAAAAGGTAAGTTCCCAATGGTCAAAGTCTTAATTTAAAAAGTGTCCTGAATAAGCTACTATTCCCCTTTTTATTGTTATGACTGTAATCAGTGAAGACATATAAGTTGTTTGACACCTTGTAGAGCTGAAGATTACTTTAATTTAATTGTTAATCAGAACTAATTTTTTTAAATATGTAACAAAATGGAAATATTTGCTTTTTCAAGGACATAGGGTTATGACTGAGTATATATCTGAAAGATCAGGAGTCGAGGACTGAGGACAGCATCTCCTTCTCAGCTTTGGGAGGGTTGAAGTCTGCTGCTTCTTGACTGCTCAGGCAGATGTCTTGAGTGCAGGTACTTTTCTGGGATTTTGCTTTTCATGCAACTTTCTGCAAGTTTATCTTTGGTTTCTGTTTTTAACTTCATAAAGCAATTCAAGTACTGTAATTCTGTACCATCATTTCCCACATTGTGTGTGTGTCAGGAGGACACTAATATGAAGKGATGGCAAATATTTGGCTGGAGGATACTTGCTCACTCTTCTCGTCAGTAAATTTCATGGACTTCCCAAAGTGATATCAACCAAATTTTAATGCCATGCTGTATCCCATCTCTTTTATCTAGACTATATTCATTCCTTGCATTAAAAATGCATGGCACATTAAAAAGAAATATCTGAGTTACAAAATATGCGTTCCAGGCATAAGCATTTTAATAGATGATGGATCAATTAATTAAGTTGCTGATTAATTTCAATAAAGCAAAGAGTTTATCTGGAGAGGAATTGAATTTCCAAAGCTAAAGGTGCACAAATGGCTTGCTTGAGTATTCACWGTGTTTGAAATATGAAGAAATAACAGGAATGGAATACAAGATGTGAAGATTGAGCRGTTTACATACTTTGCAGATACAAAGCAAAAAGCAAGACAGATATTCCCATTTTCTTACAAAAACAGAGGAGTTGGAGAAAGATACAAAAGTACCCTTTTTGTGGGATGAGTCTATATTAGTCCATGATTCAGACACTGCTCTGATTAACTCTGGTATGAGAGAAAGTTAACACTCATAAGCCTGAATGCAAAGCTTAAAACTAAATATTGCTGTATCTAAGGACAGTCYCTGGAATGGAGAGTACAATCCAACTGAAATGGAAATACTTTTGTTTGGTGCGAAGAATCAATAACCATGAGTGGTACTTCATAGACTGATTTCTGAGGTGGGAGGGAGGTGTAGCTTTTTTCACTGAGAAGCATGTATGTGTAGTGTGCATCTCAACCAGAGGTACCTCAGAAGTTTGGAATATCCTATTCATTCTTTTGAACTCAAAAAAATGAAAATTTTATAGGCTATGTATTCATTAATCTAAGTAAATGTAAGCATAGAAGTAGAAACTAGAAATACTTTATCATTCTATTAATTCTATTAATGTTCATAGTTGATACCTATAATTAATACCTATAAACTTATTATTTATCATTGCTTCCCATGGAAACCAAAAGGTAAATGTATTACTTTTAACTATGACTTATTACCACTGCTAGCTCTTTCTACCAATGCTCTTAAGGGTCTCGGTAAAATATAAAAAATGTTTTTGTTTCAGACACATTCTTAAAATGTCTCTGATTCGTCCGCACAATTTATATGTTACCTGTATACCTTAAACACAAAATTTGGTGTAGTAATTATRGTAAATAAAAGTAAACACCCCTTTATTTTTATTTTTACTCTGAGGCTCTACAATTAAGGCATTTTTGCCATACTGCTGCATTAAAGTTTTCTGCTGAATATTCATATGACTGTAATACTGGCAACCCTCCAGCTTTCTCCTCAGAGCTTTAGATGCTTCTTATGGGTGCTACCTCATTTTTGAGATTTTTATTTTTATTAAAACTAATATATATCTAGGATTATAATTATGATAATGTACCAAATTTCTATTTTAAAATAAAGGCAAAATAACTGATTTCAAAAAAATTGTTATGGCAAGTTTTAGTACCTCTCYTCATCAACACTTGAAATGGCTTTCTTCTCAAGCTACAATATAGGAATTATGCTTCTGAGACTTTTTTTCATTGCTATTATGCCAAGATACCATTAAAACAGAARTTTAAGAATTATTTCATCTAATCATCACCACTCATTTTTCCAGCAAAACAATACATGAAAGTAAAAAGAACATAATACTTCAAATGATCATTTAAGCTTAGTTAATATAAATGTTTATGCAAAGACAAACATATTAGGGTGGATCCTAAAACCACACAACAGCCCTTCTACAGTCCCTTTTAGAAAGGAGATTAATAGAATGCATCAATATTTTTTGCTGAAAAATATCATGGTTACAAAGGTAAGTCTTATATGTTAGGTTGCTTTTTTTTCTGTATCTATTCTCAGAAATACTAGAAAAAGATCCCTTCCCAAGCCCCCCCTACATTTTTTAGTAAAGATCTAAAAAACAATATTTGAGGTAAATTTGTTCTTCCTAGAGAGAACAAGCAGTATATATGAACACATCACAAATAATATCCATACAGCAGTGGTTTTCTCCTTGTAACACTGGCCATCTTTTGTCCTTTTTGTTTTTATTTGTTCTTTGCCTTCACTGCTAGTGATTTACCATGTAATGGGGAAAAAAGGTGAAAGAAGGAGGAGGGCCAGAATGAAACGGATGATAGAATTTGTGTGTCTGTKTTGTGAACCATCTCTCCTAACACTCTGTCTCTTCTGATTGAATCCCTTTCCTRTCTTTTTTAAGACATTCATTAATGTAAGTCATTGTAAGGTAAAATGCTACCTCCGAGAAACAGAACAGATCTGGAAAACTGTGGAAGTGCATCGATCAGAACAAGAAAAGAATCAGATTACATAAAGACTTTATTAGTCCCTGACATCACGTCCAATCACAGCAGAAAATGAGTACTAATAGGAAAACAACCACCAACAAGACAGTGCTAAAGAGTTCCTACACTAGTGTTACTTCAGATTGCAGACRTAAGAAATTTGGCCATTATCTGTTAGTCAGTCTCACATGCAGTTTATGACAGTGTGTTTTATGTCTTTAGAGGAACRGTCAGAAGAGAGATTTTTGTAAGACACTATGAAGATTATGGAAATTGTGTTCAAATATCAACTGCTTGATAGAAATGTTGGATTTGTCAGTTCTCAGAAAGAACAAAGTTCAGTGAGATAAAGGTACATGAACCCCTTAAAGTTTTTATTTTAAASACAATAGACTTACACTCTGCACAGTACTTTTGAGAAGACGTGGAAGACAAAGGAGCTTTGATGTGTGCTTCGGGTGAGCGCTGGGGTTTGGGGTGTAAGCTCATATACTTGCAACACAAACAGCTGTGATGTCCTGGCTAGCACTGCCCATTTTTCCTTTCTGGCACATCCTGGGTTACCCCTACACAAGCAAAATAAGTTAGTAAACCAGTTTGAAAAAAGCTGAACTCCKGTCTCTTTTATACCTCACCTGGAATTAAAAAATGGCTCCAGCATTCTTCTCTTCTAGTTTGGTATTTTTCATGAGCTGTAAATTAATTTACATGAATGCTAGATATATAAGCAAGCTTGTCTGAAAATATTTTTTTCCTTGGGATAAATCTATATTCTGTTGACACTGCAACCTGAGGTAAAGTACACATCAGCATTTTTAATGTATTCTAGTTTGTTCATAAAACCATTGCTGCCTGAGCTTACTTACTGTCACGTTTTAATTCCCTAGTGACTGTAACAAAAGAAAATTTGATATAAGCCTTTTTCAAAATTATATTTGGGAAACAACCAATACTATTTACAATCCAATAGAAATGCAACTGTTTAATATATCACTGCATTCTGCTCTGCTCCAGTCTGTCTGCCTGAATATAATATCCCAAGCATTTATGACTCTACTTATGCTAAGCACATACACCTAAATCAGATTCYGGAATTTTTTCTCCACTTCTATGGCTTGAAATGAGATCCAGATATTATTAAAATTTTAYATTTTGTTGTCTATCCTATAAAAATATAATGTTTTCATATGTCGTCAAAGATTCAAGGTTCATTTAAAATTCTGGTCTTTTCTATCAGCCCAATAAGATGACATATTTGTTTTCAGAATCATCTGCCTTCTAGGTGCCGTCCTTAACATTGATTTGAACACAACTATAATTTTTGAAATACAGATGAAAGAAAAAGAAGAATCTGACCTCGTTCGCTCTGGCTCCTGACATGCCTTGTAATGACTGGCTCAGTTCTTTGTGGACATTTTCCATATATTCTCTGATTTGCTTACACTGCTAAAGTGTTTAAAATGCTTCCAACTAACATTTTAAATTCTATTCATGAGCAAACAGTACTTTTTGTCCTTGGTTGAAATACTTAGACAGTTTCCCTCTTTGAAAAATATTTGGCAATTTTTTCCCCCCCCATTAGGAACGAGTTTACTAAATGGAAAAGGAACTTGAAAACATAGATCTTGATCTGACTAGAACCAAGAAAACACTAGGGACCGGATTGTATGAGCCAATGTCAGACTGCCTAAGATGTAGATGTTAAATTTCAACTAGACACCAGGAATAGCATTCAGGATAATCACCGAATTGAGAGAAGGATGCTAAACTTCTAGAAAATGATAGAGAAATGGAAATACAGCTCCTTTCTCAGAGCTCTAACCAAAGGCAGCAGTGAGGAATAGTCGTGAAGCTGGGATTCTGTCAGAAATCTCTGATGCTCTGAATGGTGGGGTAGGACACTACTGACAGAATGGCTACAACCTTCCAGGAGGGCAGGACTTCAGTCCTTTTGTGTCTGAGTCATTCCTCACCTCTGAAGCCAGGAATATAGGTTTTTACAGATTGCCTGATGCGAAGGATAGGACCACAGTGGAACAGTCCTGGATTCTTCTTCCTGCTTTTAGGATTCTTAAAGTTTTTGTCTTACAACAGTCCAATGAAAACTGTATTGTTATGATAGTAGATGTAGTAAGTCAAGTCTGTGTATGTCATTTGTCTTTCAAAATCACATGTTATTGCAGAAAAAAACCAACCCATTAATTGAGCAGCAAAGAGAAAATAATGAAACAACAATCATTTCACTGTAGGATTGTAATAGTAGTGTAGATAATGGTTAGATAATGAATAAACTGAAGACCTTGTTTCACACAAACAATTAATTTTATCCAAAGAGGGAAATATGATTGATTCAAAACAATTTGTTCCATCCTAACAATATGCTTAAATACCTATTTAACTTTTAAGTACATATTAAATGTTGTATCTTTTAGGGATATTTCCATTTCAGACTGTAGTTAACATTTTTCTTTTTATATCCTTTCAAAATGGACATAGCACAAAAGCTACAGAGATCAGTAAAAATCTAGAAAAATGGGGTGATGGTATGGAAATAATTCAACCAACCTGCTGGGCATTCAGAATAGCCCCCTTGCTGCTCCCATATTACTCCTTCATGAAGTGACCCATTTTAAAAGCAAATAGGTTATCTTCCTGTTACTCTGACAAGGAATTTTCCAATTTATAAGTAAATTTGTTTATAACCACYTCATATCCACTTCTTCTTGTGTCAATACTTGTCATTTACCACACATTTACCCACACCCCATGATTGATTTTGCTTTGATATATTTATGGACAGTTATCCTCCATAGCTTGCATTTTCTTGACTGAAACAAGTCTGGCTTTACCCTCCCCTATTAAAAAGCATGCTCCATTAATTAGCCAACACAGAAACAAATATTTCTCAATGTTGACTGTCTGTGACCCCCACCAGAAAAATTCACAAACCATAGAGGGAGTTCATGGAAATATCCAAGCTGTTCCTCACATTCACAGTCTCTGAGAGCTAGAAGATAAATTTTCAGAATAGGTGGTATCTCAGAAACAAAGTGGTACCATGACAAGAACACACACTATTGGCTTTATTTAATAGTCAAGGACAGCTTTCATGGATCTTTATAGTTGCAATCAGAAATAACATTCTTATTTCCAAAACTAATTGTCATCCTGCCCCCATCCCCCTTGAATACATATTTCAAAGGAATCACTTCTGGTTTCTAGCCAACAGAATGGATTTTACAATTCATTACTGAAAAAAGAATGACATTGAATTTAACCTCCTAAATGTAATCCTTTTACGTCTYGCTGGCTTGTAATACAGCCATCTTGGTTTTAATGGCAGCTGTTTTCTCAGATTTACAGCCCAATTTTCACAAATGCATGAAATACTTATCATAGGTCTCAAATGACATGTGTTCAGGAATGTTACAATAATCAATAAAAGCATTTTTATAGTGTCACTAAACATTTAATCAAGCTTTCAAGAGTCTTGTGCTGTTATGACTTTCCTCTTCTGGCATTAACTGTATTAGATGGTCTGTAGAATCTGATTATTTGTCCTTTGTGGAACATTCACTTTTACTAATTGTCAAATAAAAAATATATCCTGCACAGTGTGTTTATACAGACAGATGCAGCATTAGCAAGACATTGGGAGCRTCTCTCTATCTGCTACAGATTTAGGGGAAATATAAGTTTCAGAAGACCTTAGCATGTTTAGGGCTAAAAATTGATGAGAGTCTCCATGCCTGATTTCCACAGTGTCAACTATTTTCTAGAGAATACTGGAAACAGTCCTCTGTACTGCTTTTTCCTATCCTTCTCACATAAACTTGCTATGTTTTGCCTCAAGATGTTTCCCATTCTTACATGGAATAGTGGGTATAATTTAAGAAAACTTAAGAATCTCTCACAGTTTTGCAACATCTAAATAAAATCAAGCTTTTATCACTGCTCTTAACTCTCTACCTAGTTTTGACTGTTTCTCTTGAGCTATGATTTACATGATATAGGTTTGACCCCTTACAATGACCAGCTTATGAATCATATTTCTTGTCTGCCGAATAATTGAACTTCCAATTTTTCTTCCTTTTTTATTGTTRAAATCCAGATGCACTCCCTTCTCTTAGTTTGAATTGCACGTGCTAAATCTTGTATGCCCAATAAGGTGTCATTTGATTCTATTTAGCTATTACTCTTGTGTTTCTCTGCTTTCATAAGTTTTATCTGTACTGTTTCTCTAGTCTTGACTTTTAAATTTTATTAGTTGTTTTAAACTTCTTTTAAGTCATAATTAGTGGTTTATGATAAATGTTTAAAATCATACAGTAGATAAAGTTAAGTGAAAAAAAGTGTGTAACATAATTGTACACATAGACAACTRTGTGCATATAGTTTTGATTTAATATGTCAAACAATTTGGGAAAATTGTTTGTCCTTAGTGTACAATATGTTTTTCTATAACAAGAAGCATTGTGATTCCCACAAGAGCTAAGCAAGCAGACAGATATTTGTCTACCAAACTTAAGCTTGCTTTTAAATCTCTGGAAATGGCCAGTAAAGTTCAGTCATTCTTGAAACAAATCTACTTTTGGTACTTTAACATTTCTGAAAAATTTATACAAAATGTGTTGGAAGATCTAAACTCCCAACATTCTGTGTGTAGAGACCTTAGTAAATAATAATAMTCAGTTAAGACTGAAAATGCTGCACTGAGCTAGATGTTCAGAAGAACATATTCTAGTCCCAGTGCTGCATTTCTGCATTTCTTTTCCCCTGAGGCTTACACACATTGTAAGAAGGAGGACAATGATACACGTTGTATATCATTTGATACGCATTGGGTATGAAACACAGCATCAATTTTTTTTCTGAAAATACATAATTTGTAGCAATGACAGATAATGTCCTAAATTCTTATGATAATACATTTTATTTATGCCAATGCAAATGACGTGGCAAATTCCAATGTGCTATATGAAAAACCACCACTTCATAATATCTCTACATAAGGACAAGGGACAGCAAAAATAAATTAACAATTTTAATTCTATTGAGAGTAAACAAAATCTAAGAATGCAAAGGAAAGAGAAAGCAMTTTTGGTGCAATATTTTTCTCCTTCCTAACATTAAATCCTCTAATGCTATAGTTACAGTGACCAGAATTGGACATGAGTTGTTAGYGTGGAACTCTTAGCTCTTGGGAAGTTTAATGCTGGTGTTCCTTCAYGAATAAGAAACTGGAGCAAAGGTGAAAAAGAGATCATGCAAAYAAACAAGTTTTTCCATCTCAGCTTTAATATTCTTACACTGCTGACACACAAAGAGCATGTAGCCACATCCTTGAGATAAGCCAAATTTTCTATGCCTAGCAGGAAATTTTAAAAGAAATGTTTCRGTTTAAGTTCTTGTTCAGATTTTAGTACCAAACAGAAGCAAGAACTTTCACACTCCTAAATTAGACACAGAAATGTCTCCAAATGCCTTTSTGTGTTTCCTGTCTTGAAAGACTTAGAGCTCTGGGACCCCAAAAATTCTCTCTGAATGCCRTGAGCAACCCTTTATCTAAGGATGCCAGGGAAAAGCTATAATGACTTTTTAGAAGAATAGTTCCACCAAATTAATAGCTGGCTGAGGCTCAAACTTCTATGGCTTGGGTACAAGCTTTTTGTGGATCTTAAAAATAAATGTCTCTTCTTCAAAAAAGGTTGCTGACATACACCCCTATATCCTACCCAAATGACTGTAAAAGTCTGATCCAATAAAAAATAAATTGCTAGTCATCCCTCATTTGTAATAAGGTTATAGTAATATTCCTAAACCTACCATATTTAGTCATAGATAGCTGTATTTGAAATCCTTACATGTACAGGATTAGACAAAAATAATTCTGCTGAGTTGTTGAATTTTGTAATACTGCCTAGAGTAAGGAGGCATTTTTACTTGTCACATTAAAGCAGAAAATCTCATATGCCTGAAGAACATGTGACAGGCTAGAAGTGCAGGATTTATACAAGGAACTTGTGCAAGAGGGAGTGTGAAAATAGAACCAGATGTTTGTGTTACTGAACTTTCTCAGGAGTCCTTTAGGGAGCATTAGGGAGCATTCTGGAAAAAAAAAAAAAAAACCTGAAGTCTTAGTGCTTTCATATTCCAGAAACATGATGCAGTTTTAAAGCCTCATATACACCTGATATCCAATCAGGACCTCTTTCCTGTTCTCACAGTTTGCAACCTAAGTAATGTTACTACTGTATAAACGACAGTGTGACCCATGACTGTTTGAGTCTAAAACTGAAACAGAACTTAGTCTCTGTGGAAACACAAAAAAAGAAAGTATTTTCTCCACATCAATTAACCCAAATGAAAATAATTTGTATAAAATTATTGCACAAAAAGAATAAAGATAATTTTGCAGCATCTCTTCCTAATTTTCAGACTGACAGGACTAACAAAAGTTACTAGGAATTCTAAAAGTTCTGTACTTATGTGTCAGAAATGTTACCTCAGAACTATAGCCTCAGTGACTGGTGAAATAAATAAGTCCTACAGAGCCTTTTACACTTTCTTTTAATCAGAAGAATTTGAAAGTTTTTTTATTATGGAGACAAGTTGAAATTTAATGAAATTATACACTAGTAATAGTTTTGAAAGAAAGGCTTAGAGTAATGGAAGAAAATATATAATCCATGGTCAGTTTTTAATGTAATAAAAGCAATTGGTTTTTCAGAC
This sequence comes from Cardinalis cardinalis, assembly GCA_014549065.1. Classification (NCBI taxonomy): domain Eukaryota; kingdom Metazoa; phylum Chordata; class Aves; order Passeriformes; family Cardinalidae; genus Cardinalis; species Cardinalis cardinalis. The sequence goes on from JACDOX010000073.1 coordinate 2,074,645, forward strand.
TTGAAAGAAATAGCATGTTTTGTGCTCAGTAMTGCTTATTCTGGCAGTTGCTCCTGGCTATGTATCCCATATACTTTTGAAAGGTACAAAGACACGAAAAATTTCTTACATGAAACAGAACTCATGGATATTAAGGTGACAGAGGGTGAAGTGAGGAGTGTAGGCTTTGAAGAAAGCAAGGCAATTTTCAAAGCAACTAACTTTATATTCTTTTTCTAGAGTTACTCTGTCAAAGATACTTAGCTCAGCTGTCATTTCCTCCTTACTAAAGCCATATGTTCCACAACTTAAATTGTCAGATCCATCTGTGTTATTGGTGGTGAAGAGCAGTGGTTAATTCCATACTCTGCATACAGATCATTCTGTTGTACTCAGGCTCAATTTTCATYTTAAAAAATCAGCAGCCAAATCTGCCAGCTACAAGTCATAGACATTTTCAGGTTTCTGAAACAAGAACAAGACCTCTTTTTTCTTGCCTACATAGCTTGTTCTAAGACAAAATGGGGAAAATTAAAAAAGAAGTGTGATTTTTAAATGTAAATTCTTTAATATTTTCAAATTGAAAACAAGAATTTTTCAATATTTACAGTGGCTTTAGAAGACCACATACAAGATATTACTCTATTCCATCATGMACAATAAACTTATATCTATTGTAAAAAATAACTTTTAAATACCAGTAAGTATTAAAATTTCAGTAACATCCATTGCCTCATATCATCCCCTGAGACATATTCAGTGAGGTATTTCAGCTAGTAAAATATTTTATTTGATAAGATATATTATGTGGATTACATTTTGGAGACATTGAGTCTTCTGACTTATGAAGTAGAGCGAAAGGAAGTGAAATCATTGCAGTGACAGCATAGTTTTAAGTGAGGTATTATTTTCCAGGAAAAAAAGTTTTCTCTCAYTTTCAAACAGCTCATACAGCACCATTAGTCTCAGAGTTGCATGCACCTTTTAAAAATGCCACCCTTGCACAACTAGAAGCTTCATCAATATCAGAATGTTTCTGTTTCTGGCACTATCCAATATATTGCRAGAGATAGGGAGTCTCATTCCAGCATATCAGTTAGCACATTGTGGATTTCTTTTGAACAAAATAAAACCCACCTGTTTCTCATAGCCTCTTTCTGAAATGACAGCATTTGAAGAGCCAGAAGAGATGATATTTGAAATCTATCTTCTTCTTTTCTTTAGCAGATGACTGCACCTTCAGAGAGCATGTGTAACCAACCAGACCCTTCCTAACTAATGTGTAGGAGGGGGAGAGGTCAGAGAGGTAAAATCTTTCTCCAGTTGCATGGTAAGGGTGACTTACATCCCCTTCAACTTCTGAGCTAAAACACAGAATGGATCTGTGGGATGAGCAGCAGGAGCAAAAATCTTTGAATCAATGCCTTTCTTGATTACTTGCATATTTTTCTTTTCCACAGCCTCCTAAGCCCAACTTAGGGCCAGTACAGGAAATAGTTCTGTCTTCATGCAAACACAGAATTCTGTTGAGAAAGAAGAATTTTCAGAATTCTGACTGAGCCCAGAAGCCAAATAATGAGCCATATTCTAGGCCATTATTTCTCAACTTCAACCTGAACTAAGTAAAATAACTATCTTCATACCAAAAAAACTATCTAAAATAATTGCTATTAGTCTCATAAAATTGCTCCCAGAAAAAAAACTCAAAAAAACTTTGATTAGCACAACAGATTAAGGCTAAAGGTAGATTGAGACACTTAGGCCTCAAAAAGTATATGTTGGTGAACAGATGCAAATATTTCAGCTTTCTAGCAGCTTGTCAGTCAGACACAAAGGCATCTTGAATGGAGAAATTTCYACAGCAGCTGACATAAGGATGAATCTTAGGACTGGAAGAACTGAGAGCTTTATGGTAAACTTGAATAATAATGCTGATGAACAGCAGCATAGGTTTCAAGCCTATACAGCCATCAAAGTCAGTAGTGAGCTGCCAGGTGCTTGGTTGAATGCTGGTGTTGAAGRACCTTGGCAGACTTCAGAAATGGGATAGGAAGGAATAATACTATGCATATGGAATATAATGTGAGAATCCTGAAAAAAGGAAAGCCTGTTAATGCAAAAAAAAGTCGCAGTTGCATTATAAGCTTCACAAAGACAGTCTGGAATAGAATATGATCAATAGCTCTGAAATGTTCCATTTGAGATGATTGCATAAACTCATTCTCACCCTCCTAGTATGGAGAACATCTGCCTGTTTGCCAAAACAAAACAGTAGATCCCACCTCTAACAACATAATGTACAGGAAAGGAAAATATAGGTTCATTTTGGTCTTTTATAGATAGGCTGTATTCCACACTTKTATACATACATAATATATGCAAACCATTTGAATATTCACTTCCTCTGCTATTCAAGAGCATTGCAAACAATCCACTACTCTGCTGGACAATTAGAATACTTTTTCTCATAAAAATCATAATCAGAGACATCCTGAAGTTGTCTCTGCCTTCTTCTAGCTGCATATGCATTAACTTTTTCCTAGTCATATTTTTAATTATTATTGAGGTGCTATAAAAATCTGATAACTTTCTAAATATATTACTGAAGGATTGAAACAAAGCTAATTATTCTCCAATGCACCGTTTGATAAAGAGCTTGATCTTTTCTTTTTCTTTCTTAGATGTGCTTAATTTTTTCTCTGTCAAGTATTTTGAGCTATCTCTTTCCCATGAAAAATGGGAATCCTTTCAAAAAGCAGCTAGGGTCAGACTGCATACTGTCTGCATGGGTAGGAAGGTTTGAAAAGGATTGCTCCTTTCAAGTGTCCATTCCCACTGCTCTGTTGCTTGCATTGCCTAGGTTGTTAATGATAGGAACTGTTTCTACATGAGAGCTGAGAAAATCTGACCCTCAAAGAACCCTTTTCWGAGAGATCAAAACCAGTTGTGCTTGTGATGGCTTTTTCTTCGAAAGTATCTGATTCACTGAGTTGCTCATACAGTATTCTCAGTTGTATCAAATTTTAGTGAAAAAACCCCCACCTTAGATTAGTTTTCTTGACATTAGAATAYGATGTTTTAAAACAGTATTCTGTTKTCTTTATTAGGTTCTCTGTTTATTAGAAAGATTCCTAAATCATAACTAGGTAAACTTAGTAAATCCTAAGCATGGCCAACAATCATTAGGGGCAAATCCAGAAACTCTCCACCACTCTCTATTTACATAGATAAAATGAAAAGTTATTTTTATTCTCTCAATCTTACTACAGTCCTACTTGCTCTACTTTGATRTCAAGGTTGAATTTTTCTTTTCCAACAAAGACAACAAGTTAATCACATCAAGAAAAATTAACACACATTTTCAGAAGTGCAAATTAATTTGGTCTGATCAGTTCCTGGCAATTAATACTTTCAGTCTTGATTTTCCAAGAAGCTAGGAACACATTTCAACTCTGGGTGATAACTGAGGCAGCAAAGCCACAGAATATCAGTAGACCAGTCAGTCTGTGTATGAAGACATTTAGTACAGGCAAGTAGCTTGGTATAGGAAAGTTTTAATYCTACTCAAAGGATAAACCTAGAATTCCAAATTGCCTTTCTCTACTCGTAGCCCTGCTTTGAGGCCATACTGAACTCCAGGGAATGACTTGTGTATTTGAGTGTCAAAGCTAGCTAAGATTTCAGACTTTCAGTTAGAGAATATGTCTATTATTAGAAATATTGAGAAATACTGAGAGTATATTTCTATTCTTTAAGGCAGGCAGTAGGATGACTTTCTAACAATTAGGAAGGATGGTATGCTTACAGCAGTAATACCTCTGCTCCAGATCTGTCAGGAATGATCTATYTCCATCACCTGAAATGTCACTCCAGAGGATCTTATGTCTTTAAAGTCATGTTCCTGGACCAAACTTTTCAGCATTTCAATGTCTCGTTTCTTATTTTATTTTTTATGCTTTTACCTCCTCACTTCCTTTCTGCCTGCATTAAGAAACATGTTTGTAGCTCATCAAGGAACAAAAGAGGTATTCTGGAAATAATGTATTTTACAGCAACTTTTGAATTTGCTAGACATTATTCCTAGGCAGAACAGCTCATTTCTGCTTACCACAGAAATAAAGAAAAGTTTTAAAACTTTGCTGACTGTGGACAACATTAAATGTTTTTTCAAAGTAGAAAAGGAAAAACTGATGTCAGAAAGTTAAAATGAAGCTCTAGAGAATTTGTCCAAAAGAAATTCAGGCCATTTTACTGACCGATCTAAACGGTGCAATAGGTCAAGCCCCAGATGCCACAGTAGAGGTTTCTCACTGACCTCTCTCTAAAGTGTTTCCAGGTGTTTTATACACACCTGAGGGCACTTCTGCCTCTGCATTGCACAGCGTGCAGCCAACCCCAACCAACACTATTTCCTACCAGTGTGTGATGAGCGTGCTCAGTGGGATGGAACAGATTTTGATTCTGATGACTTCATGAACCTGTTYCTAAAGGAGGGTTTTCTGAAAAGAATAATATATGTAATGTGTTTGTTAGAGTTGTGCATTTTACAGACAGTACCTTATATTCGAAAATTAGGTGTTTTAAATGYACAGTTTGGGGTTTTTGGTTGGTTTATTTTCTTAAGAGTGTATAGTAGGGGGTTTGTGGGTAATTTAATTGTAAATATATGTTTTACTGTTTGCTCTGTCAATCCAAATTTCAATAAAATATAACTGGAAACTCTCATGAAAGAATCTCTCAGTGGTGYCCACTCTGAGAGTGTGGTGGGTTTACCTCGTTTGCCGGGTGCCCACCAAATCTGCTCTGTCACTCCCCTTGWCAGCTGGACAGGGGGGAGAAAAACTAATGAAAGGCTTGTGGGTTGAGATAAGGACAGAGGGAGATCACTCAGCAATCACCATCATGGGCAAAGCAGACAAAGCTTAAGGAAATTAATAGAATTTATTACAAATTAAATTASAGTAGGATAATGAGAAATAAAACTAAATCTTAAAAACACCTTCCCCCATCTCTCTTTTCCTCCTGGGCTTTACTCTTGAATTCTCTGACTCTTCTCCCTACAGCAGCTCAGGGGAACAGGGAGCTGTGGTCCGCTCATCCCACGTTGTCTCTGCCGCTCTCCCCCTCAGTGCACACACGGCTCACRCTCTTCCYCTTCTCCAGCGTGGGGTCCTTCCCATGGAAGAAGTTCTCCATGAACTTCTCCAATGTGAGTTCTTTCTGTCACTTCTGTCTTAGTCTCTTAGTTTGGTTTAGCTCTTGTCAAACCAGCATTTCAATATTTCATATTTTTATATTTTAAGTAATGTAGCTTTACAAATTGTCATGCTAAGTCTATCATCTGGACTTTATTTTATAACTTAAAAATCTCTTCTCCTTCCAATAAACATCAGAAATAATTATATAGGTAGGACGTTTTAGAATGAATGTCTTTTGGGATGTACATCTTTATTTTCTTTACATCAAATAAACACAAAGTATATAGTTWTATTTGCTGGGAAAACTGATGTGGAAATTGTGCCTAACTGGAAAAATTAATGAACATTTTTGATAATGAAGCAAAAGATATCCCATTTGAAGTTCTAACTACAAGTGTGGGTGCTAGACAATTGAATAATATTTTGATATTGTAGTACATGTATAGTGACAGAGTTTTCACACATTTCATATTATTTAATATTGTATATTATAAATTCTGATACTATCAAACTCCATGTAGAACTAATGGAATTTGCAATTTGCAGTACTATAATTTTAGCATCTTATAATACTAAAGTGATAAACCTCATCCCTGCTTCACACATCATTGCTGTGATATTAGCTAAATATAGGGAACTTTGGAGAGGGAAGGTTGTCCTTGAAGGAGGGGTAGCTGTTTGCATTGTTGCCTCATGACTACACTGCCCCTGTAGGGAGAAGTTACCTCTGGATAGCAGTTCTCGATAAGTTGTAGGGAAAACTCTCACTCTATTTTACATTGACCACCCTGCTTAGTTCCAATCTTTAAGCCTTCCTTGGAGAGATTAGCACCTGGAACTTTTCTTGGTCTCTTCAGCATGCTCCACGGCATGGTTATGAACAACAACTCCCTTTAAAATTGGACTTTACAGTCTTGCTGTTCCACCCTCTCAGMCAGTTCTCATTTCCCATTTTTAAATGCCACAGTCTGGGGGTTTGTTTAAGAGTATTAGATAATTTTTCATAATCATRAGGAATTTCTAGTGTTCAARATTTTGAATGTAAATCCCAATGTYTTACAAAGGAGCTGAAGGAAGATACTTTATTGTAGAACCCTCCAGCTCTCTCAGCCTCACAAGACACTTTTGTTTGAAAGTATGGTGRCCCTCAATTGATATAGACACATTGATGACTTATATGGACWGATCCCATATCATCCCAGGTTCGTGTGTTTAGTGTCAAGGTTATCATGCTCTAGTGACCTAGAAGTCTAGATAGCCATTCTCAGTCAGCCACCAGACTCCAGGCACATTTTGTTCAAGGGCACAACAATATAGAAATATGAGTCTTCCCATATTCATGAATTGAGAATTCATGTGCAGAAGGATGTTGGAGAAAAGCGTGAACACAAGATACCTGAACGACTAATAATAATCTAGATTAATCTGATTTTGGATTAAAGACAGAGTTAAGTAAAGAATAAACATATCTGGAAAACATRTCTTAAACTGCTTCTATTACATAGCTCAAATAGTTTTTTAATTTATTGTGTAGATGAACGTGCTTATTTCATATCACCTCTGCTTGGTGTAACAGAAATCTAATTTTCAAAATAATATWTTTAGAAATTGTGTCTCTGAACATCCTTAAAAGCCATTTATCCAATATTAATGAATATGAAATTCTGTCAGCATTGAGTTGTGTTTAATAAAATTGGTTTAATTTTATTTGAATAAACTGAATGRTGTTTAATTCTTTTTTCTCAAAGTCATGATACACTTAGAGCTTTCATAGTGGGAGTGTCAATAGCTCARCCTCTCACAAAAAAGGGCACTTTGATGACATTTCAGCTCTGACCTTCTCATTTCAAATTTGAAATCCAAATCAGGAAGTAGGCAGAGGTTTCCCATGAGGCAATTCAGATATTAGTCAAAGTTTCTTGTTCCTGACTATGAATATTGCTGATCATTCACATGCCAGGTACTGCATTACTGGGCTTCAGGACATGGAAGTAACTTGAACTGAAGGACACTAAGTRCATTTTTAGTATCAATTCATTGTCAGTTTCTGTACTGTAAATTTAGCATAATCATATATTACCTCAAAATAATTAATTACTGAATTAATAATAGCAATATACTACTTGAGAACATACTTCCAACAATTACTTGAGAATATATTTCCAATAATGGTGCCATCCTTATTCCCCCCACTGAGTTAGATGGGTTTTTTTATGGATCTATAACCTAATTGGGCTTGTCTAGTAAAGTTTTACAATASACAAGGATCCAATTTTAGCTCTCTAGCACAATAGCTGAAAACTGACCTCTAAGGTATTTTGAAGGGGCTTGTGTTGTTAAACATTTAATTCAGATCATTTTTTTTAAGGTAAGCAGATGCAGAACGTGTTTTTCTTCATGTTGCTATCACTTATTTTAGAACTCCTGATCAATCACTATCTCAGGATTATTATTGTTTGCTTTCCTTGTTTAAGCAGGGGGTTTTGGAGTGTATGAATTACTATGGTTACAGTCTGCATGGTGAAGAACAATAGATCATCCTTGACAGCAAAAATATTTATTAATTTCTGATGTTCTGCCACTTTTACAGATCTGATAAATACAAAGAAATCCTGAAAAATATCAGCAGGATTATAAGGTATTGGGAGGGTTAAAATATTCTTCAAGCTATGAAACTGTTTAGCAGATGTGAAAATAAAGCCTAGACCTTTTTCCTAACTCTGTTTTAAGAAGGACTTTTTGTTTAAAAAATAATTGCTTCCAGTATAGATTTATTTTTGCAAGGGATTTAGAAAACAAAGGTAAACTTGTATGACCTTTCCCCAGAGTTTTGAAAATAGTAGTTTATCAATGAAATTATTCAATATTAMTGAATGTGATTTTTGCCAACCAAGACAATGTATTAACAAAGCCCTGCTCGTATGGCATATCACAAAAATAAATGAAACACTTATTGATCCATTTTTATGAATTCAACAGAAGTTATATTAAAACAGGCTCACTTTATTGATGCATCTGTCTTACTAAAAAMTTTTACATGTTTTAAAAAAATTCATGCTACACAATTGTACAAGAGACATTACTATTTGAAACACCAATAAAGCACCAATCTTGCACTATGAATGAAGGAATAAGGGCATTAAAGTACATATTTGTAATATTTACAGTGTATAGTTAGATGGTCTCTTTTTACATTTGATTTCTATATTCTACATTTGGTTACTCTAATTATATTTACTCTTATTAATGACTGCCTTTCTTTGATTTACAGTTATATTAGATGAATTTATCCAAAAGTTACAAATTCTGTGGGGTTCCTTCTGTTCTGTGATCTTCCAGATCTCCCTTGAGACTGTTCTTTCAACGACAGGTCTCAGTTCTGAAAAGTTTCCCTCACTCTAAGAGACTGCAGGCTTTTACATGAAGGCAAATTGTTTTGCCAAGGGCTCTTGTCACTGAGTTTGGCAATAAAACCAGCAAACTCAAAGTGATTGATCACCTATATGTATATATTTTTAAAATTATTTCTTATATGTCTGTATATTAGTTTCATCATAACATAAATTAACTTGCAAATAGAGGAATTGTGAGAAATTACCTCATATCTGACTCCAATAATTTACACACCCAATCTGAACAGAATATGATGGAATTATAGCAGTCACTGCAGGCAGGGGGAAGCTGATAGGCAGGAGCTGCCTTTCCTGGCTGGATGCATTATTATCTCTGAGTTCACTACTGAGAAGATGGCCTCTGCTACCCAGCCTGACACTGCAAACTGGGGAATGCTAGGTCTCAGTAATGATSTGTTCTGCTCATAATAGGCTCAGAAAAAATGGGGTCAGTCCGCACGGTATGAACATAAAGCTTTCAGGTGACCTTTCCTTTCTCTTTTCCTCTTAATYGTTACCTAATGTCATACCAGTCTGTCACATTCCAATATACTGACTTCAGATGAGCTGCTGTGTGGGAGCACACCCAGGATGAGTCTAAGCTACCCTGAGAGGAAAGGTTATGAAGTCCTTCATCAATTCCACAGCTCAGGATTAGCCACCTGAACCATCTTTGCAAAGAGTGGACAGAGTCTGAGATGGGAGACTTAATAAACCTGGAAGTTTACCCTTAATAAATCTGGAAGTGTGTGTTCTAGCTCAGCAATTAATTTTTATTTGCTATTATAATGGAAGTTTAACAATAATGATAAAATCTTAATCGTTTATATAAGAGTGTCTAGGGATTTACAATAAGAATTCCTCATGCTAGATAATTAACATGAACCTAAGTATATATCAAGTAAAACCACAGTCCAAGCTGCAATCCAAATCAAWGTTCTAGGAAGTAAATTGGGGCTAAATATATAAACTATTTTCATTGTTGTTGCAAAAAAACAGATGTTGTCAGATATTTTTCTGTGATGACCTGAAGTTAATTCCTTTATAACAGCTATTAAATTAAATAACCCACTGAAAAAACACCCAAATAATTTCTGCYTGAGAAAATATGTTATTTGACCAAACATGAAATTTTCATTTTGTTTTCTTTCCTTGTGCTTTAATTAAATCAAATAGACTGTKGAAGGGAATTCATCTTTAGAGAAGAAATTGAAACATTTTTATTTGAAATGGTAGAATCAAGCATTTCGAAGTTTTCATAATCCCCAGTAAGTTTCTTTTCAACTAAAGGATGCTTTCAATTTTTTCTAAATGGTTTGGTATATCTTTCTAAAAAGATGATTGCTTTTKGTAAGCTTTAGTCACTTATGTCACTAAGCTGTATATTGCACACATATTAAAYAGAAAAAGAATGTCTCTATCCTCCTGCTGAATGAAAGGAAATGTAGCTCGCATACAGTCACTTTCAGATGTGAAACTCAAGTGTGTCCTTCAGCTCTGCCTGGCAATCTTACTGCACATAACAACCGTAAGTAAGAGGTTGAAAGGTGATTCAAACGCAGCAYAAAGTTTCAGAATCCCAAAGTGATTTCACCTTCCCAGAGTATCACCTAGAAACACAGTGCTTTTGAGGGGTAAAATCCCAGAATGTTCAGTGTTTGAGTTCAGCAATATTGTAGAAATGGAATATGAATGGAATACTGCAAATATTGGCTTTAAGCATCATTTTTTTCTTACTTTAGTGAGTCATGAAAAAATTARGTAAGCAGAATATACAAGTGCTCTGTTGTCTCCTGGTAGAGCTGAGGCCACCAGATACTAGTACATGATAAAACACACTGAAAGATAAACTTACCTTTTGTAATGAAAAAGAGGGATCTACAGTTTTTTAAGGAGTTCTAAAATACAAAATCTAGCCTATAACATATTTCAAAGTAGAGGTTTTGTATTCTCTTTTATTATTCTTCCACCTTGTTTATAAAACTTCCCATATGTTCAGTAAGAAAACTTGTCCTCTTGGAGAATTCTATGTAAATTACACCCAGTTTTCATAATTTTTAGCTTTTGTATAATATAATAATTAGTATTTGAGATTTTTCATTAAAATTCATAGATTAAATCAATATAAATAAAATTATTTCAATGAAACTGTACATTACTTTAAAATGTGTGTGCAGTGTTCAAATAAAATAAAAATGAAGTGTGGCAATTTAAAGCATTACTATTTTAATTAAAGYGGCTGCTAACACATTGAAAAGTTGAGCCTTGAAAGTTTTAACGCTGTTTACAAGCTGCCAAGCTCCAAGCAGGTAAAGTAAGAATTATARGCATAAGAAATGGGGAAAAATTAAGAATAGAAATCTACTCATACTATTATATAGCAATATCACATTTTTCAAATAGAAAGGTATTACTAGTTCGTAAATCATAATAAGTTCATGGAATTCCAAAATAATTTAGGTAGTGAGTTTTTTGTTTGTTCTGGGTTTTGTTGGGTTTTGGTTTTTCTTATTCCCTTTCTAATACAACACTGGCGTGCAATGACAACTCCTGTATAAAATCTGCTTTTATGTTTACTGGAAACCTTGAGAGCATGTTGAAGCCTTACACACTGCTCATCTTTGTTATTCTTGCTCCAGAACATCCAGAGCTGAAGCAGTCAAGGTCGTGGTCATGCATTGATCACACAGAGTACTCTGTGTTTCCCCCATCAGATGGTGGGTTTGGSGTTTTTGCTTTGTTTCAAAGGGTAGCTGCTGTGAAGAAGAATCTGAGGTTGGTAGTTCCCTTTACCAGCAATCCATAAGCTTTGTGATTTCTGTATACTAAAAGTTTGCCCTACATGTTATGAAATCATGATATCTGGATGGTTATTAGTTTTGACTAGGCTCTAGAAGATGATTTACATGTAAAATAATTCATTTTTCTTTCATCCTTCAGCAGAATTACACAAAACAATGTTTTTCACAATACAATGCAAACACCTGGGAGCTTTCCCATAGCCCTTACTCTTCCTTCTGTACAGTGTKTTGCTTCTACTGCAGAGGTGACAAAATGTATAGTTTTACAATCCAGAATTGTTGCATGTGCTGTACAACATAAGGATCCTGTCTTTCACAGGCTTAATGGTTTAATAGCAAATAATTTTTGAAAGCTTCCCAATTATTTAGGAAAATGATTTCTATTGACATTTTTTAATAGACACAAAATCCATGGAAATTAAAATTAATAAAACATGGACAAAAATTAATTTATAACATTACTCCATAACAATAAAATAACTAGCAGTCATGGGAAGAAATCCAACTAGAGCCCCACAGCTTTTTTTACACCTTCAGTGTAGAACAACTTTACATATCTTTAAGATACAGAAAAGAGTGCCMGGCAGGAACTGTGTACCTAAGTCAGCTTGCTCTCTCAGGTGGGGATCTCCTTTGAAAAACCCATAGCTCTTATAACTGACTTATTGTAGTTATTGCAATTCATTATTGTTGTGGATTTATCTCACCATAGTCAGATGTCAGTTTTCTTGTATGGGTTGGCATGTTTATAGACCTAAAACTTTTTGTTTTCAAAAAAACAAGACGTCTTTTGCCTTTAGGATATAGAGACTGCAAGTGGTGAAAGGACAATGCTGTGAGAAAGAGTTACTTTTGATCTAATGAATACAAARGAGACATTTCTACCTCAGGAGGCGAATGTTTGGTCATTATCAGTCACATAAAATATTTTAGTTGCCCTCTGCAGTTGTGACTTCTGGGCTTTCATAAATCAGATAAGATACTGATGGTCAAACAGACTTATTATATTCCCTGAGTCAAAAGTACTGTTTTTCCACAGTCATTTTGACCCTGCACTTATCATCTAGTCCTGTTTTAAAATAAATCTTGAGAGTCAGTTTCCACTGCTGGCTGATATCCAGGCAAAGGAAAACTAGTACTTAACCCTTATGCAGTGAAAAATGAGAGCTTCCTAGTTTAAAACTAACCTGGTCTCACATGAAATTCCACCAGTTACCAGCCAGCAGGCCTTAGAAACTTAAATGCCTTTGTGTGGGGATGAGCTCTTGTATATGTACAGAAGTGCCAACACCGAGAGCCTTGAGGAGAGCCAGATATTTAAGGCTTCCCTGCTAGGAATAACCTCTCCTCACACTTTTCAAAGAGCTCTTACATCTGAAAGTTACCTGAGCCCTACTAGAGTTTTTTAAGTAGTAACTTCTTGCTGAGTTTTTTCTTGTTGCTTTCTTCACATTTCAATGAGATGTTGGGTTCTTGGGGAACCTGGAGATCAGATGAGTTTTATGGACATAGATAGCCCTACGGCAAACAAATAAGTAAATTACAAATGGCATAGAAATGAAAGTAAAATAAAAATTGGTCYCGGTACTACAAAAACCTCCAGTCCAAATTAAAAAAAAAATTCCACAAGGAAATTTTTTACTATATCAGCAAAACTAACTTAATGTGGTAAAATAATCTGATTGYGACTTGAACAGGGCTGTCTTCAACTCTGATTTCTCTTAAGCTTCTGAAACTAAAGGTTGAAATAGTTCATTCTCAGATAACAAGAAATCTCTAAAACATTTTTTTTTTTTTTTTACCTTTGAGGAGTAGCAGTATTTGCCAGAGTTAAGTCTTTCYCTCTTGGGGATGATTTGCAGTTGTATTATTCTGAAAAGTGAAAAATATCTAATCAAAGCTGAGATAGTTTGGGAAAACAGGATTTGGTTTTGTTTAAATTCTGTTAAAAATCTGTGTAGTTAGCTTCATTTTCATTTTAGATATTCATCAAATTATACAGTTGGTTAGGAAATCCAACAWACATAATATTGCAAATAAAATTCTGGCATTCAGTTCAAGGAAGAACTTCATTATTTACTGTGAAAGAAGACAACTATTCAAAATGCACTGTGAATAAAACCAGCTTCCAGGAGATCTAACAGAAGTTCTGTCTGCAGAACAGAATAAAGCATATGAAAGAAGCAARTTGTCTTTGTTACTGAGACACCCACCCAGAATCTGCCTTTTCCTCCAGGGCCACGGCCAGTACTGCTGCCCAACATGACCTCTTCTCTCTAAGCGCAKTTTGGTTCCTCCTGATTCACCACACACAGGCAACCTACAAAGGACAAACAGGATTGTAAGGACATCACAAGGTCTGATGACATGTATTCCCTGATGCCATGTTGTTAGGTGTGCAGCTTTCTGAAGGACAAGTGTGGGTGTGTTATCTTGTAGTGCCRCAGACATACCRTGGCCTCAAAAAACCAAGAACTGCYGCACATCAGACATYTAMTGTCTGCTATGGGCTGCTGGCTTGCCTGGTCACTCAATTGCCATTTAATCTGAAACTTCTCTGAAAGCATTAGACATATCTTCATCTCAGTTAATGAAAATTAATTTATAATCCAAATGATCTTTCCTACTGTGTGGTTTTAACTAAACTGTGCCAATCTTATCAGTATTTGAGCTTGTCTAGAATTTTCATTGACTCATTCTAAATCCACTGCAGCTCAAAAACCACGCTGCAGTTCAAAACCACAACAGACTCTTTCTGGCTTCCCTGGGAGTAAAGGCTAGGCTTCTAACTCACCTCTCTTCTACCATCTCTCCAAAAAGTTTAGATCTGTGATGCTTTTTGGGCTCATGTACAGCCTTAGAAAAGAACATAAGTGATTTCTCTCTGCTGTGCACTACTTAACTGTTACAAACATTGCATTCATTAAAAAAAAAATTGTCTGTCTTAACAAAGCTTTCATTAAAGGTTAGGTTCTCCGCAAAGCAGATTTGGGTTGTGTTAACAGAGAGCTACATCAGAAAACAGCAGTGGTTTACACTAAAGTATCACTAGAAATAATTTTCTGAGGAATGTTAGAATTGCTGGCAGATTGTGGAGGTGGTAAGAGTACCAGATGAAATGGCTGGAAATAAAAGCAAAATTTCTCATTTCACTAAATAATAATCCCTTTGTGACCTCTAGCAAGTTATTTAGGATACACATTGGAAAAGCTCATGAAGAATTCATACACCAAAATACCTCTCATTTTCAGTGGGAATTAGTGTGTTAAATGTACCTGAGTCACYCACAGATGTGGGACATGTTCACTGAAATTCATTAGGGAAGTGAATMCCCAGAGAATTAGAATGGCAAAATTTTTAAAGAATTTTTTGTAGAGTAGTGTTGAATGACACTAACCTGCTTCACCAAGGTACAGGAAGACCTTGAATTTTACAGTGGTTAACAGCTTAGAAAAATATATGGATATACAAGCACAAATGCCTGTTTTCTGTGTGACCTAGATGCATACTCTGCCTGGATTCTCTGATCAGGACTAGAAAGCTCACCTTGCACAGCTGGAGATGCAGGAAGGTAATAGATCCCACCAATTCTGAAAACTGTGGCCAGGCCATTTAGGTTACTTGAGAGAGTGCTGACTTCTTGGAAAATTAGGACTATAAATGCAATTCAGGTGGCCCAGAGGAATCACTGAGGAAAGTCAACAGCCTTTGCCTTGTTTTGTTTACCTGAGAGAGCACATTGTCTGGAAAAAAAGCTGATTCGATAATTCAGTTGATTATCCCACTGATAATGAGGACAGAAAATTGCTGAAGATTTCTCATGTAGGACTGTTCCTTGTGATTAGCTTTTAATACTCCCAACTCAAAAGCAGCTTTCTCAAGTCTAAGAGAAATCAGTATTTAATCACCTGGGASTCCTAAGGAGAATGCAGCCCTCGCTGGTTGACAGGAAAGGGCAACACAGAAACATTCTGAGGCTGGTGATAAAGTAGAAGTTATTTCATCTTGTTTTTTGCCCTCTGAAGGAGCACAGATAAGTTCCCTGCTACAAGAAATAGGAAATGCCCTGAGGCACTGGAGATCTCAAGAGTGCATGTGTGTCTCTCTGCCTCTCTCTCACACCACCAAAGAGAGTAGCTCTTTAAAAATCCTGTTTCAGACAAATTACTGAACTCATCCTATAGAGCCAGGAGAAAAATGAATCTGCACCAAATTCCAGGATTAACTGTTGAGGAGGACTTTCACACAAACTGGTGCAGCAGTGAGGTATCAGAGGACTGCACCGTGTGTTCCTGAAGGTCACACCTAGTTTTTTATTCACAATTAGAACAAAAAACCAGACAGGATATGCCACATTCCATCCTCTTCCTCTCCTCTCCAAACCTCCACCATGAACATGCTCAAGTATTTCCATAACAGGCAAGTATTTTTTGGTCTAAGCCAATAGTCCAGACGAGTAGGTGGAATGTTGTTGTCAGATAAAACTTCATTATTCTTTTGATGGTGATTCAGCAAATAGCAGCAAACAGAGGCTGAAGAGAGGTAAGCTGAGGCCATGCTCTCAGTGCTTACATTTTTATTTTGACAGTCTGTTGCCTTGAACATTTGGCCTCCTTCTGGGCTGCCTTCATCTTCCCCAGCCTGGATGGTGCTCTTGGCCATGGACTGTGAACTAAGAGCACTCCCCTCATGAGGACCTGAGTGAGCTTGCCAAGGCATGACCTCTGAGGAAAGAGAAATACCTTTGCTGATGACTTGCTGTCGCAGTTTGGGTGTGAGCAACACAGCCAGCTGTTCAGCACTATCTGTCAGGRCCTTAGGGCTTATCAAAAAGCTGATTTTGGGAGACTTGGTGAAAATTAGAATCGACACCTGATGTGTCTGGAATTTTGAAGCATCTCCAGCATTAAACAGAGGCTGATATTTTGGAGTTTGACTATGTATAAATMCTTTGGATCTAATTTTGTGTATGTAATTTATGTTTTGAAGGGAACACAGGTACTACTTATGGCTTTGAATTCACAAAATAAAGTGCACCRCAAGAGACATATATCCATGTAAATTGAAACTAATGAAGAGGCTCCTACAAAGCTTAGCAAAGTCAAGCTATGTACCTTAATAGATCTCTGCAATAAAAGAATGCTATAAAATTGAATTAAAGTATTAATGCAGTGTGCAACTCTATTAATGTACTGTAGCATGAAATGAACTTTATCCTTTTAGAAAAACAATTACTATTTAATGTAATTTCCTATGTGTTAATACTGTAGAAACAAGGAACCATAATCAATTTACAATTATCATCCCAGCAAGATAGATTTTCAGATACCTGTTATTTACTTTGTCCTTGTACTTTTTTTACAGCCTTGGACTGAAACTCTCCAAGCCAGATTTTTGTGTTTCTGCACAAATASTCATTTTTCTTCCACTTCTCCTCTCAAATATATAAAGTAGTTGCAGCCTGAAGTMATTGAGTATCATGCTTAGCATCTAGCCATGTGAAAGCATTGCAGCTATGTGGTCTAATGCTGGATCAGAACCTACAAAAGTGAAGGAATGGCTTGAAGTGGCATCATGGAAGGGTTAGGCTGGATATTATAAAAGAATGTTCTTCACCCAGAGAGTRGCTGGGCACTGGAACAGGCTCCCCAGGGAAGTGGTCACAGCACCAAGCATGACAGGGTTCAAGAAGTGCTTGGACAATGCTCTATGACACATGGTGTGACTCCAGGGGCTGTCCTGTGCAGGGCCAGAGTTGGACTTGGTCATCCTTGTGGGTTCCTTCCAACTCAGCATATTCTGTGATCCTCTGTTTCTGTGATTCTGTGATTCTGAGATATCTGGGGTGAAGGTGTTGCAAGGAGAAGAGGAAAGCTCCCCGTTGCTGACAGAGGTTGGTCAGCGCTCTTCTGAGCTGTGAAGGGAGCAGGTTTCTGGCAGCTCTGTGTGTCAAAGTGCTCTGAACAGGGCAGGTGCAGCTGTGGAGCTGATGGCAGTGCTGACAAACAGGGCCAGAGGCTTTCTCCCCTGAAAGAGGAGCACAGGAAGAGGTCAAACAGCACACTGTGACCATCAGAGACTTGCAATGGGTGGATTGTGTCTGCTTCACTAAAAGAGAGGATTCTCTGTGGTGGTTGCAGTGTCTTTTCAACACAGAAGGCTMAGAAGAACAATGAAATGTTTGTCTCTGCAAAACCTTGTGCAAAATCTTAATTTGGGAGAGTCTGAGCAACTTCAGTACCTCTAGATTCTCCCAGACAAATAYTGCTGTATTGTAAGAATCCTTTTTGGTTTAAAGTTATTTTTTGTTTTAAAACAACCAAATATTTGTATTAGAAGGTGAAATAAAATCTTTAAAAGAAGTTTTAAGTAATGAAAATCAATAGGAATATGTAAGGAAGTGTTTTAGAGTATCTGAATGGCTGATTGATGCAGCTCTTGACCCATTTAGCTCATTTAACCAATAGTAACTCCATGTCATTTCAATTTTATAGCAAACAACAAAAGAGGAATGAAAAATACTAGCACTAAACCATTGTAAATTACATCAAAACAGTTAAGGGTTACACAACATCACTAAAAAATGAAATTTTTATTGTCTTGTAAGCCAGTTGGCTCTAAACCTGTTGGGTTATTACTCAAAGCAAAGTATAGCCRTCCATCCCTTCATAGTACTAAACAGAAACTTGAAGGACATAGGTTTAAATGAAATTTCAAATTATTTCTTTATTTTTAAACAGTCTTCAGGTTATATAAATYAGTGCATTTTATCTTATACTTGCAATGGACAACTCTTATGCATTTACTGCCCCTCAGCAGTAAATCTGAATAAAATGCTTACAAGGGGTATTTCAAGAAGTGGTGGCACCTCAGTCATTTACAGTCCYGTAAATATCCTTTAAAGCATCTCAGTAATAGCTGGCTTTCATATGTTCTACAGATCCCTGCTATACATTCATTCCAGAAAGGTGTTTAAATGAAATAATGCCTGAAGGAAAGGAAACAGCCTTGTTTAGTTGTCATTGTGCTCAGAGTCAATTCATGACAACTGAAAACAGAACAAAATGGGGTGATGATGATCAACAGCACTTTCTAAAGTTTCTCATTTTGCACTCATGCATATTTTTTGAGATAAAAGAAGTTAAGATTATGATTAATAGCACTTTTGCCTTTCCCTCAAATTTGTTCAAATCCATAAAAAATAAATTTTGTAATGATTTTTAAACTAAGTAAAAATATTTGCTACCCCTGCTGAGGGTTAATATTCTGTTTTATTAACCTTTCTACTCATCTTTTTGTCRTTTTAATATACAGGGGAAAAGAAATCAGAGAGATAAGGCACAGCAGTGGAGAAGAGATTATCAGTGGTCAGGAGAATGGATAGTAAGCAGAAGGTACTCATAGATGAGAGCAGCAGCCAGTTAGCTGAAACTGATAGTGAGAGATTAATCCAGCTGAGGAAATTAGTTTCTGGTCAGTAGAAAGYAATTGAAATGCTACAAATTATTGCCAGCAGTCTCAGTGGCAAAAMTGAAAAACAAGAACTCTTAGTGCAGGACCTGAGAAATAACATTCTCCAGGTAGCAGAAGCATGTTAGGAGAGCAGCCATGGCAGGAACACAGGTAGGAAAAGATTTGCCTTGCTCAGAACTCACAGAAATAAAGACATAAGGAGATTTATTTTAAGGATATGAAAGAATTCAGGAAATAAGAAAGATATGAGAGGCATAAAGCGCAATCTTTTGGAGTCAAAGTCATGTTGAAACACATGAAAAAAGATGAATTACAAGCCTGACACTGGGAAGTTTTGAGTCAGATATATAAGCAGAGAAAGCTTCATGGTGCTTCTAGAGGGAAAAAAACCTCCAGTAGTAATATATCTATGAGAATCCTTAGTCACTAGAAGTAGATTGAGAAATAAATGAAGCAAATATTCACAGAATCATTTAATCTGTAACATGCCAGTTGAGAGATTAACTCAAAAAAATTAACATACAGAAGAGGAAGTATTTTAAACTTCATTTAAGTAAGTATTTAAACTACATATGGTGTTAAAAATAACCAGAGCTGCAAGATTGTAAATTAAACAGTAAATATGTAGAAATAATAAAGTACCTAATTTTGAGATGACAGATTTGGGAGGAAAAAAAGCACAACAAAKAAAAAACCGAAACCAGAAATAAGTTGGGGAAGATGAAGCAAACTGCTGAGGGACAGAAGTGTGACTGAAGCCAAGAATTAATTTCTGCTGAAGGTACTATAAATACTCAGGTTCTAAATCTCAGAAAAAGACAGAGAAATCCTTGGAGGAAAAAACGCTACACTTACAGCATGAACACCTTGAGATACATATATATGGCATCTGAAAGGAGAGGGGAAATGGAGGGATGATCAGCAAAATATGTCACACAAGAAGCGAAGAAGCACAGGGAAGTGTTGAAACAAGCTTGGTCTTTGGGGTAGAACATGCAGTCAACTAATAATTGTTGATATTTGAGAGAAGAGCTAGTGCATGGTTCCTAAGCTGAGTTAATATTTAGCTCCAYTGTTTGTTACAGAGAGTGTTGGCCACTCAGACATATACATGAACATGGAGATGGAGTTTGCTGCTGCAAAGCATATGCCAGTTAAGAAGGCTGGATAATCC
>JACDOX010000073.1:2094949-2246408 GCA_014549065.1 Cardinalis cardinalis
GCAGAGAGAAGCTACATTACCAGAGGGAAAAATGTCCTGGGGATTTCCCATCATGTATCCTCTCACAAAGAATTATAAAAAACTTTAAAAAGGCTTGAAGAAGAMTATAATGCAACCTGGATACAAATTAAAACCTGAAGACAATGCAGAATAGTTCTAACAAATTCATAGCATGCCACTCTAATTTAATAACTGCCTTTGATTTTTCCATAAGTAAATTAATTTGACTTAAATAACTGATGGTAAAAAGAGAACAGAGAAATTGTAAGATGGATGAAAAACTCACAAAACACAAGAGTGTATTGTCTAAGAGATTTTAGTGGAGTTTCTATARGAGAAATTTGGGAATTTTGTTTTGAAATTTTTTATTAAGGTTGTTACTAAAAAAAAGAAAATGTGATGATGAAATCAAGTGGTATTACAAAATAACTAAATGCATTCAGCATGAAGAAGAAAAGATCAATCAAAAAAAACCCCAAAACTGAGAGACAGCTGTCTCTGAAGTGCATAAAAGGCTCGTGAACACTTGTCTAACAAAGAATGCCAGAAATTCTCAGGCTTTCTCTTGACACCAAGTCATTGTGCCTATCTCAATTCAACAAGATGCTTGAGTCCCTTCCATATAATTAATGCCTACTTTGCCAACTTTTTGCTGGCTTGATTGCAAACCAATTCACTCCATACTTAGWCCAAAGGAAATTGTTCAGCTATGCACTTGGCATTGGCATCTGGAGATTAAAAGCTCGTTACATACTTCTGAGAAAATATCTTTGTATTATAGGTGAAGACTCATTCACAAGCTCTGTATCTGACCTTATTAACAACTTGTCATTTTCTACAACCACAACATTAYATTAAAACTTATGCCTATACCAAGTTTAAAATATGAAAGAGTAATGTTCATTCTTATCAAGGCAGTTCTTCTCACTGATACCCAGRAGATGAGGAAATGTATTCATATTCCAAGCTACTCATGTCAGTCCTCACATAACCCTGAGGAGCCTTTTCTTCAGGGAGCACAAAGTGTATGTGGCTGTTGCATTCTCACTGCCAGACTCCCTGCTGCTTGCACTTAAGTAGAAAAGTTTTAGCAGTTACTCTGTGCTATGAAATTTACATTGCTTTTGCTACACAACATTTTCCTGGCTGACAACTGTCTGATTGCTGTACTTGAGATAGTGGGACAGGCTGACCCAATCAAGGCATGTGTAGAGCCAGAGTTCAAGGAGGTTTGGGATTTGTTATAAGAAGAAAGGTTCAGCCAAACTTAGTTCTGCTCCTGTCAGTCAGATCTGCTCCTTTCCCAAATTAAAATGAAGTTTCTGGCAGAGACTGCAAACGTGAGAGAATTCTATTGGTAGAAAAGTCAAGATTTAATTCATTAACTATAATAACCAGGATTATGCCGGTTTAATTTTCTCCCARTTTTCTTTTTCTTTTTGTGTTTATGTAAAAACAATCAATAAATCTGGATACTTTATGCATTAATAGGTTAGTATAATGGGAGAATTAGAAAAACAGCCATAAATCTTATGTTGAGACGTTAATTTATCCCAGTGTAATTGGAACTGCGCAAGAAAGTGAAGGGGTGAAAGGGCAATTCTGATTCTTAGATGTCCTGATGTCCTGTATGTGGGAGTACAGCTCTCATCTAATTAAACAAACTTTAMTCAGTGAATGAAAAAATATGGAATTAGATCTTCATGCAAACKATCATGTCTTTTAAATCTTCTGAAATGCCAGGCATTATTCCCAAAGATGAGGCAGGTTAACAAAGGTGGAATCCTCCTGCTCTTCAGGACGCCTCTGAAACTGCATGCTTTAAATTGTGTGTTTATGCAATGCTACCTATTTGTAAAATAGTAGTGAGAAGCATAAGGATTATTGGTAAGTTCAAGTGAATCAGGGATGGTGCATCATGCTGTATGTTTCCAGTGGAGCTTGTAAAATAGTGATTCTTCAGTCTGGTTTTTCACTTTCATTTCCAATCCAGGCCCTACTTTTATCAGAGTTCAGGGAAAATATGTTCATGAAAGAGTTAATAACAGTATTTTGCTTTTCATCACCCTGTTCCAATGGTAATTGAAGAGTTGCAGAGAATAAATTTCAAACTAAAAATGTAATACTGTTCCCAAGATGTTGAGCTGCTACAGTGACCAAACGCAGCAGCTGAATATTCTCACTATTTGACCAAGATGACCATAAACAGCAATTCAGTGTTTTTTAATGAGCAGCAAATAAAGCAAGATTAAAAGCATGACTATATCTTCCATACCTCATCATATGCTTGTTTTTTGTGTTCCTCATGAAATTAGTAATAATTGCATCCTTGTGAAAAGTATTCCACAGAAATGAAAGAATTTCCTGATCCCCTACATGCAGAGAGGGTAACATAGAAACTGTTGCAGAATTATTAAGGCAAGGTGGTAATAGCCAGAATTTCCRCCTTATCAACCCTGCCTGAAGGGCAGAAGTAGTTGGGATGAAGCTGAAAATTTTCTGGCTTTTTCTGGCTGGAATTTTTGTTTGAAATATTTTGTTTTATAAATCAATAACAGTAAGCCCTGAGGACAGGGACTGAAACTCTGGCGCTGGTGAGAACATTATTCATCCTCCTTGGCCAGTTGTTCAGCCCACTGGCATACAATCTTACACTGCAAGTGATAGCCATGCCTAACAGGAATGGATGATAACTTATCTAAAGGCTATATCTATTGGGTCTGTATTATTATATTGCAGGTAAAAGGAGTTTTTCAATTGACTGAAATAAAATGGAGATTTGGCACTGAGTGAGATTACTTATGATTAGGATAAAGTGACTTTAGGTTTTAAAGATACATCAGAGATATAGTAAATACACCTTTTATTATTAGATGCTGAAACCCATCCATGTGTATCAAATCAGCCCAAAGTTTTTATACTACTGTAGTCTAGAGATTCCACCGCTGGAAAATGTTATAATAATTTTAAAAGGTATATAGATGATAACCTTAATATCTTTCCTTCAAAGGAGAAATCAGCTCTTCTCCCAAGAGAAGTCCTATCAACTCTAAAAAAAACAGCAGGTGAGGATCTCTTACACTATCAGTCAGTATCTGAAAGAAAATGTGAATTATTCCTCTGAAAATGCACTTCTATGCATACCTAGTTCAGTCAATATTCATTTAGTTGTGTTTCTCTTCATTGCTCTTAATCTATTGCAGAGAAAAATGGTTAGGAGAGAGAAAAGACTTTAAGACAGATACTTCCCATAACATACAGCAGAAGGAGGTCATAGGTGCTGGTTATTCCCTTGCCCCCACTACTGAAAATGTCTATCCTAGCTTTCAAGCTCTTCAAAACATAAAATTTTCTTTCCTAGTGTGTTCAGAAAACACTTGACATCATTATATATACCATTATAAAAAACATCCATCATGTACAGTTATTCCATGAATGTTGATTATTTCCTCTGACCAACCTGAAAAACTCTTCTAACTCCTTACACTTGTATCTGTCATCTTACATCTATTCATTTGTGTCTGACAAAGCTAAATGTACTCTGCTCTTTTCATCTTTCGCTTAGCATCTTCTTGTAGTCTTTTATGTTCCTCCCTGTGCTCTCTTAGATGTGTCAACATTAGTGCTCACAGAAAAAGGGAAGACTTCAGGATGATCTAGTAGATAGTTCTAAATCAGGAATTGGTTTGACAAAGTAACACAAGCTAGCCTGCACAGCCTGGCATGCTGTGCCCAGTGAGGCAAATGGCAGAAATCATCTTAGGAGACAGCCAGGCAATTCTGTGTTGAGAGAAAATTGAAGGAGACAGTGACATATCAGAGAGTAAAGGGAAAGATAAGCTTAAGAGGGASAGACTCTTCGGGATAAGTTGGCTTTCCTTGTGTAAATAATTCTTAAGCTTCTGCAAGACATCTAACTTCAGCAGCTGATGTTTTATGTTACACTGAGGCAAAAAGTTTGCTAATGAAATCAAATATTATTTCATTTAAAAGGAGCACAGAGTTGTTTCAGGAGTTCAGGGCAGGTTAAATGTGACACATCTGAGATTTAATATTTGAAAAACTAGCTTTTCTAGCTAGAGATTCTGCAGATTTAATGTGCTTGATAAATCACTGTCATTGCTACAATGGGACTGACATAACAGGTATAGCAATAGAAGCCCAAAGGAAACACAACATGGTGAAGATGAATGATATGAAACAATACCTTTAATGGAAAGCAACTTGGACAGAAATGCCTTGAGCTGCTATGTTTTTTTATCACACTTTTAAAAATGTTGTATTGATTCTGCAGTAATTCTGAAACTGGTATCTAGGTGTAYGTACATACTGTAAGAATTTAGAAATATAAGTGTATCTGATATATATAGCATACATTATTGAAGGTAATTTTTTTTTTTTTGTTTGCCTGAAATAATACAATATATGCAAAAATAAAGTGCTAAAGGCTGGTTGAGTTTTAAGGCATGTATAGATTTGGACATTTCTGCAACACCCATCAAATTTTAAGCATAATAATTTAGAGTACAAGCAAAAGCTAGGAAGAATATTATGGTATGGATTGAGTTTTTTAGGCACTTTTGAATTTGAGAAAATGACTGTATTTGTACTTGGGCAAAGTTTAGTTACCAGAAAACCATCAGAGGCAGAATTTAGGGGAGGTATTTGAACCACTTTGAAAATTAAACTCTAAAACTAAAATCTTATACTTTGCCCCGACATTATCATTGATGTTTCTAGCAAAAAATAAGAAGCCCCCTCAAATTTTCAAGTTATGAGTAATAATTTTTTCAGCACAGTTGGCATTGTACAGCACTGTAGCATGTCATACACAGAAAAACGATGCACTCACTGACAAAGAAGCAAAGGTATGTGATCAAAAGTCCATCTGAGGAAGCATGGGGTGGGTGAGGGAAAGAACTGGCAGAGCAAAATTGAGAAAAACTCACTTGATAAGTGGGTTGAGATTAAAACAGTTTAATAAATGAAGGGAAGGCCAGAAAGAACTGTAGTGATAGAAAGAAAATCACTCAGCTCCTCTCAGAAGCAGATCAGTGCCCAGTCAGTCCCTGGACAGCATCCAGACTTGGAAAGTCTGCCCCACCACTTTTAATTATGCATATGATGTTATATGGCAYGAACCACATGCATTTAATTATGCATATTGATATGGCAACCCTTTGGTCAGCTCAGGGCAGCTGTTCTGACTGTGGCCACTCCCAGCCTCCTCGTTGTGGGGGGCAGAGTGAAAGACAGAGAAAGCCTTGGCACTGTGCAAGTCCTGCTCAGCAACAGCTCCAACATCACTGTGTGAACACCAGCATTTTAGTCACAAATCAAAAGGACAGGAGCACAGACACTGCTATAAAGCAAGTTCACTCCATCCCCACCAGACCAAGCCCAGTGAGTAAAGCATTATGGAGTGAAACTTAATTTTAGTCTTTGTCTCTGCTTGTCAGGGAGTTGTTTGTTATGGGTTATGATCCTGCTGCCTTTTGAGTAAGTGCAAGTAGACCCTGGATCACAGTAAAAGTAGAACTAGACATTTATTTTATTTTGGAAAATCTAGGTACAATATTCAAGCCATAGCTGATTAAATGCCTTTGAAGCTGAATAAAACATGAAAGTTAATTAAACTGAAAGGGTAGGATTTATGGAACATGGCTGGTGTGGTCTTCAYGCTCCTCTAAAGTCCAGGTTCAAGTCCAAGGATCTGAAACTTCTTTGTCAAGATAATACTTCATTTTGGCAATTCTATCCAAAGCTAGAATGATTTTTTTATCTTCCAGCACACCTAAACCTCTGCAATATTGATCAATATTGAAACAACAATATATGAGATTGTCACATAGCCATTCACTAGAGTATTTRTATAAATGAAAATATGAACTATACCACTCCCAAAGTGGTAGTTCACAYCAGCACTTCTTGGACTGAAAACAATTCAGGTGAAAACAAATAAACAAATCAAACTCCTACCACTATTTCATTTTACATGCATTTTCCTTTCACCAAAGTTTCATCTATCATATATAATATGACTCTTTTAAGTGGGTGCTGTTTGCTTATACTTGAAATTTGTTAATTTTTTTTCCTGTGCATGCAGACTTCATTCATGGTCAGCATTTATAGCCAGTTTCAGTTGTCCAAGCAGTAGTGTTTGAGTTATCCCCATCCAGTTTCTTATCTCCTTTCCTTCCAGCAATTCCTTTTTCTGAATACTCTGAAGATCCTTGTCAGAAGTGAATAATCAGATGTTGTTTTAATTTTATTAAATAAAAAATCTGTGGTTTTTGCCCTCTAATCTGTGTCAGCTGCACCTCTTGAATTAAATTTTCACCCTCAAATGGATAAAAGATTAAAAAAACCTCACTGCAGTTTGAAAAACTTTGTTACGTTTGCATCACAGCAAGAAAATGAAAGTTGTAGTGTTTTCTTTAAATGATTCAGAGAGGAGAGAAAATTGCAGCTAAACATTCTAATTGGTGCAATGTCACTGGAGGTAATTTCTTTTGCAAGATGATGTCCTTCTGTGGCATTCTACCCAACCACCTCTACCACCACTCTTCCAAAAGGTAACTAAATGCAATATATCCTTTCACAGTCCATACACCCCTTCTAAACTCAAGTCAACACAAACCAAACTTAACAGTTAATACATATTCCATCCAAAACATCAAACATCATAAATGCTAGTGACAGAAAGAGTGTAAGTTTGGACCTAATACTCAGTAAGAAGTAGCAGCTTAAAAAATKATAACATAATTTTGATTTGTGGAGAAAAATCTCTCTGGATATGATAGATTTGTCATTGCTGAAAACATATGCAGCATAAATCCTGCATAGACTCTGTAACTGTGGTAAGCAGTGCCAAAGTGGGAAACAATTTTACCTAATGGAAATGTAAACAAAAAATTACTAATTGGTCGAAGGGGATTCCCATGTCATTAAATATCAGGTCAAGTTTGTATGCAGCAAACATCTTCCCCAAACTCAAAATAAGACTGGATCCACAGCAGAATTGCATTACTCGGTGTTAGGTACATATGTAGTCAATCTGGGCTTTTTGTCACAACAGATGCATTGGATTAGTCATTTTCAATATTTATCACCAAAATAAATCAGAATTAATTGAACTGAAGAATATAGTTGGTCGCATTTACACTTAGATATTGACACAATCACTGTCTCTCAAAATTCACAAGGCTGATGTACACGGGCAAATAGAGGTAACTATTTTTGCACAGTCATCTACCATATTTTTCTATGATTAAAATTCATAACAGAATTTGAACATCACATCCTTTGCAGGATGTTTTTATATTTTATGTATGCAGCTATAATCATTGGCAATGTCAGTTGGCACCTGTCAGAAAAGCCATGCTCTTAGTAATAGTACTTCTGTCTTTTGGGAAGATTTCTGATTTTTGTTTTCTTAGTTGAAGGGATATTTTTAGAACAGATGATTAAAAGGAGCATAAAAATTCTGAACAATCAGTRTAGTACAGCTTATAAAATTCATAGGTATTATCGTATTTTCCTTTTCCGGGAATTATCAATTAGCAGAAACAGTAATCTCCTGTGAAACTTACTGATCATCTTATTATGTTTTTCAAACAGGTAATGATCTTTTTTTATAAGATTTGGACCTGTATTTACTGATATAGGCTGTTACCGTAGGTAGAAACCTACCCTAGGTAGTCATGCAAAAGAAATGTTGATGGCATTCCTTATAACCGGATAATGAAGGAAGTCAGACATTACTTGAAAAATATTAGGGCACAGTAGCTCTTTTGGTTTAAATGAGAATTGCACAATGGCTGTCACTTTAAATACTGCTGTGATCTGGATAAACATTAAATAAATCCCCCAGTGCTATGCGTGGCTCCAGATTTGCTCCAGCCTTTATCACAAAAAGTATTCTCATCTGTGCCTGCATGGTCAACTCATGACCAAGATCAACTTTGCAAAATAGAATGTAAATAAAGGTAGGGCTAGAAATATGGGACTTACTAGAAAATTAAGTGAAAAACTTGGTGATATATATGGGAGAATTATATTTCTGATGATGTGCTCTTCCTTCTCCTGTCCCTAGGTACATCCTGTAGACAGGGATTATTTTGGTGTGCTTCCAGGAACAGTACCAGCCCATCTCCAAGTGGTGCAGACTGGCTCCAGAGCAGAGCCACTTGCGCTTGCAAAGTCTTAATGATCTGTGGTGTCTCATACCCATCTTTGGCTCACCCCAAATCTGCATCCCTGTACTCACAAAGATGTGAATCCAAGGGAAGCAGAAAGACAGGAGCACCTATCTTGAGGTGTAGGATGTTACTTCTGTGGGGGGAAGTATTCCTTAGGATTACTGCATGACAGAGTGGAAGTCACACAACACAGTGGAAGCCACAAACTTTTGCAAAGGCAGGATACAGCCCTTMTGAAAGGTGGTTTCTCCTTGTCTCCTGTCAACCCTCCAGCTCAGAAAGAACAAGGACGCCTTAGCTGTCAAGGTGGCAGGTTCTTTCTGCTATAAAAGAAGATGTTTTATGCCTGGGTCCTTCTGAACTGGGACTTAAAACATTTTGAAAGCTTGAATTACATCTCAGAAGATATTTCTTCATTCAAGCAGATCATAAAAGGRAGCAGGATAAAAGTACTTGGAAGAAATTTTTTTGGATGTCTGAACAGATGAAAGAGCTACATCCYAGGCAGGTAACAGGATACATCAGATGTTTTCCCCTTCTTGGGTTACATGCTGGCACAACAATCAGCACACATCATCTTGAGAAGTGATGAAATTTCTAATAAAACATCTCTCTCTGTACTTCTTGTTCCCTCCACATTTTCAGAAGGTAAATTACCCTTTAATTTTTTTCAGTCTGGCACACTGTTTGATTTCTCACTTCTCTCAGAGCTAGCTAGAGATTATCCAGCAACATTTCCAGTGTGCCCMCAACCTCCTGTTGACTCTCAATTGCATTGTTCCTCCCTATTGACATTTACTTATACAGAAACTGATACAGTATTGACTTTGAAGGCATTTCCCCCACTCTTTCTTCCTAGGATGAAAAGCTCAACTTTTAAGGAAGCTTTTTGAGGGGACTAGCCTTGAAGGTAGAAAGTCCTTCTTCCTGCACRTTTCTACCTTTTTTACTTGCCTCTAGCTGTTACTCTCCACCTATCAAAATTCCTAAAAGTGTAGTGCAATTCATCAGATCACTGACATGGTTTGTGTTTTCCATACAAGCATGACATTCAGTCATGACAGTGGTCTTGGACTGGGATGATTTTAGGTAAAATGTTTGGAACCTTTGACCTATAGACTACAAACTGCAAAACATTGGCACTGGTTTGGTTTACTTTCCAAATGATGTGCTGTTAAATGATAGCACATAATCTCCTGGCTCTCTTCTGTCTTAGGCCAGAGCATTTACTTTTCACATAAATAATATTAATAAAAATAAAATATAAATATAGATATATTTCATCACTGTTTTAACTTAGGAATTTTGCATACTGCACCATTTATAGAAAAGCATAAAATATTTCCATTATATTTGACATCTTCTGGGTGTGCCCATACCCAGACACCAGCCCTTCCTATTTACTCTAAAAAAAATCTAAAGAATTTTAAAAATATAAAAAATTCTTACCTCTCTTTTCCTTAAAAATGAATGTGAGCTGTATTTCAATGTGTGTGAGAGAACAAAGATTGACTGTCCCCTGAAGGCATTTGGTAAGATAAGAAATAACCTTAAGGCAATATTGTGACTTTTGCAACTATTGCTGTTTTGGAGATGTAGGGTAACGAAGGCCATTCCTTCAGTTTTAGCTGCCAGAGGCAATCTGCCCACAGAGGACAGAGCTTATGTTTCACATTTCTTGTCTTTCACGGATAATGCTAGAAGTAAGAATTATTTGACGCATTAAAGGAAATCTCATACAAATCTCAGTAGCCTCATAATTTGAAACTTTTTTTTAATAGGCAAGAAATATTAATTTAATCACTTAAATATTGAGACATAAGGCAGTTTTCAAATTTGTTACATAAAGTAATATGCAATATGCTCAAATTCCACCACACCAACTGGGTTATGGGGAAAATGAGGTGGACTCAGTAGTACCATGAACTCTGCAGATGTAAAACTGCCATTAAAAAAAAGCGAAAGCCTTACCAAGCAGGTAACCTTTGGGAAAAGTATAAAAAATTACTGTCTTACTAGGGAAGTATTTCAAGGTTAGATCCCACAGAACTCTCAAAGAAGGTTCTGCTGTAAGGCAATTATGAGCCTGGAACATGACCAAATCCTACACTGCACAGAGTGTACATGGAAATTAAAATAGCTGGGATAAAAATTTGGGTTAATCTTATTATATTTATCTCAAAGATGAAGAGTCAAATACTTTGAAATATAAAACCACATTGGGAGTGTAATAAAAATCTGTAACTATAAAGTATAAAAGTCCTTTCTTATTCTGCTAGCAAATRCATTCCAATACATTAGCATTTTCAACTGAACTCAAAATCATGGGGGAATTGACAAGAATTATTCTCAGGGTTGAAAACATGGAGTGAGATTGCACCTAGAACACAACATTAACCATTACAGGCTCCCTGGGCATACTAAGTATTTCTGAGACCATGAGACACATTGAAAGTGAGGTGGCATTGAATTCATTCTCTGCATCACTGTGACCCCTCTGTAGTGGGAAGCTGGCCCAATGTTTTCAGAGAATGTGTAATATAAGAGCATAACTCTCTCTACAGGGCTTATTAGTCACTTGCCACCAGTTTCCTGCTTGACAAACAAAACACTGTGTGGTTTGGGTGTATCCTGCTAATTACTTTTCTCTTTCACTGAGATTAAGTGGTCAATAAATTCCCAAATATTCACTGAAGCAGGAAATGTAATCTCATGGAATCCTGATTGCTCTAGAGACTTCTAAAAAAGAGTGGATGCTGTGCATACCTGTTGAGACTCTAAGACCCAAAGACAACAGGGATTTGCTTGCATCTCACTCATCTGGATTTGGTCCTTGTTTTTTATTGCTGGTGTATAAATGTGACAATAGCATGAATTATTTCTGCAGACGTAGATAACCACTAGAATTTATATTCCAATAGATTCATATAATATTGCAGCCAAGGCACGAAGTTCTAGTATTAGTTATGTCACAGCTTAATGAATTTGACATACAGCAAACACCTTTTCAGGCGCACAAAGAAATTACAAGTCTT
This sequence comes from Cardinalis cardinalis, assembly GCA_014549065.1. Lineage (NCBI taxonomy): Eukaryota > Metazoa > Chordata > Aves > Passeriformes > Cardinalidae > Cardinalis > Cardinalis cardinalis. The sequence continues at coordinate 2,106,186 of JACDOX010000073.1, forward strand.
AAAAATATTGGCTACCTTTTTTGTCATGATGAGAGGACGAACTGTGCTGCACTCTGAATTACTGGAAGCCCTTGATTAGGCAATGATGATTTCAAATACTGAGTTTAAGGATTTTCTGAACAAGAACAGGGGTCCAAATTTGACCTAAACTGTTATCTGCTGGCTAAGTTTAGCTACAAAAAGAGGAAACTTAATTAGCTTATCTTACACTAAAATAGAATTTCAGCATAAAGACTGAGAAGGGATATTGTTCAGTTAGTGTCTCAGGAGAAGCACAATCAAGAAGTATGAGCCTCTGCACTCTTTCCAAAGGCACCTAAATTTGCATCGTAGTTGTGTGCATATTTGTCCATATCTATACATGATTCAGGCATTTGGGTGACAGGTTGTCAGTCTGGAATAAATTGACTCACATAATCCCAATACAATACGTATTTTGCAACCCAGGACCACTAGGGATTAAAGAAGAGAAGTCTGTGCATGTGGAACTTCCGAACACCTGCAGCAATGAGGGACTGGCTGCAGCTGTCTCCATTTCTGCAAGGAGTCTGTCTGTCTGTCTCCCTGTCTCATGCATTCCCAGGATTTAAACTGAGTTCCTGCTTCAGCAGTCCTCAACAAGTTCCAAGAGCAAGTACACCCACTTCGGATTTCATTCTACTGTTTTTATATCATCCATCTTTTAGTCATCTTTTTCAACTGGAATAATTTCTACAGCAATCTCAAGAGTCCCCTTCCCTTCCCTTCCCTTCCCTTCCCTTCCCTTCCCTTCCCTTCCCTTCCCTTCCCTTCCCTTCCCTTCCTTTTTCTCAATTTCACATAAATATAATGCAATGCATTTTGTTGAACTTAGGATAAAACATAATAATATCTTCGTTTGTGCTAACAAAAAAGAAAGTCAAAACCATAATTGGATAAAAATTATCACACTCTGAGAATTTTGACATTTGGGGCACTATTTTCTGTCTGTTTGGTAATGCAAAGTGCTACTTTCTGTTCACAGTGGTAAATTTAAAATTATCTCATTTGCTACTGCCTGTTTGAACTTTTCATTTCTCACCTTTCATGTCAATCAGGGAATGTAGAAAGGGAAATAACTTCTTGGTGATTGGACGCACATAGCTTTAATCATCTGTCAGCTCCTGTAAATCAGCAGAAAGAACAGTCAAAGACTTAGTTCAAAAACTATAACCAAAGTGTCTAAAGCTAGCCAGGTTTCTCCTATTGCTTGATTTAAGAAAAAAAAAAAGAAAAAAAAAGATTAAAAGGGAAAGTAAAGTACACTGGGTATCCAAAAATGATACATAAGGGATCATTATAATGATCCTAGATGTAAGAGATTATCTCTAACCTAATGGTTAATTAGACTTTGGAGAACATAATGTGTGCAGAAATCTGATTAAATGGAGAATATAAAAAATTATTTCCTATACCTAGGGTTTTTGAGTGTAGATACCATCAGTCTCATAAGCTGGATTCTCACACTGGATACCCTCTCTGAGGCCACCTGAGACCACCCATTTCCATCTTCCTGCCACCAGTCTAGCATAAGAATTCAGAGAAACATCTTGACAGAGATTAAACAGCAAGTTTTTGAGATAGGTGAGGCTTTCTGGGTACTCACTACTGTTAACTCCATAAATGCATCTCTCTTTAAAATATGGTCAGGAAACCAGATGAGGGAGTGGTCACCTGCCACACCTTGCTGCTGACATTTCCTGGCCGCTCTTGCACTTTGTCATCTTGCTTGCTCCATCCTGCCTGCAGAGCTCAGCCAGTACTGGTGACAGCAGGGTGAGTCAGGGGAGCAGTTTTTCTCTGTTGCCAAGCTATTGACAGCAGTAGCTTCTTTTATTTTGGCAGTTCCTTCTCTTCTCAAGGCCTTTTTTTCTTCTCTTGTTTATGCAACATTTACTTCCTTTTCAGATTCTATAAATATTTGCTCATATTATTGTTTACATCGATTTTGTGCCAAGTGCTTACAAAGTTAGATTTGTTCCCTCTTTTTAATGTGTAAAATATCAGTGTCATTGTTAAAGGAATTCAAATAATTTTCCTAAGGGACCTATGATTTTTAAAAAGTTTTTCATGCTAGGAAATGAATTTCAAGTCAAAAGGCAATTAAACGAATCCCGACAATGTAATTAAACATTTTTCTTTGATGGGCAAATCCCAAGGAATTTGATGAGAAGCAAATAAAGGTAGTTATGAATTGCAGCTCCATTCTCTTTACAGAATAAAAAGAATGCAAATTAAGAGGCAGATGCAGTCAGGAGCAAAACATCTCACAACATCATCAGAAGAGAAATTTATCTTCATTCTTCAAGTACATTCACCGCTTTTCCCTCATTGCTTTACTATTCCTCCATGGATCAGTGAAAACATTAGAACTGATTTCTTCTCTTGAGGCATTGACAGAAATGAGATGCAATTCTGATAACATCAGTGGTTGACAAAACACAAAAATCATGGAATTATGGTAAAGATAGGGCCAAGTGCTCTTTTGTGTGCAAGTTCCCAAGGTCCCTTACGAGTGATGCATGTAGACATTGTCTTTCAAGCAAGCACAGAGACATTCAGAACCTAGCAGAGTTTAATAAAACAATGTAATGATTTCATGGGATGCAGACGAAGCAAAGCAGATGCAGTTTGTTCAGTCAGAATATTTACATGCTTAGAAAATAAACATCTGCAAGGTTTTTATTTACTTTAAAATGTTCAAAGGATGAAATGACTGGCAGAATGTAGTTGAGGCTCATTGTATTTTTATTATGTCAGAGCAATCAGGAGGGCAAATTCCAGATCCCTGGAAGTTTATTGCAAACACCTAGTTATAAATATTTTCAAATACATCAAAATGTGCTCACACACCTCATGCACTGATTTTTGTGGCACTCTGAGGAAAAAGGTAGAACACTGCAGCTGTTTCCCCAGCAGCTGCATGCAGTTACACTGCATATCACCAATCCTGACTGAGTGCAACCACAATAGTAACAGGTAAAAATAAATGTGAAACAAACCATTTTGTGTGGGGGAGGAGATCTGTTGTCAGTGATGCTCTATTGTATTATTTGGGAAACAACACTTATCAAGGCAGAGTAGAGAAGTTGGTGCTGTGCAAACAGTGATCAGAGGGGAGAAAGGTCTAAAGGCAACAGAGTTCTACCACATCAATCTCTACCAAACAATTATGCAGATTATTACTTTACAAACATATTGATAAGACAACAAACACATACACTATTCCACATGCTATCAGTATGTGAAGAGATTTTTATAATCAGATTTTTTGAACCTTTAAACTCTTCAAGATTTTTTCTGAAATGATAAGCAATTTCCCTCGAAGTTAACACAGAGAACGGAAGAAGGAAGATTATTCCCAACAGTAATATACATTTTATAAATGTGTAGCTTAACTAAGCAGAAAAAGTTATCAACAAGCATTTAAGGAAACATTAAAAACACATAAATAATCAAAATATATTTACAATTTACACTTAATTTCCTTGAAATATGTACACAAATTGTAATTCTGTCTAGCAGTCAAATTTTGCAACTGTGATGATTTCCATGAAATATTTATGTGTAATTGCAAATGGTGGATAATTTTATCAGTCATTACAGCTTATTAGACACAGTTCAGTGACACTTCCGCTGAATTCTGTAGATTTGATACAATTCTAAGATATTGATTAGACTCCAGCAGTTAATGACACTTAATATGGAGGGGGTTCCATTTTATTGGTTTATTTTATCTTGTTTATTTTATTTCACTTCATTTCACTTTGTTATCTTTTCAATTCTATTATTCTATTCTATTCTTCTATTCTATTCTTCTATTCTATTCTGTTCTATTTTCTGCTTTATTTTATTGATTTAACTGATTAATAGTTCCAAGTTGGCTCAGATTTTGGCATGTAAAACCTTCCATTTTCCTTGGCCATATTACATCTTACCAGTTAAATGGGCAAAGAGTTGACTTGCAAATTTCTCTAGGATAGGTGTTGCTACTTTTCTTTCTTTTTCTTGATGTTCACAGAAGGAGCTAAAATCTTTCATTCCTTTAGACATTTTCAGAGCCTACCTTTCCCCAAGAATCAACAAAGCTTGTAGGATTCAATACAGGAAATGCAGCAAGGTTTTTAGTATTATTTACTTAGATGAGTGTTTGGAGTTTAGTAAACTGCTCCATAGAGAATTTACTATGCTTTCTGAGAGCAAGCTCCCCCATTCTGAGTAGACACACTTGAAGCTGTCTCCAGTGGCAGAAAACACTGCAGATAAGAAGGGGAGAGCTGGGGGAAGACATGGTCACTCCTCCAGAAGCCCAGAGAGAGGAGCTGTGACAGTGTGCAAAAAAGGGTGTGCTCCAGGTAGCCTCAGTGGTGATGTGCTCCCTCTTTCCCTTATCCCTCCATGTGTCAGCTGGGCCTGGTGGGGTGGCTGCTCTTTGATCCCTGAGATGGGTCCAGATAATGGTGTCGATGCCTGGTGCAGGCCAGGGAGCAATGATGAGAAAGGGGATGGATGCCTAGTGGAGTGGCTATCCAGATTTGTGCTAAATCCCTGCAGAGACTCATCAAGGGCTTTGACAGGGGTTAGAGGATATCCACCTGTGTGGTTCTGCCAAGAGCAATAAAACTTCAGGATGTCACCAACAGCTTCACACCTYTCAGAAAAATGAGCTTGCATTATTTTTATTTATTTATAATTTTATTTTTATTCTCACAAGTTTTTAATGTCATTGCAATTAGAAAAAGGATGCAGAGGTTTAACATTTGGAGCTGCAAGGACAGTAATGTTCTTTAAAGTTGGCAGCATTTTCTCTTAATCATTTTCCCTGTTAGCGTAAAGGGAAAAGAAGGAAATGGATTCAGGCACAGAACTGCTCAGTAGTGTAACTAAATCTCTCATCCTGGCAGCTTGCACCAGTACAACATACTTCATGAACAGTTACTTTGATGGACTGTACCCCTGTGACATTGGACAAGAGTAGTAATGGCAGGCAGTAAGTCCATCAAAAGGATTCACACTGAAAACGCTGCAGACCTTGTCAGAGGATAACCTATGTGTGACRGCATGGCCATTAATTTTCTCCTTTGTAATTTTTTTCCTCTTCGTTAGCAGATTAGTCTTAATTAAACACTAGCTGTTAGATCAAAAGTGGCTAGATCAAAGAAGGAAAAAGCCCAATACATTTATGCTAAAGTACTTGGCATGATACTTTCCGAAAAAGCAYGTGAAAAGTGTTATCTGACCATACACTTGTATGAGCCTGAGAAATAGGAGCCTCGTCTTTACAGCTAGAGTCCTGCAGGTTATCTGTTTGGTTGTTTTTCAAGTCATACAAACATCCCTCCCAGGACTGTCTCAGATAAAGGTATCCACTTATTGACAATCAACCTGGAAGTAGTGCCCAGCTTCAACAATAAATATAAAATAATCTCAGCCACACTAAAAATAAGCATTACTAGTTTAGGAAGCAAGTGAATTCGAAGATGATTAAGTGGAAATCTGCTCAAAGTTTTAAGAAGGATTTGACAAGAGAAGCAATTTTCCTTTGAGCTTGTATTCAGCTTTGAATCTCACTAGAACAGAGTTTTCATTTCACCGGCAGTCACTCTCTGCACACCTGAGCTTTAAAATTTAATGAATGCATCCTTTGCAGGAGATTCTGGCAATAGCTCAGATATATTAGTAAGTGCAATGATGTCAATCAAAAAAGGAAAAAAGTGCAAGCAGTATCTTTCATTATTATGTTCATATTGATAGTTTCAAATCTTCTGTGTTTTGAATTCTGGAACTGTTCTCTAGTTTGAACAAAATATAACCATAAAAAAAGGAAGAATATTAATTAATATAGTATAATTAGTATAATTAGTAAGATAATAGATCTAATTATACAATAGCATAGTAATGAATATACATCTTTTAGGGAAAGTACTTTCAAATTAAAATAGCCAATGCTAATTTTAATTTAGCTAGTCTAAAAGGTAGCCACACTCACACGTGTAACAAGGTCAGCTTCTTGTTAGGGTTCCAATGAACATCTATACTTGCACCACTAGGGTTTACAAGCATGCTGGGGGCAAGGCTAGGGGTAACCTCATGAATGAAGTACAGCTGAAGGAAATGGGCTCAGCTGATGGGAATAAAAGAGCAGGAGGAGGCACCCAAAGCTTTGCGGAGAGCGAGGAAGCCTAAGAGAGGTAGGTGGTGTGGATTCTGTGAGCAATAGTGTTGTGTGGCAGAAGCTGCCCTCACTGTTGGAGAGGCTCTTCTGGAGAGCAGAGGCTGTCTCAGGCACAGCTGAGGGGCTTCAGCCCAGTGGTGGGATGGTGCTGGTATGTTGCTTTCTGAAAATTGTTGGTATATGAACATTTGTGTATATGTTTGTTGTAGCTTTATCAATGCACTCCTTTGCATATCCTGTTGACTCAGACTTTTTTGTGTTATGCTGGGAACCAAAAGGACAAAGGACAAGTCTCCTTGTCAGAATTGCTGTATAGGACACGCAAAGCCATTTCAAGTGCTGTGTCTATCTGAGATACCTGATTTTTTTGATCAGAGATAGCTGAAATTGAGTTGTTTCTATKCTCTCCTTGAAGTTAGGATGACAAAGGCCATGCAGTTTTTAAAGGCAGAGTTTTATGAAGGTACTCTATCTGGAGCTGTGATGAAAATGGACCAACACATGAGCCATTTAACCTAGAGTTATCTTTCCCACTGTATCCTTGCTAAATGGATGATTTTCTTAGACCCCACAAAATTATCTGTGTTCTCCTTGTACAGGATGAGCTCTAACATATCTGGGTTTTAGGTATGCATCTTCTCTCTTCTGCTTCGTAAGAGTGTTGTAAATGCCAGTCTGTGCTGTAGATACCTGGCTCCCTTTGCCTCTCCTCAGCCTGCTGCCTGACACTGTGCCAGCAGAAGAGGGGCAGCACCCTTGGAGAGTGAGCCATGTCCTTCTCTCCTGGCCTTGTGTCTGGCTGGGAGCAGAGCAACCTGTACCTTCCATCACAACAACTGAGACATGCAACTACATGCAGCTGGAGGGGAAAATCAGTATAGAGATGCATTAGGATTTTTGTATTTTTGCTTTGATCAGCTGTATTTGTTAGCATTCCAGTTACCTTTACCATCTTCTTGCAAATACTAGAAATTCATAACTTCTGTTTATAATTGGAAATTTTCCATGTTTTTATATTTCATGTTCCCTGATCTCTGCTCTTATTATAGTCCTGTGTTGAAATTAATAACTGCAATGGAGAGTATAGGAGATGTAAATACAAAGTTGCTTTCTATTATGAGACTTGTAAGCTTGATTTAATTTCTTTATCAGAAGCACTAAATGCTCTTGTTCTTGCCATGACACTTTTTATCAGGACTTTGAAGATGATATTGATAATTAGCACAAATGTGTGCCTGCTGGTAGCATGCATGAAGAACTCAGCCCAGCAGTCTCCTAAACTAAGTAAATTGGAAACCAATCAATTATTCCTAAGTAGGAAGACAACTACTTTACATAAGAAAAGATTCATGTAAAATGTAATTGTTGCTTTTATAARCCAGGATTATTCATTATTTTGTATCTCATAAAGCTGTAATGCTAATTACATAGAAGGCTGCATGTCAGATCCACAAACCAAATTACTCCTACAGTTGTTCTGATAAACTCAAATCACACACAGCATCCTCTCTGCAGAGAATTTGTGCTGAATGAGCTCCTCCCAGACATTTCCTATCATCAGTACTATGTAAAAACTTAATTTTATGTTCTGCCTTGTAAAAATAGTGCAGTTGTGTTCTTTGTGCATATTTTAGCACTGAGAACTGAATGCCAGGAGTTCCTTACATCACACATAGATACAGAACAGTTTTCTTGTTTATTTATGTTATTTAGGAGTAGACTTATCAGTTACTTACCTGAATACCTGATACTGTGGACTGCAACTAACCTGTAAAGTTTAAATAAAGGATTTATTTAAACTGAAGTCAGAATATCTGAATGCAAGTAATATTTATGGGGAGAATGAAACCTAATTCCATTATTTCTTCATAATGCAAACATTGGTTTGGGAAGTATGGCAAGTAGACTCCAGGAAACTTGTTACTTAATTGCAGCTGGCGTGTGATAATTGAGAGCTGGTGTGTATTAAGAGTACATTTTGTATCTGTAATTTACTGCTAAATCCACTGACATAACAATATTATAAATCTAAATATTGAGCAGTACTCTTGCTTTTAGACTTCTGCCATTCCTGGGAGTACTGCTGCTTCCCTTTCCCCACCTGAAAATTGTGCTGAAAGCTAGTCTGTTTCAAGCCATTTCCTTATACATCTTCATTTATCTCTATTATCTTGCCTAGTTTTTTATCTTTATTAATGCATGACACACTAGAGCACCTTTCAGTGTTGATTTATATTAGTGTCACAAAAATTGCAGCCTGCAAAAAGGAAATTCCTTTCCTCAGGAGGATGATAAATATCTACTTAAGCCTGTAATGACATTAAATGTTAATGTTTGCCTGAAATGAATCAGACAGAAGAGGTGTTTAAAGGAAGTGCGACCCAGAAAGCACAACCAAGTGAAAACAAAGTATCTTAATGCACTTCTTAAGGTATCTCTCAGTGTGAATGGCACTTGAAAGTACCAAGCCACTTCAGAAAGAAAAGTGATGATACTTGTGCACTACTATTTGTAGAGAGTCTCTTGAAGGAACAGTAAATTTGGAGGGCTTTTTAATGTACCTAAGATTTAGCAAGAAAGGAAGGCTGAAAGAAAGATCATTAGATTCGGGGATTTTAAGGACGGAGAGGTTTATTTTGGGATAATGAACTCCTTGGCTTATTGTGCTACGCCTTGTAATACTGTCAACTTTGAAGAGCTCATAGTGATCAAAATGGGTTTTTTCAGTTTTTCGTGAAACTAAATTTTATAATAAACAGAGTCTAGAGGCATTCAAAATGTCCCTGAATGCACAGGAAAAAATGTGTAGGTTACTTGTAGGAATATTATATTCACATTTCTCTTAGCAGGAGTCTCTGTGGGGACAGAGCTCTTAGGACCTTATGATATTTTGATATTTAGCTATGTAGCCATTTAAGACTAATTTTCTTGACCCTCTTAAGAATTGCCTCACCTGGCAACAGTTCAAAGCATGAAAAAGCCCTGTTTCCAGATCTGTGGTGGCTAGATTTTTTAGTGTTACCTGTCTGCCTTAATTATACATTATAGTGGCTATGTTCACTGTCATAATGCACTGGCATGAATGCTTTCACTATTTTGATTCTGTGAACTAAAATGCAGTCTTCAGATTTTCTGTAATGTGTGTGCCTGTGGTTTAGACACTGTTTTACCTTTTTTCTATTTTTTTTTTCTGAAGCCAGTCTGAGGAAGAAGCTACAGGCCCAGCAGGAAATCTTCCTTTGAGGAAATTCCAGTAAGATAGCTCTTGTGGGAGGGCTGGGCTAATGTTTTGACAGATGTGATTACAGAAGGGATATAGGATGAAGTTGTACCATTACTATCAGTAATGTTTTAACTTGAGGCATTTTAAATGCTCATTAAAATTCCCAGAACTTATAAAAATTTCTAAATAACTGAGCTGTGAGGGTAAGCTTGAAATGAAAATCCAGTGKCTTCAGGAGAGAGGCAGCATTATAAAGCAATGAGCTGTGACTATGTCCTGCTCTCCCTGAATGAGAAGTGCTGGAGAAATGCTTACTCTGCTCTTCCTTCATATTCTCTGTATTTGAGTTTTTGTTGCATTGTATGTTAATCGAACATCTTAGGTGCAAGTAATTGCATGTTTGCATGAAAAATACTGTTTAAAAACTTTTTTTGCCAAGCTGTATCTGTTATTTGTTGTGCTTTAAGCCTGTCCTTTAGAAGCAAATGGACTGGTAACTGCAGGAAGGTCTCTGGACTGACGTCTCTKTACAGCAGAGGCTGATTTTTGTTTCCTCTTGGGATTTTACAGTATGCAAACTGTGGTAAGGAAAGATCATTCTGCTTCAAAGTGCAGTGGAATTGGGCCAGCCCAGACCTCTTCTGAGAGTATCCCCTTAGAAGGAGACCAGCAGGGAAGCTGGTAGGGAAAAGAGGTTGCTTGGGTCAGGCAGTCATGGGATATGTGTGTAGGAGGAGAGGGAGCTTTGGCCTGGGGCTGGCTACCTCTGAGTTAATGGAATTCTCTGAGAAGTCACTGAACAATCCAGTTGAGCTTAGAAGTGGTGAGACAGAGATTCAAAAGCCTGGAGAAAACAGGGCATCTGAACAGCAATTATCTGATGAGGATTTTGAGTGCAATAATAGTTGGGTCATCCACCCACCATGGATCTATCCAAGACGGAGGTGGAGGAAAGAATTACTTAAACACAGCTGAGGAGAGTGAGAAATTATAGAAAAGGAAGGGATAAAGGTTGTTCAGCACCAGGTATGATTATTCCTAGTTTCAAATGCCTTGACTAGTAAAACACTTTTTATTGGCACAGATAGATGGCCGTATCCAAAGTCAGAACTGAGGAGATTTATTAGATGTGCTGGTGGTAGATAGCCCTCTTGAGGGCAAAAACTGGCTGCAACCTTCTTCTAATACTAACAATAACTTCCACTAGCTTTGACCAATGAAAATATTTTCAGATAAAGAAATTGATTTATTTAGCTAAATAATTAGATAAATAATTAAAAACTAAATATTTTCATTAGCAATTGAGTAATTTAGCAGAATGTTTACCTTAATTCTGCTAAATGACTCAATTTCTAATGAAAATATATACTATTACAAAACAAACTAAAACTGAACAGGACTCCATCAGCTTCTTAAATACAATGTAAAACTTCCTGTTCTTTATTSTTAAAACCAAAGAATGAAACTCCTGCACCAAGTGCTACTGGAGGGGAAACAAATAGTTGTGGTATTGTGTGCTCTTTATCCCTAGATAAACTCTTATTTTGCACTGTTTTTGCCTGAAGCACTGCTTGGTAATGACTTACCTTCAGGCTTTTTTTCTCTCTAGAGTAAGACTCCTGGAGCAAAAATGTAACTATTAGAAGATAAAACAAAGCTTTCCAACTTTGGAACTTCTAAGGCTTCTTCATTACTCTGTATACTTGTGATGCATTTTTAAAATGCAAGGCAGAAAGGCTAAATACAAACCAGAAAAATATTCCCTATTTCATTCAAGTACTTCTAGAGGGACGAGTACTGACTAATGTTATGAAAGCTACAAATCTGTACATATACAGACCTATGTTAATGCAGAATAAAAACATCCCTGGAAAATACAGATTGATGCTTCTTTGGGCATCATACATTTATTGTGTTKCAAAAAGAAAGAAATTTGGAGTTGCTTACTCATGTCTTCTATCTGGTGCATAGTGGTACAGCTAACTGGGGTAAATGGAGGACAAAGATTTTAAATTTTTACCATAGGTAACACAATTAAAAACAACTTCATAAAGATGTTCCTCTGTTTCCATATTGTAGGGGGATAGAATATAAGAAAATAAGATAGTGTAGAAAGTAATCTTACCCCTAAGGAGTTGCAGGTGGGCCAATTATCAAAGATTAGGAACAGGCCTGACTTTAACAGGTGTGCTTTAGGAATGCTATAAAAGAGTGGGTTGGCTGGTTGAGAATGGAACTGGAGTCAGATGGCTGTTTGTGAAGAAGAAAGAGTCAGTGCTCTGAAGAGCTGTCCATGAGAAACATCAAGAAGGTATGAAATTTTGTGATGAGGAGACAACACTTTGTTCACTTATGACTATGTCTTTTTCCTGAGTGTTAGCTGAACAAGCTATTTATTTTTCTCTAGATGTATTCTCAAGTTTTTACCTATCAAAACACCGCAGTCTTACCCATCAAAGTTTTGATGGGCTTTTCTCCCTCAGCACAGTACTGTTGAGCTTATCTGTAACACAGGTTGCACTGCACATGCATTTTCTACACATCACTGATGAAGATGTATTCCAGCAGTCCCAGCACTAGTTTTCAGGAAGGTTGTATTTCTGACTTTAGTGCCATAAAAAGTGACCATTAAGCCTTATTGTTCTCTTGGCATCTTAATTGGTTTTCAAGAAGGACATCTCTTCTAATYCCTTATTAGGTTCTTTAATGAATCCTTACCAAGGGATTTTTATCTTGTGCTTTTCAGACACAATTTTAGCCATCTACAAGCTTTGTGAACCTAAATTCTCCTTTATACAAGTCCTACACCTTTTTCACATGACTATGTTTATCCTTGCTTTCAGTAACCTTAGTTTTTATTGCCAACTAGACCATCCCATCAGGACTGGAAATTGTTCAATGGTCTGTAGCTTAGCTTTCCCTCTAGACTCTCCTGTTTATAGGTGACAGCTGTGTTGGCCATCTCTCAGGCCTCTGACACAGAGGCAATCTGTAATGATAGGTAAAGGCACCTTGCTCAGCAGTTCTGCAGTCTCACATTTGAGTTCTTTCAGAGCTCTTTGATAAATGCCATTTGGTCCCAAGATCTTACCAGCACCTAGCTTATCTATTTAAAACAGAATGTGCCAGACCATTTTGACCTAAATCTTCTGGCCTAGCAGCTGCAGAGAACTTGGCTTCACTGTCACAGTCTTTATCAATGGGTGCCCCTTCTTATACCCTTGTCATCAACTCTCTGACTAGTTTCCTCCTTTGGGTGTATTTTAAGAAGCCTGTGCTACCATGATGAGCATAATTTTGAGATGATTTTTTTAACCTGTTGTTTTTACASTTGACCTGTGTGCTGCTGTGGTTTTTTTCTATTTGAAGTGTGGCATATATTTTATCTTTGTTTCTAATGAAGTATTAAACAGCCACCAGGCTGTTTGTAGGTGTCTCACTTTTTGCTTATTGTTTGTTGTTGTTTGAGGGGGGGTAGGTTTGTTGCATTATTAGCTGCCTTTATTTCTACTACACTCCAAATTATTTCAGATTTCACTTTGTCCTGTCTTACAACAACATGTACCCTACTCTACTGTGGTTCTTGTTACAGAGTAGCTATCCCATGAATAACTCTTACATAGTATGTTAGCATCCATGCACTACTCAAGCTGCTGCTTTTGATTTGAATGCTATGTGAGATCTATTAGTTGTTCCAGCAGGCAGTCATGTGTCACTGGAATGCTTTACCTCATCATAAGCTGAAATATTTAGTCTCATTAGCACAAGGTCTTAAGATCTCTCACTATTACTTCCTGTCTGAAACTTGCAGTTTTTCTTCTTTCACTTTCAAGTTACTTGTCATCTTGATCAAGCAGCACAATTCTAATTATTTTTTTAGAATACAACTTCCAACCATGGAGACTTCCTGGTCTGCTTCTTGTTTTTCCTGTAAGATGTCTGTGCTGTTGCACTATACGTAATCTTTCCCATACAGCTCCACTTTGTCACCTGCAGATCCAGCTGTGTCATCCTTAAGTCATTAGCCTGATAACTGTCCTAGTGATTCATTTATTTTCCTACCAGGGCTTTGAATGTTTGTTATACCAGGGCTGTTGTTGAATACTATACAACTTAATTTTTCCATCCCTTTCTCAAGCCTCTACCACTGACATAAAGGTCTTACAAATTCTGTCCTGGCTTCCTTGCACTGGCACGTGCCATCAACTGGAATCATTGGCAAGCTGATCTGCCTTCCTGAATAACAGATGAAGCATCTCTGAAAAGGCTGCAACCCCCTTCACAGTCCCTATCAGTCAGTGAACCAAGTGTTTTGAGTTTCAGATTTTACTCAGCTTCTAATTTAAATATTGCTCTACAACCTTCTAGTRTTTTCACTAGGGTAACAAGTAGGTCTTGCTCTGGTTTTGTCTAAGATATAAGCTGTCTTTCCTCTTTTTTTTTTTTCCCTTGTCCAAAATTGTTTCCCAGTTCTTAACATAGTGGCATTTCTGGAGAAGAAATAGGTAAAAACATAAGATGAAGTGAGTTTTGTAAAGTCTAGTCAATCTTATATTTAGAGGCATTTTTTATATTATGAATGAAGAAATTCCTAATGCTACTGATAGTGAATTGGTACTTGAAAAAGTTCCAGTTGGAAAACTGCCAGTAGGGAGGAAAAGAAGTAGGACTGAGGTAGAGTATGTTGTGATGATTGTTGTTTCCTGAGCCACTGAGTATATACTGTGTAGGTGTATACAAGGATTTATGAGTAATTCACATAATGAGGTGTGAACCGCTAAGAAATGGCATTTTTATATGGCATTACTAATTCCTATATAGGCTTTTCACAGAGCTCAGTGGATACATAAAACTGGCAACTGCTGTAACCCCAGTTCCAATAGACTCACCTGTACTGTGTTACAAGCATCACTGAGTAATACCTTCCTCCTGTTGCTACTTCAGAAAATAAGCATGTTTAGGCTATAAAATATTGTTGCTCCCCACCCGCCCATTTTGTCACCATAGACTCAGCTTAAAAGGATCTGAGTTCTGACTTCTGTAAGCCTTCTTGCCTTCAAGATTCCACAATGAATTCCATTATGAATTGCATCCTTTGGCATAAGAGAAAGATGAACTTGTAATGTATGTATTCGACACACTGCTGAGTCAGGAAGAGAACTCCAGGATGAAAATGTGTAGAATAGAATTTTATGTTAATGGCTTAGCATGTCAGAGGTGATCAGAGACTCTATACAAATACACTGTTACAAGGCAAAGTGAAGGTAAGGTGTAGTCATTAAATAATAGTTACCACTAGGGTGTATTTCTTAATCATAGCTAAAGAACTGATGTTATTTTGTTCAGTTCAAAAACACATCTCAAAACAAACTTCAGGTGAAAAATGTCAGAAATACTCTTTGGATCCATGTAGTACAGTTAATAAGGAAGACTTAAGCAGAAGCCCATTATACTGAAATTTATTTAAATTCTTGAGCACACTATATTCATAACATTTTAGCACTTTCCAATGAGATATTTACTATATGTTTCTATAAATTATGCATTCATTGCATAAAACTGCATTCATTTCTCTATCACGATACTATATAAATTATCACAAAAACAGATGAACCAACAAAAGATTCTTGAATACATGTAACATTGGTGAGCTGAAAATAGCAGTTATAGCTTATCTTCATGGTAAGCAGCTCTAAGTGAATCCCACTTGAATTCATTTAATTAAGAAGCTGAAAAGAAAGAAAACATGGTTAAATGCTGAAAAATGCATATAAAACATAGCACCAAAATTGTTTGAAAAGAATAATAAACAAGGACTTCAAAACATTAATTTGAAAAGTCATTTGACATTTGTGTAATAATCTCTTAAGTTTTTATATTCCATTTAGTAATTACTAAGCAAGCATGAAAGTTATCAAATAAAACATAATTGATTGAAACTTAAATTTGCCTACTTAAAAAAATTAAAAAGAAAAACGCTCTTCAAACATCTGTTCTCTTTAATCAAGTTCTGCATCTGCTCTTATTACTTTAAGTGAGGAATCTTTCCCAGGGGATGTTTCAGGTTTATTTAAAACCATCTTCTTTTACTGCTGAAGTGGCCCCAGAGTTGGGAGAGTATAGAGCAATTGGCAAGGCTCTGTAGGGTTGCAGACTCTTCAATTCTTAGTATTTTAATAAATTAAGAMGTTTCCAATGACACTGCTGTTTCTTTACACCTGGAAGGAAACTATATCTAAAGTGTAGATATATATTGTGTGTCACACCTTTCTAAGTACTTTACCAAATCCCATAGACTGGGAAGTGGAAGCCCAGAGAGATAGAGACTTGTGCAAGACTATGGACTAACTGTTCAAACACACAAGCTGGGAACGGCTAAGTGGAAGGATTGCCTCTAGCTTTGCCTGGTAGTTCTTTCAACTCCTAGATATGCAATGTGCACTAGCATACATGTTGTAGTAATTTCACCAGTTTTTCCATTCATGGCATTAATTAATTAATCATTACAAAACATAAATACAAGTGCCACAAGCTTAAAAGACTGTATCAGTATAAAGATGTTCACTGCTGCAAAAAGCTGACAAGCTTGTTAGGCAAGACAATACAAAGCAAAGCAAAACAGACAGCAACTGTCTGGTGCTGGAGGGTGAAGGGATTAACAATGGGGAAAAGCCAGCAAGAACTACCTCATGGAGRGAAGAATTGCTGAGGGCTGAAGGGGGAAGTAAGGGAATGCTGAGCACATGTGACTAAAAACATAACCCAGGTCTAGAACAGATGTGTAAGGCCATGCATAGGAAAGGATCTGAGACGAGAAGAGAAAGGACTAATAGTTGTGAAAAAGTTTGGAGAGAAGAGTGGGAAGGGCTGAAGATTTCTTAAGCCTAGAACTGATACGCGTAAGAGCTGTAAAAGACTCAGTAAGTATCAGCAAAGAAATACAAATACAGCAGTTGGATCAACATGCTACTACCACAGCTATTGAACCTTACTTTCTATAAGGGAACTGCACCTTTAGCAGCTAAGAGACACAATACAGAATATAGACAAAAGAAAAACTGGAAGTTCTAAAACAAGTGTAAGCAGAAAGCTGAAACACATCAATTTCCATCTGAGTATGAGGACAAACTTTCTTATTTCAAGGGTGAGAGAGCAGTGGAACAGGCTATCCAGAGAGGTTGTGGAGGCTCTTTCTGTCAAAAAACCTGCCTGGAAGTGATCTTGTTCAAACTGCTATAAGTGAACCTACTTTAGAAGAGTGATTCATCTCGAGGAGTCACTTCAACCCCAGCTATTCTTTGACTCTATGGAAAACTACAAAAAGCCAAAACCCCATGAAAAAACCATAAAGTAGCCACAAACTAGGAGATGGGGGCTGTGCAGTTTCTAAAAATCAAGAGTAACAAACTGTTGGGATAGATCTGCAGACAAACAGAAGAAAACATCTTGCAAAACAGGACGCAGCAGAACAGGAAAGCCTGGATAAACTGTGCCCCTCCAGACATAAACTAAATGGGAATGGATAGAAATAGGTAAAAGTAAATGGCAGACTGTAAGATTTATGGGAAAGGCATACAAGCAAAAAGAGGCAATTTAAATGGTGATAATCACAGAAGGAAGGTCCTGCTGGGAGAAGAGCATCCAAACTGCTTGCCACAGTAAGAAGCACATCCTTCCTAAGAGACCTGCTACAGGTCCAGACATCTAGAATTCAGATATCCCATTTTTTAAAGGATTAGAAACGAGCACTGATATTGACACTTCCCACAGAGAAGAATATGGCAGGTTGTGGCTTTTCATTAATTCAGCATGCTGTTAGATGGTTTAGATGAATAGAGGGAGACTGTACTGTGTTGCCTTCCATTTCCATGGGCAGCTTCTTTCTTGAAAAACATACTGTTTAGCCACATTAATAGTAGTAATTATAGAAAATACTAAATGTAAAGGCTTTGTTTTGACAACTGTATATTATTGCTTTCCTGTCTTCTAAAATCATCTTGATTACTGCTGTTCTAGATAAAGTACTCAATTTTGCTGGGCACTATACATCAAATTGTGAATTCTGGTTTTTAACAGAAGTAGGTTTACCAATTCATAAACTTAAGGTAAATAAATTTAATTGTGCATGAAATACCTAAAGAGCTGTTAGTAGTATGCTCATGTTTATTAATAAATTTAATTTCATATGTCTGTAAATACTACTTGTTCTATAGACTAGTATTTTTTCCACCATATTTCCAAGAAATAAGTATTCTATTTTAGTCACTTGCATTTAATTACAACTTCAGTATTATACAGGATTTCTTTACTGAAACTAATTTAATTACAACATGGGATAGATGAGTATACAGTGAATATAAGGATTTTTCAAACTCTRGTGCATCTTACAATTTGTGTGTCCTGTTGCATTGACTGTCCTTCCCCAAGCAATAAATGAATACTTTATGTCTGACTTAACATTTATGGGTTTTTGATGAAAATAAGGCGTCTCTTATTTATCATGCTTTGCACAGCTTAGTTCATTTTCTCTGCTAGCCAATAAAGAATATGTATTTTCCATTCCATCAATACATAGTTCAGAAGGCTGATTATTTTTTATGGTTTAACTAAAAAAATTTCACATTACTCTTGTAAATAATACTGAAATATAATGGCTATGAAGGTTAATTGTATAATGAAACATTCAACTGTAAGGCAGGTTCTAAAAWAATTCAGAATCTTCTTAATGAAAAATTATGAAAACATAGAATTTTCAGGTGTTTATTTCATTTGAGATTAAAACAAGTAGTGATAAAATGTGGGCTTGAAAGAACAATTTAAAGTGTTAAGAGTAATGAAACTGTGCTAGAAGTTTCATTCAGAAAACAAAGCAGAAAAAACAATCTAGGGCAGTTAAGTTGCAGCCAAAGCTAAAAAAAGAAAAAAACAAGTATTTTTTTTTAGTATCAGTAAAGTGTGGATAAAACTTCTCTCTGTGTCTTCTYGAAGCAGTGTAACAAACATTTACATGCCTAAAATTCCCAATAACACAATACTGTGCTTATGTACTGATATCTTCTGTTCTTAGCATGCTCTCTCGTTCTTTTTCATATTTTGTAAKATTTTTGGGCTGAAACTGCCTGAGATGTGGTTTCCAGAGAGCCAAGCTCTTTCCTGACTAGCAAAGTCAACTTAAAGTTCATGGTTTTGGCATATAGTGAAAAATAGTCTCTGTGTCACTCCCATGTGTATGAGATGACAGATGAAATTCTGTATTGTTATAATTACATTTTATTGCTTGGTCACTGAGTATCTGGTATTTAACATCACATTTATTCACTTGAAATAATAGTGYGAGAAGGCTTCCTAAAAACATTGTCTACAATATATCAACACACTTGTTTTATCCAGAAATAATTATTAAGAGAAAATGCTCAAGAGTATAAAATAAAATTATTACATAATCTTTCAATAGTTAATGATATCAACTGAAGTGAAAGTTTTAGCAAAATGAAAAATTTCATCTCGTTCCCATAAAAAGGTAGATTAAAACAGCCATGAAAAATTCCTGCCATGGCAAAAATGGATCTAGCGGAAAGATTTGCTGCATGTGAGCTCATCTATCATGATTGTGTTTGCTTAGTGAGTAACCTTCACGATGACCCCCACTTTGAATCACCTTTCCCATTTCAATGCTATACTGTGTAAGAGTATTTTACCAGCGTATTAATGAAAGAATTTTTGCCCAACACTAGCCTTCAAGAAGAACATCCTGTGAAAGAATGAATCAAATCAGAATTGGATATGTCTGAAGCAGATCGAAAGTCTGTCAAAATTACTGTCCCTTCCTATATACATGCCCTCTAAAGAGCACCTTCTGGACTCCATTAGAAAAAGAAATAATGGTCTTCCTCCAGTTTTTGACTGTTGCTTTATGTTTATCCAGCTCTGTTTTGAGTTATCTTCACTACCCGGAGGTCACAGCAGATTCTGTTATTGCTTCCCTTCTTACCAATGCATGATGTTTCACAAAGGACTGACTTGGTTCTTCAATGCCAGAGAATGGAAACAATTTAGGACATTTGTATTTTTTTCTTTTTTAAGTAGGATAGGGAAGTTGATGCTTGAGATCATGCATATAGCATTAAAGCAATTTCAGTTTTCTTTAACTGTTGCTTCAGGCAGGCCAACACAATGTCACTTTTTTCCTGACAGATCATTAGTATGCATTTTTGTTAGTATTGTTAAAGGCATAGCTTTACTAGCCTGAGGACAATTCATCACATAAAGACTGACAGTGTCAAGGTGAAATCTACAACCAGTGAAAGGAAAAGGATAGACGTATTTCTCATCTTAAGATATATCTGCATTGGGATCAATTGATGAGGTGTGGAAATGGAACTTCTTGGAAGATCTTAAGGAATTCAGACAAAAAGATTAATGTATTTTAGCACAAAAGACTGAAGTAAAAATGCAAGATACAAAATTAAAAGAGGAAAGAGAAAATAACAGAGTTCATATACTTGGTCCTCCTTAGTGTATTGCATGTTCATTAAAATTCCTAAGAACTATCCACAAGAAACAAAGAGGCTTCTCTAAAACATGCTGCAGGATTGTGAAGAAGATGACACATTGTGACCACTGAAGTGTCAAATAATCAACAGTGTTTATTTAAAATAACAGCAAATTGGGTCAGAGCTACCCAAGAGACCAACAAAAACATGAACGATTTAGCACTGGAGAGGACCTGATAAATAAATTACACATTTACATTTTAAATAAGTAAATGAAATTTGATAATAGCAGAGCAAAAGGATCAGCTCTAGTGATGGTTTCCAATACTAGAAGATTGTGAGGATTTAAGATTGAATTATTAATTTATTACCACGAAAACCTGGAACCATCCAGGACAGACCAACTAAGCCCAAAAGATCTTGCTTAATCATGAAGAAGCAGTAACAGTATTTAAAAAATCCCAAGAAAACTGCATCACACTTACCCAGCTATTAAATGTTTCCTATGAGTTCAGGCCTAAACGCTGTTYATTTCTTTATGAATTTACTTCATTTATAAGTTGTGGTATTGAGTCTAATTAGCTCCTTAAGACCAAATTTGGTTTATGGATCTAGTAATTTCTTCACAGTAACAACATGATATGGGACTACTTTATTTTATCAGGATTGTGATGAATTATCCTTTTTCCTTGTCCTGGATTTATTTATTTTTTAACCAGCTTTAGCACACTAGCAGGTACACTTTTGATATGTATCACCTATCAAATGAATAAGCTTTTAATAGAATTCTGCCCCATAGCCCCAAATCTTGCTCTCATTTATTCTTAGCTTGGATAATAAAAGAGAAGTATGAAATCTACATAGGCCTCCAACTTYGGCTCGACACTCCCATTAAAAGACATCTGGTATTTCAAGAAATTCTAGATTAATTTTGGGGAGAATAAAATTTAAAACTCCACTCCACCTAGCATTTACAGCAAACAGATTAGCAAGAAAAGAGGGAAAAGCCCTATATTATTTAAATTAAAATTCCCAAAGCTTATAATACCTGATACTACAAGATATACTCAGTGATTAAGTTTTGCACTAACACCAATGGTATGGTGTTGGCATGCAAACTCACGGAGCACACTAATGCTCACAATGCTGCTCAGCACCAGACATCCTAGGTATCAGACAGCAGCCAAAATCCCCTATTGCAAACATCACAAAAGCAATGCAAGGTCTGGCACAGATATATAGGCATGTTGTTAATAGGTGATATGAACATTCCTAATATGAACTAAAAATGAAACTAGTACAATTGTCAGGTTCTCTTTAGTAACTGATAAACTGCATGGCAAGGAACATGCCACCACCACCAACCTCTYCATTTAATAAACTGGTTATGAGAAGCTGGGAGCTCAGAGCATGGGCTGCCATTCTTTGGCAATGCTTCTCAAGTGAGCTTTCTGCTGCAGATTAAACTCATAAATCCTGCTTCTTTAAAGTTTAAGACTTCAACAGTTAATGGAAGGGACGAAAACCTCACACTTAGGAAAACTGGATCCTGCCTTTCACCTCAAGTCAGTCAAGCCAGAAGTAATCTCCAGAGAGGATGCTGAGAAGCAGGACAGTCTATCCCAAATGGCTGTTAATCTCATACGGATTAAAGTTTGCAGTATGATGCTACTGAGTCCTTTACCAACCTCTTTCCTTAGCAGAAATTACTAAAAAGCAGGAACATGCCTTGTGCACATATTGCAAAGGGAAGAGTTTCCTTGTCTTCAGTATGGTCTTATTAAATAATAAAAGTAATCTGAAGCAACTTAAATGTCAATTAAACAGTTTAAAGAGACCAAGCTCTGAAAAACTGAAAGTAGTTCTGAAGTCTTAGAGCAAAAACTAACAGAGAAATTGTAAGGTTATAGCTGAAATGTTACATCTAAGTTGGCTATGCAAGGCTGAATCCTTTTTATTGGAATATAACAAAAAATACAAAACTGGCTGTTGTACTAATCATGTGGCCTAATCAGAGAAATCTTTATCCCTTTTCAGAAAAATTGCAACTGTTTAAATGACAGGTGTATGTATAATTTATAAAAACTATAATCCTTTCTCTCCTGTGTGGTGTGGCTGATGAAAGAAAAGGGTAGTTTTAGTGAAGTCAAATCTTAGCACCATACAGTACTTTGTTTTTTGTGCCCTGTCTTATGTAGATCTTAGTTATACAAAAATAAATATCTAATAAAGCCTTACAAACCAAAGCATGTTTTCATTTTCCATTTTTCAGGGGGGCACTGCGTATGTCACACATATGTGCTCAAACCCTTTTAACTGGTCTGCTTTAACAGTTGCATTGCAGCCCTTTTTGGGTTGTTTAAATTAATCACCATTTTTCCTGCTTCTACCACCTTCCATAGACTTCAGTGGTAAAGATTAAAGATTGTTTAGCTGAAAGCAATTCTTAAACTTCTACAAAGCTATTACAGTCTATAGGATGAGAATTTAAAGACAGATTACCTGTATGGGTAGCCRTGGTATTTGGAGCGAAATATCGACAGCAGGAAGCTGAAGAAAAAGACCACAAGACCAAGGCCTACCAGACATATTACTGGAAAGAAAATAACTTTGTTTATTAGTACATAAAAGATTTCAAACTGCAATCTCTACAAATAATATTATTTATGTCAATCATTTATAGAGAATTTTGACACAGTTAAACACAAAATGTTACTGCCTTGACTACTAAAGCCCACTATCTTCTGACAGGATTTCAAACAGATATGGAAATAACATTTATGGTTGTTAAGAAAAAATAACCTGTCAGGGCAAATGTATTTTCAAGAAAAAAGCAGAAATTTGAAAGTCAAATGTATGTGGATGCAGACACCTTACTGCTGATAATGAATTTAATAGCCCATTAAATTATACATATCAAATAATGTCATTTCAGGTATTTGCTTGTTCTTTTTGGAAAAAAGAAATCCATTTAGAAAAATGTCCCTTGACTAATGGAATTATATTGTCTATAGCCAACCATCTATGGCTGAAGTAGTAGTAAAGGCAGCTTAGAAACTAATTTATCTAGTTACTAATAGCTAAAAATGTGACTCTTCTAAGTTCCAAGGCTGGCAACCAAATTACTTTTTACTCTTAGCTCACTAGCAATATAAATCTTCAGGTTCTGAAGGTAAATAACAATGATGCAGATCTTCTGATATCATCCAGGTGAAAGTGCTTTGCATCTTTTCAGACAAAGAATGAACTAAGTAAATGCTTAAACTAACAAACAAAATTTAGAACATCTGTTGGCATCCTGTGGACTAATAAAACCCTCTTGATTGTGATAGCCTACTCTACTGCAAGTAAGTATTTTTTTTAAAAAGGGGTAAATGTTCCAAACTGAGATGCAGCTCATCTACATTAGATAATGTTTTGATTCTAGTGAGCTACTTTGATTTTTAAAATTCCTCTTCTTATACTATTCCTACTKTAGCCAGCCCTTTGCTATTTAATTGCAATATTCATGCTTCAAAAGCATGCTGCCTTTGAGCGAAGGATGAGAAAACATGAAGCCAAGGAAACTGACAATGATGCATTTTTTCATTAAAACTGACCATGTGGAAAGTGACACATGTCAACTGGAATATAAAATTTCTACAGTTATTTTGAGAAAACTAGCCAGGTACAAACCTAATAAACATACTTCATTATAAAGAAATCACCACTCACAAATGTGATTTACAAGCATGGATGAATGAACTGGAAGCATGAACAGCAATGCAGATACACAGAAAGCATTGACATAATGGGCACAAAGAGCCTGAATTTTTACTGTAGTCCACTGATATTTCAATGTGCCTGTGTTCACAGGCCCAGATCTGTGATCATATTCCAATTAAACTTATGTCACTGTATCCTTTTGATACCTTGTGAAGGCTGTCCTAGAACAGAGACTAGACAGAGCTAAAGAATAAAGTAGGTATTTATTAAAAGGCTCCAATGGATCCACCTTGGGCAGTACAAGAGCCCAGCCAGGGCTACACCCAAGATGAACCAAAATGGTCACAAAATGGGCGACTGGTCACAAGATCTCTCACTTTTATAAGTCCTGATCCATTTGCATATTGGAGTTAATTGTCCAATTATAGATTTAGGTTATGAAGTCCCATCCTTCTTGWTTTTCTCTCTTCAGTCCACCGCTGTTTATGCTCTTGGACCTGAAGTCTGGATCGGTTGCCCTTGTTCCCAAGCTAGAAAAGGAATTGTTTTGTCTACYTACTCTACCTACCATTAAGGGATGGTAAGAGAGCTTACCATCCCTTAATATGAAGCTTAGAACTACAAACTAAAGCAGTACAGAATCTGAAAAATATTAAAGCTAAAACCTAAAGCATCACTTTGACACCACTGTTAAAGCTAGCTACTATAGAAGATATTCAGAATTAATGATACATCTACAGCTTGCTGAAGGAGACCCTCAATTTACTTTACACTGAGATATCTCTAGCCATTCACCCAGTTATCATGAACAGTTCTAGAATCCTTTTAAGGAAAATGGTTGGCCAGCCCTATCTGCAATACTATGTATTACAGGGAACCTAAAGAACTGACCTCAAAAGAAAGAGGAGGCAGTGTAGGAAATCTGATTCCTTCCAATGACCTTCAATGGCTTATATAAGAAAAATATGTTAGGGGATATAAAAAATGCAAAGGCAGATGGGTATCTTCGTTTCAACCTATGTCATACTCAGTAAAACCTTGTCTGACATAACAGTGAGGAAGTTTGATTCTGGATAAAACACTTTCATATTGTGTGTTTATGTGATTCACTGAGAAAAAAATCTCACAAATATTCTGAGTACCAACAAAATTCAGAAAAACATTAAAAACTGCACTTCAAGCTAAATATCTTTAGACATTTCAGATTAGGTATGTTCTATTAAACCTACTGTTGGGCTTCCACTTCCTCTGGAGACTCAGTACTGGCAAGAGTACCAAAGAAAAGAAATTTCATGCTCTTTTGGATGTTGTCATCTAGAAACAACGTTTTGAAACTCTTGTTCTTTAATGTCACTGACTTCTAATATAATTCAAGAGCGAAAAAGCATTTATGCAATGTAGTAGAGATACTGTGTCAAGCTGTACCTTGGCTGAAAATGCTTAAAGTATTTTTTTACTGTTACTATTTCATGTGAATGCAGTTTTATCAACAGAATTTTTATGCTCTCCTCTTTTCCAAACAACTAAAGGTAAACATTGGTTTAAGTAGAGACCGTCTGAAAACTTAATTAGATATTCACTTGTAATTTTGCAGCGYCTTCTAATTGTCCAAGCATTACTTTAGCTATAAAGTACAACTTACTTCTCCTTTTTCCAACATCCCCTTTGGAGGTAGCAGCTTCATTCAGGAGTACCATTCCCATGGTGATAGCAGCATCTGAATTGCCATTGTCAAGGAAAGCAGCAGATGTGTGGATACCTCAGAAAGCCACAAAGGTACATCTATGAACTACAGGTTTCATAAAATAAAAGAAGGTATTTATATGTAACAATTGCATATCACAATCTGTACTGTGCCGATACAGTCACCTATGGCAAAAATGTGCAAGAATTTCTTTGTACATCCTGGATTTTAAAAAAATCAAAGAAGGTTCAAGAAGCTTTAAAGGACAAGTCATCAAGTAGGACAAAAATTTTGGACATTTATGGAAATAGCCATTCCCCAATATTTTAAAATATTCTGTATATTGGTAGCAAAAGACTCTTAAAAAACAAAAACTGTAAGATCCAGAAATCATTCACTGCAATTGCACACAATTCACCGGTTATTTGACACAAACTGAAGCAGTTGGACTGGTTTATCTTCCTCTGCATTTTAGATAAGACATTAACTCCCTCTTTATTGTCATATTGCTTAACAGTTTAGCAGAGAAACATCTCAGAGGCAAAGTCCTCAGTCACTTTCAGTGTTTTGTTGTCTCATTATAACTGTTACAAACATGAACAAGCGCATATCAATAAAACAATTTCACTAATCTAGCAAGCTCTTAAGCCATTCTCCGAATTGTTCATTTGAAGCCATATCAACAAAAAGGAACAGTTACTACTGTGCATAACATCTGTTCGGAAGCAGAGGCAAGCCTGAATGCTACTCTGAAGCAGGTGTGAATCATGAGAACCATAGGTCAAAATAGCAGCAAAGACAAACTCCAACACACTTTTACAGATGGTCAAATAAGGTTGGAGTTTTCAACATTACTTAACCCAGGGCATGATGACTACAGACTTCAAGAATAAGATGTTATTATTCATGCACAACATTCAAGAAGATACTTCAAATGTGCTAGATCCATAAGTAATATCTGCCTCTCATAACATTACACTTGCACTAATCATAATATATTAATATTTTTCATTTTAGGAATGTTTAAAATTAGACCAAACTGTTCAAAGACATCTGAAATTTTCATTGTAAAATTTTATTTAAGCTGAGCTTGAGCAAAAGGATTTAGAACTGTCAATGCTAACACAATCACACTTCCTAAGAGATGAGCAGCCTGATTCAGGTTTGACTTCCAAATTTTATACACACAAACTGAGAAAATTCAAATGAAGAATAACAAGATTTTTAGAAGTAAACATCAATGGTGAAAGATGGCAGACGCAAATAGAGAAAATATAGAGCAACATAGAGGAAATATAATTTTTACATCACCACTTTGATGCAGACATCTTCCTACAGTCCTAAATTAAGCTCCAATTAAAATCATGCTAGTAACTCAAATTAAATTCCTCACACATGTACAAGCTGCAAGACAGAGAGCCAGTGTGTGAATAATTGGTTACATTCAAGTCTTCCAAAAGCTTATGACTGCACTTGAAAAAATACTAAAAAAAAAAGGCAAAATACTGTGAAAAAAAATAATCTTGGAATCCATGATACAAAAATTGCTTTCTAAAAGTTTTACTTGTTAAGATTCAGATTCACGAGCATATGAGACTGGGAATCTCCTGTTCTACTACTATGCTCCCAGTAGGGAAAAAGAATTGGGGAGAATGTAATGAGAATAATTCAATTCTTCATTTTTCAATGTTACAAAACCATAAAGATTAATTAATTGAGGCAGTTGCCACAAAAAGGGCTGAGAAAAAATATTCCATATGTATTTCTATCCTATTAAAGAAAAGCCACTAAGGCAGCATTACCTAATAACTTTATTTTACCAACTCCTCACTTAGATTTTAGTAGTGTTTTTCTCCTGAGTTTAACAGTCAAGGGAAAAAAACCTTACAGTCCCAGGATGTAAAGGTAATTCACCAGGTCCTCTTGGTAAAGTGCTACTTTTTGCAAAGGTTTTGAAACGCCTTGTAAATGTTTTTGTGTTTTGTTTTTTTTTCTTGATTATCTCATGCAGTACCAGTACATAGTGTGGTTCTTTGCGATTTCTCTTACCTGGCTGCTTCTGAGAAACAAACCAAGCAACCACACACTAAAAAGCCATTTGGGACACATCCCTTCTGTAACAAAGTTCTTATTTTCTTAGCAGACCATGAGTTTAATTCACTTTTCTTACCATCAGGAACAACAATCTCACAAAAGTAAGCTGTTTGCTCTGCAACTGCGAACTATAGGTCTGTAAGAACATGAATTGTGCTGGGGTTTTCTTCCCCTCTCTTTTGGAGCTTCACATCATTACCCCTAAAGCTTCCCTAACGCTGTCACTATTTTTGCTTCAGTTGTTGCTTTCTAACTTTAATCAACACTGCTGAGCTTTCAGCCTCATTGGCTGCCTTTTRCCTTCAATGACATCAGCTTCACAGCCATACTGTAACACTACTTGCCTCAGCTCTCTGTTGCTAAAATAAAAATTCAACCTGAGTTGTCATTTTGATACAATAATTAGCTTTTTTACCAGAGAATATCTAGCTTGTTACTATTTTTCACTMATTTCTAACATTCTATGTTATGCCTTCACAATGTCTTGATATTATACAACATAAAGCAACAGTCCTAGCTCTGAAAATAATCTTTTACAGTATCACAATTCTCTAATAGTGCAGAATGTAAAATTTTAGCAAGTGGTTACTTGAACAGTTTTTCATCTGCAAAAATTGATGCATCAAAAGATGTACTTATTTTACAATTCCTCTTTATCTGCCTCACCATGCATTATGAAACTATTTTGAAAAGATGAGGGGAATGTGGCACTCAGATAAGCCATAGAAAGCAAATGTTTTTTGACGTATTTATTCCTCTATTGAATTTTTTGTGTAAATCCTGTTATATACCTTCCCAAATTATTACACTTTTACATATGAAACTTCTGCTTTTCCTTTTCCCAGCTGATAGGTTTTCATAAAAATTGAAAACATATTATTTACAGAGGGCTTTTGAAAAGGTTTTGAATTTTGGTAGAGGAAGAACAACAGTTTTAAAGCAGGATGAAAAAGGCAGTAATAATCACAATATATAAGCTTACACAGAAAATGGCCAGTAGTAACAGAGTAAAATATTGAGCCCTGAAAAAATCAAGGTGCGTTATCAGAAATAGGGAAAAAACCAGACCACTAAATCCAAAACAAAACAGAACAAAAAATATTGGATCAATAAAATCAAAATTATAGATATCCTACAAAATGAAACTAATTGCTAGTAAATTTTGGATACTTATTATTAGCATACTTTAATAGAAAATTTAATCACAGAATGCCCAAAAGGAAGAAAACCTGATCATTCCAAAGTTTATTAATGTAATACATAATTTATATCTTAATGTCACAAATTTATTCGTAATTAGTAGTAAATGAGGAATGAAAGAGAGAAAATAGCCTGACTAGCATTTCCTTACTTATGTGAAAAAAGTTTGGTGGTCTCATTCATATTCAGTTGTTTTTTTGCCAAGGGTGCAAAATCTGGCATTAGCATTACAAACACAGAAAGAAACGACTACCTTTTAAAATGCAGATCATGCAGTTGCTTAATAACACATGAGCAAGAAAAACTAGAGAACAAAATATTCATCCACTTGAGCCTGTGCTCAGTTTACTGTTACCTAAAATGGAGATAGATTATCATTCAGTCTTTAAAAATTGATGGTTCAATTTAGCAGACATGGAACAAATAAAAGCACACACTTTTTTCAAGGAGTAATATGATCAACAGAAAGATCTACAGAGTTTTTGTCTTCTCTCTTTTTTACTTTCTTTTTTAATTTTCTTTTTTTTTTCCTTTTGATTTTATTTTTTGTTTGCTTTGCTTTTTGCTGGGGAGTGATGATTAGAACATGAGAAATTCTTTGCTGGCCCCTTACAAGAGGGTATATTATGCTGATAGAGATATTTAACTTTTTCTTACTGAGACTTAAACTTGTATGTTTAAGATGCCAACTTCCCTACATTTCATCTCACTGAAGAAGGATGATTTCTAAATCAGAAGTTGAAAAAGTGGAGAACAGTTCGAAAATTATTTATCTGAACATGGATTTATGGATTAATACACAATCAAGCTCTATTTAAGTATTTTTAATGGCCTGAAATCCAGTTGTAATGACACTAACAACAACCCTAAACATACTTTCTGTTTAACACCTTCTRGCTTCAGCTTAACTGAATGGTTTTTCAATAATTTTAGGAAGTATCCCAGAAGTCTTGGCATTCACAGAATTCTACTCAGCTCCTTGAAATATGCATGTCACAATAGTGAAGTAGCTCAAAGTTTGCATTTCTACCATTGAAATTCCAACTATACTATACCACTTTCCTTTTTGATGCTTTTTTATCATTTTAACAGAGCAGAGAATAGATTTCACACTAATATAGAATGTCCTATAGTGAAAAAGTTCATTATTAATTTGATTAGTTTCAGCTTAGATTTATGAACCTGTCACTCTAATCCACAGACAATCTGAAGGAACCATTGCTCTTGTGGTGCTCTTAGACATCTGAGAATGGTAAGGCCATATAAAAGCATCAGAAGAAGAAAAAGACTCTGGAATCTGTTTTAATTCAGCTGCAAAATGGAGCATAGAGATACCTGATTAAGTTTGTGTTAAATCACTAATCAAACATTCAGAGTTTTTCAGCCTGATTTACATCCTAATTATTCATATTTAGGACCAGCTAAAACTAACATTGGGGAAATGATTTTTACATTTATTATTTATGACCTTTTTGGCTGTATAGATTACATCTAATGAAATTTCAGGTTTAGCCCTGTCCATCTTGCAAATTTCTAGAGTGTGGTTTGCCCCATAATATCTTTTTCTAGCTTTACTTATATTTTGTAAACAATTTCTTTAAATTTTCAAATATGTATTTCAAATAAATATTCAAATCACAAAAGTATAAACACCTCTAGAAAAAGCAGATGTATAACAGTACTTTACTTTCATTAATGTTAAGCATACCAGAAAAACATATAAATGAGGGAATTTCTTAACAGTTTAATTTAACTTTTAAACACAGACACATTTCCTAAAACAAACTTCATTTGAGCTATTTTTAAGTATTGATGAGGCTATAWAATTTTCTCTCAGTATTCTAACACTATTAAAAACTACCTTATCTACCTTATTTTCAAGCACTTTATTTCAAACACTAGATCTACAATGTCTCATCTGTTTGTTAGCACACACTTGATACTTGTATGCAGGCACAATCTCTCTTGCTTTCCCTAAAAACCTATAAATATTTTTGAGAATATCACACACTCTTTTTCCTCACTATAAGTCATCTTCAGTGTGGGTCTAGGCTGTCGTTTTACTCTCCAACATTGCTAGGATCTAGGCAATATAATTTATTTCTTAGCTGAATGCACTAGAGGACTACTCCATTTAGTAAAAGGTATCTGTGGATCCAAAAAGTAAAACGTTAAACTTTGGACTAGTTTTCTGCATCTTTTATCAAGCTAATATGTTTCTTAACCACTAAAATAATTAACTGAAGCCTAAACAAACCCTTAAAAATATCTTCAGCCCATGGTCAGTGAATGCCTTTTGTTGTGTGGACTAGTAGTCAGCTATTTGTGAAAGGCAAATAAAAATGGGCCAATTGCCAGAGCAGCTGACAGCTAGATTAGCTTTGCAGGGGTCTGCACTTGCATTGGAAAATTTTAACCAGAAATTGAAAATTGTTGAAAATCACTAAAATTCAGAGTTGGTAAATTCATGCAGAGGACACACACCATATGTGAAGGTAGTTCACCAATTCCAGAGTACTGCCATTAGCTGATGAAAGATTATGAATTATGTTTCATGTTGTGTTAACAAATGCCCAACTGTACATTTAAGGTCTCTGCATACCTCTCTCACATTTAAGGAACCTTAATGTCTTTTCTAAAGGGTCATATTATGAATTGCTTTGAGGCCAAGTGTTGCGGTGCGAGCAGTAGGAGACTTAGTTAACACAAAACTGTCTTGATTTTTCTAGCTATGATCTCCTTATGCTTCACTACATTTAGGAGGAATCAGACAGCTTCCAGAAGAATCAGAATAAGTTACAAGGTTAGCAGGCAGTACTGGCAGCTAATGCAAGTAAATAACAGAAAATGTACAGGATGTTCTGCTGCTTTGGATGTTGATTTCCAAAGTTAATTAGGAAGCATGCTTAAATGTGCTTCCTAATTTCTTCTAATTAGGAATTCCTAATTCCTATGTTTTGTTTTTAGTCCTAACTTTATCCACCGTGGTCTTCTTTCCGTCTTTCTTATCGTTAAGATAAAGAATACAATAATCTTGTCTCCCTGCTTTAGTTACCATCCTCATTCACTTTATCATATAATATCTGGGGAACACACAACTAGTTGTGCATATTGATGCACAAGTGACAGAATCTTACTACTGACAGCTAAGTGAATATTATTCTAATAACTTATGACTCAAAATTTCAGATTCTTATGTTCAGTGACTCTGACATACAGAAAGTCATCTTTTTAGATTCATCTTATGGAAAAGTTTCCTCACACCACAGAGGCACTTAATACACTTAATTTAAATTCCCTCTGTAGGACAGGAAATATTATCTCTTTAATAATGGGTGCCATTTTAATGCTACCAAAAAGCTTTGTCCTTTTCCCTTTCAATCAGTATCTCATATCCATCTACACAGGTGTCCCATTAAACTTTGCCTTGGGAATTCAAATTAGGAAACTGAAAGGACATTTCCATTTTTACTAAGGTGCATGTGTTTAATCAGCATCAATGYTAAGTTTAATAGTAATAATGAGAAAACATACCAGGTTAATCATAACTGCTAATTCCTATAATAATGGGTTTTGGTTAATATATCTCTTGTATAGGAGCTATATTATATAAATATTTTATATAAGTATATAAGCAAATTGTTTAATAACTGAAACTCTTTTGATAATTAAAATATTTACTTTTAAATTTACTCCTTAAAGTAGGGATCCACTGTACTACAAAAAGGGAAAAAACTATGACATATTACATTCAAAACAGTTTTATTTCTCTGGGGAATGACATAAAAACTTGACAAAAATTCATTAGAAATACTGAATAGTGTCTACAAAAAGGAGGAATAAAGAATTTAAGAAATCTTTTAACTTCAACACAGCTTATCAAAAATTATTATTCCTTATCTTTCTTGCTGTATCTTGACACCCAGAGCAATATTTACAGCTGCACACTTCAATGCCTTTTTGGATATAACAGCCATATACACTATCTGTATTCAACTGTAGTTAATTACAACAGTAATACTGATTGGGCAGTCTACTGCATGTCATTTCTCTTAGGCAATGACAGCTCTTCATTCCAAAGTTATCTCTCTTTTGCATTTATGTCTTCTTAATAACTCTAGCAACAGTACTTCAATACCCTTGTCTTTAGTTTCTCTTTCTTGTCTCTCCAAGAATGTCAACCTATTCAGCATTTAAAAAAAAATTATTAGTACCTGATCATTTCTGCTGACTTCTTCTTATCTATGACCCAATTTCTGTCAGAAGAGGTCTATAAGAATAGACACCACAAGACTGGAACATCTTCTGCATGGGGAAAGAAAATTTTTCAACTTGGAAAGAAGAAAAGAGAAGTATCTTTGGCGAACTCTATAAAGCTCCAAATAGAAGGGGAAAAAAGAGAGAGAATGGACTGCTTCCCATGACTTATATACTAAGGTTACACAGTACATTTATTGTGAAAATATTAGGCAAAAAAAATCCTAAAGGAATAAATTCTGCATACTACATGAAGTTTACACTGAAAATTCATTGCTATAGAATATTATCCCATAATTAATTCAAAAAAGATTAAAAAGAACTAAGAACTTATTAATTGATTACTAGAGTCTATAACATTCTTTATAGTCAATCTGGCTCAAAAAACCCTGGATCATTTATTCTGTTTGGTTATTTTGTTTTGCACAATTTTTCCCTATGTTCTTAAAAGTAATTGCTGCACTAATACATGTGGATGCAAACTGATGGAAACTTGAGAAGATGATAAACTTTATTGCTAAATCAAAATGTGTTTAGATATGTGCTCTTTTTGTATGGTAGAACTGGATATTGAGCACACAATTACACTGCCTTACCAGGATTGTGACTGTGAACTAAGTTACTGCTCTGTGTAAACTGTGTAGTCCTAGGGTCCTTACAGATAGGCAAACTCTTCAAGAGCAAAACCTTGAATTACAGACTGCACAATGCCTAGCATGTTCACAGCTTCACATACGGTACTACTTTTATATAATTTATCAGAACAAAATTYACTTTAAAAAAATCTATTCCATGATCTTATTTAAGTAAGTTTTCTTTGTGTCATCTGCCATATTTATTCTACAGCAGTTATACTTCTATTTATGTAATGACTTTTTGATAAATTTTTTACTTCATCAGAAAGTCTCTATACGGAAATAATTCTACAACCCCTTCCAAAGTATTATGTGTGTAAACTGAGCCTAGTTTCTTGAAGCACTGATTATCAAGATGATGTGGGGATATATATTATATAGAACTTCCTTCTCAATTGCATATAATAACAAGGATTTGTTGTTTCTGGGGAGGATGTAAAAATTGGCTAATTTCAAAGAAAACTGAAAGCAGATTGAAAAGACCAGCATATTTTTATGGATATAACCTCAAATTCAATTTAGACCTAACTCTTATTCCGTATTATTTTTTTTCTGAAAATAATGATAAAAATATTTTCTTTTAAAAWTTTTTTTTAACATGTCGATTTATGGTGAACAATGATGTATAATGTGGCATGAATAAAGGCAAACCTTGGCTTTTGTTTTATTCATAGGCAATAAAAAGCTAAAATATAAAGGATCACATAGTTCGATTCCATAGAGTGTTCTCTTCATTTTTTAATGAAAGCTTCACTAAAGCTCTTCCACCAGTTCTATAAGGCTGGCAAAAGAAATCCAAAGGGAAGCCAAATGTTATGTCAGACAAGATTGTAATTCATACCAGAATGCACCATGAACTGTAGGTTGGGAGGTTCAGACTGGATGAAAAACAGCTTCACAGCTGAAACTGCCCAGAGAGATTACGTGATCTCCATCCCTGAAGTTTTGAAAAAATTGCATCTGACAACACCAGGAAAGCCAAGCTCCAGTGTTAGTGATAATCCTTCATTAACAGGAAGACTGCAGTATGTAGTATTCCGAGATCCCTTTCAACCAACACATATGATTTCCATAACTATGTCCTGAAGTTAACTCTCCAATACAAGAGAAAAGGGAGCCAAAGAACAAAACTGAGTAAGAGTCATCTTGTCAGCATAACACAGACTGTTCGAAGTAATAGCGTGGAAGTCACAGAAGTGTATAATATAAGCACTATGATATCTTGGAGGTATTTTCCAACCTTAATGATTCTCAGATATCCAACCATGTCTTTTCACTGTTCTCTGCTATATGTTCATGAAGACATGTAGTTCATTAAGTCCATAAAGAACTTTCTCCCATAGGGGGAAACAAGGGAAGAGTATGATGAGTCCTCATCCTGAGGAAGAAAGAGAGGTAGAGACAATTGCGATGAACTGGACGCAGCTTCCATTCTCCATCCCTTTGCACCACTGTGGGAGACCAGGTCGATAAACCAGGAGTAAAATTAAGCCTCAGAGGAAGGGAGGAGTGGGGGGAAAGTAGTTTTAAGATTTGTTTTTTATTTCTCATTACCCTTCTCTGATTTGATTGGTAGAAACTTCAGTTAATTTCCCTGAGTCTCTCCCTGTCCTTATCTTGACCCACGAGCCTTTTGCTACATTTTCTCTCCCCTGAAGAGAGACTGAGTGGCTTTGGCAGGCCCCTGTTCAGCCAGGGTCAGCCCACCCCTAGTGCCAATGAAATTCACCTGTATTACCAGTCCTTGGTGCGTACACTGTATGTGTACATATACCTGGTATGTAATCAGTAACTTTGTATAGATTTTGCTGAATTTAATTTTGCCTTATAAAATGACTTAAACTGTATCTGACGTCTTCACAAGTCCTTACCCAAGTCCTAAATATGTAGCTACAGCATGGAAAAACAGATCTTTATATAGAAATCATCTAGCAGATGGGGAAGGATCACTATCTAAAACAAAATACAGAAATGCAAAGGAAATTCATTTTTTTTCATCTGAGGTATTAAAAATTGACTTTACAGAGAAATAAAACATTGCATTTCAACATCTAGCAAGAAGTGACAAGCCTACTACTACAAAGTAAAAAGAAGCAACCAAATGAAACGTACATTACCAGAACAGTAATGTCCTGGTTTAAAATTCAATGTATCTTTCAGAGGAGAAAATTAATTTGAGCAGCTGAGAATTACTAACAACACTAAAAAAATAAAGGAATATTAATTTTCATGAGTAACTGTTAAACTCTGTCAAGATTTTGTGTGAAAGATTTCATTGTGAAATTTGTGTGTGACCAAAAACTCATCTCAACAATATTGAGCCATGAAATGAAACCTTAGAGAATTCTTTCTGCAAGTGGCAATGAACAACATCACTGAAAGGCTTCTTTCAGACAGCAGCATTAGTGTAGCCAGCCAACTTCCTGGTTTAAAGACACTATCTGCCAACAAAAAATATCACTTTCATGCTTGAGTCAGAGAAAGTATGTCATCAACAAAATTTTTATTTTTAATATTCTCTGGTTTGGGGGCCTACTTTTCTCAAGCAGTCAATGGGTTTGTTTTAGATAATAGATTTGTTTAAATTGTGGCAGTTCATGAAAAGCAGAAAACTGTGAAATCATAAATTACAGCTCTACAAAGAAAAGCATAAAGATGATACCAGTAAGATGCAAACTCTGTCTAATAAACAAGAAACTTTTCATATGAAATGYAATAGCTGTCTCTCTGTACTTTAAAAAAAATGTAGCATTAGAAGTAATAATCACTGAGTTTTGACTCAGCAGTTTTCAGGTGGAAACTCGACACAGATGGAAACTCTGTAGCCCCTCTGGGTAACCTGGTTCCATACTTGCACACCCCTACAGTAAGAAGCTTCTTCTTGTCTTCAGGCTGATTTTCCTGGTTTTCAGTTTTAGTCCACTGCCCTCACAAAGGGCTCTACTGACAAAGTCTGTCTCCTTCCTCTTCATGTCCTCCAATCAGGTACCAATGCACATTGATGAGATCTCCCTAGGAGTCTCAGCCTTTTCTCATAGGATAATCCCCTAATCATCTTTGCGGCTCTTTGCTGGTCTAGCTCAATTTAAGTCTGCAACATTGCTGTACTGGGAGATCCAGAACTGGAAACAGCATTCCAGTCCAATTGCAAATATTATATTTGCTYTGCAAAATATGATCATAATTTTGAAACTAAATTAATAATAGCTATTTATGAAGCATATAAGGTTTCAAAGGTAGCAAAATGGATGCCAGACAAATGAATGTAATGAAGGTGTAATGAGGGTGTTGTCTTTGGATAGGAAATGCCAAAGATGAATGTAGACAGGGAAGTTAAAGGAAGGGCAGGTTCCAAGGCAACCTAACTTCAGAGAGAGGACAAAAGAGTAGCCACGATCACAAATCTGGGATCTATCTATTACTTCAGATTGGGAAATACTATTTTCTTTTGCTTGTTCCCCTTAGAGAAAGGTATTTGTGATGGAACTACTGAACTTTAAAAATGGTTAATGGTGATTAGAGTTCTCATTCAGTGAAGAAAGATGGTAAGAATCAGGATTTTAAAACCCCAGAGAGAATAGAAGTCTTTCTTACAGTTCATTAAAAGTTTCAAAAAAATCCCAAAAACCCAACCGCAAAAACCCCAACTTAACTTTCTCTGAATCATTAAGACTGAAAGAGCAAAAGTAGGTCTCAAAGCCCTTCTCTGAGGAGGTGATGTCAGAGCAAAAGTGATTGAGTTATTCATTTCAAGAAGCAGTAGTAAACTGTTTATATTAGGTGGGGGAAAAAAAATCCAAGGACTACTGGMGGACAAATCATCTTCATGCACACTTGGTAAATCTCTGTATGCCTTTCTTGTAAGTAAAAAAAAATWWTTTTTTTTCATTGAATTTTTAATTATTATAAGAAAGATTAAAAAATAAGGAAAATTAGTTTTTGCCACTGGAAAGGTAACACTGAAAAGAAAAAAAAATTAAGAATAGTAACTGGGCACAAGACTAACAAAGGAGATAACAAGGTGCACATAGGTGAAAAGCAATGCCAGTGTTACTTGGCAGTAAATAGAAACAACAATGAATATTTATTTAAACATATGATAATAAAGCCAAAATACAATACCTGCTTAAATGCTCAATGATATTCACTGCCAGAGGAATTTTATTTAATAGCACACTGTGCCTGATATTGGTTTTTTTAATATTTATCACCAGTTTGAAGGATACTCAGCAGAAGAATAATATGCGACTCTGCCACGAACTGAGCCTGGCTGCTTCCATGTATGTAACTCTGTAAAATAAAAATGAAAAACATTCATCTTTAAGAAATCCATTGAAAATGGCACAACCAGATATGTRAGAATAAAACCTGTATTGCAGAAAAATGCAGGTAGCAACAGCTAGAAATTAATAGTACAGTTTATTTATATAGGTTTAGTAAAAAGGAATATTAAAAATTTAGGCAAAACACATATATAGAGTAAATGTAATGTTTCAAACAGGAAAGCATTATGCTGGGCTCTTTTTCACTGTGCTGCTATGTGAAATAAAGAACATGCATTTATTTGCTCAAGTGATACAATTTTTCAGAAGGGAGATGATGAAATCAAGGGCATGCCACAGCATGGTTTTTACAAAAGTGAAAACAGAAGCCTGCCTTAAACAAATCATTCTACTTCAGTCTTTCTCAGATTGAGTGAAGTTTCTTCATACAAAATCTATTTTGTCATTCTCCAGTAAGGTACAGTGTCCATCAAAGTTCCTAATGCATAAACCATCTTATTTAAATGAAAATATTGTAAAATAAATGTTAATACTAAAACTAAAACTAAGTCTAACACAGTCTACTGCCCTCTATTCCAAACAACTATTGTTAATGGGCTCCCACTGAACATTACAAATGTTTTTAGGAGGATTATTATTTTTAAAAGTTACCTAGCAATAGATTGTGTGTGATCAACAGGGTCCTCAAATTGCTTCCCCAAGACATTTTTCTCCAAGTACTCAAAACAGTAGCATGGCACATCTCCTCTATAGCTATGGGTCAACAGGAGCAATGCTTGGTAAGTACAGAAAGTGACAGACTATTCCAGGGATGAAGATTAACCAAAATAATTTGCATTTGACAACTTATTGTGAATCATCTAAATTTATGACAGTATCTCATCCTATTTCTTATGAGGAATGGATATTAACCATTCCACAAAAGAATTGCAGAATGTCTTTTTTCCTCAGTGAACCTTCAAACCTACTTTCTAAGACAAAAAACAGAGTAGCATTTTTCAGAAGACAGAAGAACAGTATTTAATGTAAAAAAATTATGGCAAACAGCTTTTCTTGAAGAGCGAATGGTGAGAACTGTATAGCAYTTTTCTTTGTGTCCTTCCCTACAGGTATATGACAATACTTTGATGCCACTTGAAGAATGGATTATATGTGTATTGGTACAACTTATGCAAATGTACCCCCCCTACACCAGTTCTGTACACTGCAATGGCCACTGACTCATCAAGTTTTGAAATTCATGTCTCTCTGTGACTCATACTTACCTAAAATAGAAATGTACTTAAAGAAACATTTTTAAAGGACTATTGAAGGATTACCTATTTATCAATTCTCAAACTAAASAACAGAACTGAACACATGTGAGGTTTCTTTATTTTCATACTACTTCTTTCCTTCTCTAAGAAGATTGCTAAATGACATTCTCATGAAATTTTATTTCAAGCTACAAACCATTAAAACACTGAGAAGTACAATTTCTTGTTTTGCTATGTTTTCTGCTTTTTGACACTGAATCCACTTAATATGCTTTAGGCAAGTGTTTTAAATACATTCATTAATAAACTCAGATTTTCTCTTTCATTTTAAAAGCAGCAAGAGGGAGGACCAAGTAAGATGTAAAGATAAAATCTGTCAGAAGAGAGGCAACCATAGCTTGAGCAGAAAACTGGACAGCCACACAATTAGCACCGCCACACAACAGACAACAGCAAATGTCATGGCGGTAGGACTTATAGGGGAACCAGAGCCTGAGCACCCCACACTTTAAACAACCAGTCCTTTTCCAACTCCAACATTCTCCCACGTCAGGTCTTATTTCAAAAAAGAAATATTTGAATTTGGAACTGGAATAATCATATCCCTAAATCAGGCCATTTTCTTTGGCAGTGACAAACAATTGTTCAATGCATGCATATTTTTACAAAACTGTGTTAAATGTTTATCTGCTATTCAAAAACTCATTAAATATTTAGTGTTATTGAACTGCAGATGGATGGTACACACACACACACACATATATACATAAATATATATAAAATCCCACACCAGTATACTCAAGGATAACAGCAATATAATAGCCTTTTAAAATTTCCCTAAATGAAGCATATGTTTCTGATTTCCCTTCAAGAGTCATAGTTGTCATGGTTCAGTAATATACTTAAGTATAATCTGTGTTCTTTTTTTCCTTTCTGTTAATGCAGTGTAAATAAACCAGAAACAAAGTAAGGAGAAATAAGGCCTCTGCAAGTTTTGATCTTGCTGAATCTTAAGGCAAGAATCTTGCTGATTCTTAAGGCAAGAAGAATTTTGGGCTACCAAAAATTAAAACATGATTTCAGGTGCTTTCTTAAAACAAACATCACAATGTTTGTTTTCCATTAGTATGCACACGAAGGATACTAGGGTGAAGGGAGCTGATTAAACTGAGCTGGGTTTAGTGATAGCCTAAAATACAAGGCTACTTAACAAAGTATAATTTGGGATAACTGAGAAATAACTCATCCTGAGTTTACGAGATATGACACACATCTAATTAAAAACTGTACTGAAAACTGATCAAAAGCAGACAATTTTGCTAATAACTACTCTTGAAAATGATGAACTGAATTTGGATTGTATTTTGAAGAAATCCCGAGATGGAGACTGTGCCCTAAAGGAGACAACAGGCCAAGTTCAAGCTAACATATGTAGAAAGCAATGAAGCAACAGAGTAGTTAACTGCCCCAAAGAGAGAGTTATGAATTCAACACCATCAGGATAAGCACTATTAATCTGTCTTCTTTCACTACATTAACATTCAGGGTGAAATTCATCAGAGAAAGGAACATTACAGAAAGCCATGGATTACTTAATTATGACTGAGCCTTCRGAATGGCATATTTTAATTAAAGACCACCAATTTTGCCAAGAACATGCATTAGATATAAGCAGATGTTATTTTCTCTTAATTTAGAGAGAAAAAGAACTATCAAACATTCTCTATCAATTCAGATTTTACATAATTTCCAAGTCTAGGAACAGCAGAACTTTTAGCAGTATTTAAATGTTTAAAAAGCAGAAGTTCTAAAACATTGTCCCACAATATCATTTCAAGACCTTCTCATTTTAAGTGCAGAAAAAGCTTAAACATTTTATGAAGACAAATGATTCATCCAGTAAAGCAAACACTTTGAAACCAAATATCAAGGTAYATAAATAAATGTTTTACAGTATGATTTCATTATCATACCTGCATTTCTCCAGACAGGTTTTCTTCTAAGCAAACTATGTAACACTTCAAAAGCAGTTTAAACTACCCAGCAAGATTAAGAAAAAAAAATCTTATACAGCTCAAAAACTGCAGCTTTCTGACTCTGTTACAGCAGCTACCTATTCAAATATCATGCTTTCTAAAACCAGCAGTTTCACATAGCTTCACTTGAAGCATGCACTCCAAATATGCTTTTTAATTCCAATGTAGCAGTATATTTGTTCACTTCATACAGGCAAATCAGTTTTAACTTACTTACGAACCCAAAAGGGGACTTGCTCTGAAGTTATTGGCCTAGTCAGGTCTGTGAAAATCTCAGAATAGAAGCCTAGATTAGGCTAATTCCCTGCYTTCTTTCCATCACAGAAGATACTATTATCTGCTGGGGATGGCACATGTTCAGTGACCTATTTCTCCTCTAGCAGCCAACCCTAAAAAGCTCTTCTTGGGACGAATGATGTGAAAAACCATGAGATTATATTGGTTTGGGCCTAAGTTATTCACATGTGTGAGAATGGCTACCAGCTGGGAACATAATATGGKTATGAGTTTATTTCACAGAACTTAAACAACACTGAATTGCAGCAAATAAATACATTAATCCCATCTCAAAAACTAAAGAAATACAAGAAATCTTGMAGCTAGTTAATTTACTAAAAGAAACCTCTGACTAGTCTAATCAAATATTATTATTCAATAGTTAGGAAAATGTCCAAGTATTTAGTAGGGCAATTGGTATTACTGTAGATAACCAGATATAAAAGGGACATCAGCAAATGATGCTTAATGGCTTMAAAAATGAATGTAGTATTAAACACAAAATAAATCTAAACTCACTTACTGCTAACAGAAATCCTAAATAAATGAATTTGCATTTCTAGCAAAATGAAGACCACACATGACAGTAAGAAATATGGAGTCAGCTATTTGAGACAGTATCTTTTCTAGGAATCTTCATTTTATTTAACAATAAACAGAAACAATAAATTTCAATTTGACACTAACCCACCTGAACTAAACAMTTTCTTTTGAACAGTTACTAGCTTTATAAACACTTTTAACTCAAATATAAGCCAACAGTTCAGCAGGCTGGGGAAAATTTCATGTATTATAATCCTAGCAAGTAATTTCTCTAAGCAATGTCTCTACATGAAATGCCATCTAGCTCAGTTAGAGACAAGCAAGACCAGGACTAACAAAACAGCTGAAATGCATACACCAGCACACACAAAATAGTGAGGAATAGACAGAATTATAAGATGTTGTACTTATGTACTTTCAGTAATTTTATTCCATTTACTCAAGCACCTTACCCTAAAAATTAGTAAGATATCTAGAAAATCAACTGGACCTCAAATAAAACTTGCTGCGTTTATTACTTTTTCCGCGTCCTTGGTGCAACAAGTAGTGCAAGTATTCAGACTCACTAAACAAGACCATAAATTATATCAGCCACTTTTGAAGGGTGGGTTTAATAGCTATGGATGAAATCAACCCTTTTAAAGAAATATTTAGTGTTGGTGTTTWTTTAAGCATCTTTGTGATACAGATACACACAACAATCTCATACAGACTCTTTGATTCCCTCATTTTTAAACTCAATGAATATAAGTTACACTTTCCAGACCTGAGCTCATTCCTGTGTTCACCATTGCTCAAACCAAAAACTGAGACAAGAGACAGCAACCAGTTTTCATAGGACTGGCTGGCTGAAACAGCCTGTGCTGGCTGCCTTCCATGAAATCCATCTGGCACCAAGCACAGAATATGATCTGGGTTTCTAGCCCTAGAAGAAAAGTGGAAAAATGCTGCCTTACTTTTGAAGACTAGCAGGCTGGAAAGGGTAGCTGGTATAATTTAAGTTAGTATACAACCCTGGTTTATGCTGCTGCTTTGGTTGTTCCTAGACAGCTTTTATACCTATACTGCATTATTTAAGGTTGCTAGGAGTACTATCAAAGAAGTCCACTAGTAGAGATTATCTCACAAATCTAGAAACTGCAAACACTGCTCAGCTATAAAGGCTTTGACATAACCTGCTGAACAAGAATTATTTCTGAGGGACTTCTTCCATATCTACTAATCACAAAATAATAAAAGAACAAAAGATACAGCAAGCCTTTAAAGAATCATACTTTGTGGAT
The DNA here is from genome assembly GCA_014549065.1 of Cardinalis cardinalis. Taxonomy (NCBI): domain Eukaryota; kingdom Metazoa; phylum Chordata; class Aves; order Passeriformes; family Cardinalidae; genus Cardinalis; species Cardinalis cardinalis. Next base: position 2,149,347 of record JACDOX010000073.1, read on the forward strand.
TTCAGAAAAAACTCAGAACTTAAACCCCTCATTAGGAATAAAACATTGCTACCCTTACAGCCTTAATTCCCATGTTACAAAATGGATGGAACAAATGCAACAAATATCTTCCCTCTAAATGTRAAATATTACACAGAGTACCCAGGTCAGAGACTTCAACAGAGGATCTCTGAAACAGCATGTTGGTAGGGTGGGGAAGTTGAGTGACACAGCTTAGCCTACTTGCTTAAGGAAACAGATTTTTTTGGAATTGTGATGCCTTGCTTAACAACTTGACTACTTTTTGATCAGCTTTAAAAAATAGTAAAAAAATTCTGAGAGAAAAGTGATGCTACTGCACATTTCATTRCAGCTGGACAACCAAAACAGTGATTCTACTGAAAGAAAAGCTGTGATAAAAGTTCAACTGTTAATAGCTGCTCTGGAGTATGGACTGCTTGCATAATATATGGAAGCCAAAGCAAAATACTCCTAATTAGGAAGCAAAAGAAATTGAGATGCTTTTCATGAACAGCATTTCACAGAATCACAGGGTTGGAAGACACCTTCAAGATCATCAAGTCCAACSCATGCCCCAACAYCTCAACTAGACCATGGCACCGAGTGCCACATCCAGTCTTTTTTAAACACACCCAGGGAYGGTGACTCCACCACCTCCCCGGGCAGACAACTCCAGTACTTTATCAGTCTTTCTGTAAAAAACTTTTTCCTTATATCCAAATTGTATTTCTCTCGGTGCAGCTGAAGTCTGTGTCCTCTGGTTCTGTCAGTGCTGCCTGGAGAGAGTCAACCCTCACTTGACTAGAACCACCTTTCAGGAAGCGATAAGGAGACTTATCTCTACTTTTCAGGAGAGTGATAAGGTCACCTCTGAGYCTCCTTTTCTTCAGGAGGCACAACCCCAGCTCCCTCAGTYATTCCTCACAGGACCTGTGTTCCAAGCCCCTCACCAGCCTCATTACCTCCTCTGGACATGCTCCAGTGTCTCAACATCCTTCCCAAACTGAGGGGCCAGAACTGGACATGGCACTCAAGGTGTGGCCTCACCAGTGTCAAGTACAGGGGAAGAATGACCTCCTTGGTCCTTTCTCTAAAAACACAAACATATTTGTAATGACAACTATTTTCTGACTTCACAAATATCTCTTTTTGCCCTCTGATGCTGAGCACAATCTGGGATAAATCTCATTAGTCTCAAAAGAAAAAAGAAATTAAAGACAAAGTATGCAACTAGATTCTGCCATATATCTATCTATTCCACAGCATGGAAGTGTGATGATCTTCACAAAATTGGTGTTCTGACAAAGAATGGTCATGGCAAAACAGGAAAAAGAGCTACAGTACAATAGAACAGAAGGCTTCCTGACAAACTATACAGATGGAAGAGCTGAAAGAGCCATTCAGCAAAGCTCATGTCATTGGTGTTATCTAAATTATGGTTTAGAATCTAAGACTAGTGAAAAAAAAATTGTATCTTTAAGTTTCAGTTCTCCTGGGTCTGTAGTAATATTTTCTTTTGACAAAGAAATTGCAGCTGTTTTGGATAAAGCCTTCAGCATAACCCCATATACCTTTTCACAGTATTTATGACTCAAAAGATGTTTTTAATTTCCTAGTCAGGAACTGCAATATTTTCTCTTTTGAAATTTTGAAGTGTTATTTCAATTGAATTTCAAGCTGTGAGGCATAGAAGGTATTTTCACTTAAATACTGAAGTGCTGCAAGCAGAAATGAAGATGGACAGACTACTATGACACTAGTTGCAAAATACGCAGAAATCAAASGGCTGTGAAAAACAGAAACAAAAAGAAGTTTACTTTGTAGCAAAAGTAAGAGCAGGTGTCAATGCCAAATTACTTCAAAGCTAAAATCCAATTAACAACAATGGAGAAGTTGGGAGACTGTGAATGAGTCTGTTGTTCTGATAAAGACCAAAACATTTACATTGACATCTGATGATAAACATTATGACCCTCAACTACAACTGAAACCACAGATGATTGTCAGGGTCAGCAAAATGTTACTAAAATAGTGCTGTATACAGCTACAGAGATATCAAAGTTTGGCTATAAATCAGGTGGTACTGAAATCCAGCAAACAGAATCCTATCAATGCAAGCCATACATTCGGATTCCAATTGTCACCAATTAATAAAATTTCTAATAGATATGGGAGCACAGCATTAACGCAGTGGGGTGCTGAGAAGCTGGATGTATGATACAGACGACAAAGAGTTAAAATCACTGGAGTAAATGGAGCGAGAAGTGTTATCTGTGAATTGCTSAGGTTAGTTTGTGGCTCCTGGGCAAGCAGTACAGGTCTTCTCATCTTAACCCTAAAAGCAGTGCAGTGACTGGAGTGCATTTGTTCCGTGTGGCACCTGTACTCCCTAACTCAAGAACTGCTGGTGTATCACAGTGCTGTATTTTTGCTGCAGCACAAAATGAATGTATGAAGTTATAGCTGCTTTGGCGCCACAAACAGCTTCAATGCCAAAGATAGGAAACCTAACAGCCACAATACACCTGGGGTGCTTCCACAGTCTCCTAATTCTAATGCCAATGCTGTGGAACATGACAARGTTTGATTGGTGCTTATCTGGAAGGGAGGACAATATATCTTTAAGAGGTTCCTGCATAAGTAGAAACATTCACCCATGATTGCACAAACTGTGCTTGTCGAACTTTTACAAGCTATCTCACTCCTTCCAGACATCAAATTAAACAAGGAAGACCCTCCTGAAAAGATGGGAGATGCACCACCAGCAGTGCAGCAAGCATTTAATGAAATAAAAGTTATAACTCCACCTTGAGAGATATCAAGCTCAGGCAGTTAAACAACTTGAAACACTGAAGGATATTCTCTTAGGACAAACCCCTCTGAGACTTGTGTTCTTTTCCTATTCYAGGAATAAAGCCAGAACACCCTCAYTGAAGATCAAAATGACCAGTTTGAAGTGGGGGAACTGCCATTCTCTCCATTTACATGAGAAAGCTCACAGAAAACAGCCAAGATGATGCAAAAACCACTTTTATTTAGGCCCTTATAACTTTTTGGTTACTTTTGTGGTAACAGGAACCTTATCATAATCGACGGATTGTTCCTTTTTTTATTAAAAGGTCTATAGTAGACCAATTGTCATTCTTCTTTTTATAGAAACCTGCTAAGAGATTAAATTGAGCTGTGATGAACGGATGAAACTTTCAGTTGCCACTATAACTGCCTGTATTTTCAGTTTATTAATGTGATTGTGATCTGTGTTTTYATCATGAGAGCCTTGTATGGAAAAAAAATTAGCAGGACTGCACATTTTATTTGCACAAAAAAACCACATTAGTAGGACTTCACATTTTATCTATTATTAGTTTGATTTTTGCTAATGTTGTCTTTTTACTGAAAAAAATGGTGTGAGGAAAAGCTTTTACGTTTATCTTACGATTGTATAATTTTGTCTCAACCAAATTTAGCCTTGGGATTGGTACAAGAATTCATATTTGGAATCAAGGAAAATGTATTAGGCTTCCCAGATCTTTCTCAGAAAGTTTTAGATTTATCATGGTTTGACTAAATTTTCCAGAGATATTAACAAGTGAACTAAATAATCTTGACAAAACAAAAGAAAAYGTTACATACAAAATGGTTGACTACGCCTTCCTAGACCAGAAGGGGGAAATTCAAAAGAAAGCTGSGATAATACAGCTAAACTTAAAAAGGATAATAATTTCCTTTATGACCCCACCAATAATAAAGCCACAATTTCTGGTTTTTGTCAGGATTAAATTACACAGAGCTGTACTGAAGAATAGAGTAAATGTAAAGACGTGTTTCCATGAAAACATTTTACACAGGAATATTTTGTATTTTGTATGAAGACTTCATAAGCACAAGCAGTCTTGTTGAAGGTACACTATTACCAGTAATGTATCGAATTACAGAATTCCTAACTAGGCAGGGCTCCCTGTCAATCTTCCCCTTTTGGATTGCCTTAAAGGAGCTAACCCCAATACCTGGCCTCTCTTTTCCATTTCTTTCTTATCTCTCTACCTCCCATTTTACTGGTAAATAAAATCCCTACTACTGACTTTGGCATATGATATCTTTTGCAGCCTAATTCTTGTAGATGCATCTGTCAATAATCAGATGTTAACAGCTTGTTATCTTCATCCCAGTACAATCTCTCCCATTTGCTCTTTGTTTTTGCTAATTAACACTTAAGATCACAAAGAAGCAGTCACTTGGCGAAAAAAACGAAGGAAAAATACAGGCTTAGCATGATTGTAAAAAAAAACAAAATAGAACTGAATATCTAAAAAAAGGCTCAAAACCAAATTCCTAATAAGTTTTGCTACAGCTGATTTTAAAATTTCTATTAGTATCCTAGAATAAGCCTATACTAATCAGAATTGTGCAGCTGAGTTATTACAAAAAAAGTGTTCAGTGTTGCCCAGAGSAATTTTTTGTATGGCATATTAGGTCTAGTTAGCAAAATGGAAGAATACTGCTGACATGACATAGCAACTGAGTAAAATGAAGCCTTTAGTAGGACAAATTCAGAATACAAGAATCACTCCATGTTTAGAATATAAAGTTGGAGAGCAGGCACACCTGACAAATAGGAATTTATTTCACAGTAATAAACTCTTTCAATCTATGCTTTATGAAGGCAGGTATAAGAGTCACTTATTCAAAGGCATTGCTTAATGCACTAGGAGATGCTTCCTAATTATTAGAATAAAGAGTGAGAACATTTTTTTCAAAGGAAGTGCATGCCATTAAGAATCTTGTACTTCATCAGCTATCACATTTGTGATTATGTCTTTTATAAAGTTTTGTTTATGATGTCAGGCAATCACTGATATAACATAAACACCAGAAACTAAAAATTTTATGTTATGACACAAAACCTCAGACCTATTTGTTGTATTATCCAGCCCAAAATGAATACAAATCAAATACTGCTGTCAGCAAGACAAACTAAGTTTTTTCCACCTGCTGTTGCCAAGAAAAACATCCAAATAGGCAAGTATTGAAAAGTTCCAGGATTCCAAAAAGCAACACAAGTTTTATACACATTCTGAATTACCATTACATTCAAGGTTATACTGCARTTTTTTTAAATGCTAGCTTTACTAAAGAAGCAACATTAATACACTAATTCCTAGAAGAGGAGAAAAAAAATAATTGAACAGTGAATGTTCATGTATTTGAGACAAGGAAAACTAGGAATTATTTGATGTGAAATAAAAAATTCTTTTATGATATTTTAAGGGCTTGTTCATGTGAGACTTTGATACTTGGACTACAGTTTGCAAGGAAGTTAAGAGTACTACAAGTACTTCATTGTGAAATTGCAGTTTGCTTCCAGCTCAGAAAGGAGTGAATAAGCTTAGTCATATTCTACAAATACCAGAGTCAGTTATTTAATGTCCAATTATTGTGCCTCAAATAATAAAATAACAAAGTTGTACTTTTCAACAAAATAATTGTTTTGAAATAAATAAACAGGTGACTGGACAAATAAGTTTTTAGGCCAAAGGCAAAGATTAAATAATTAATTTCATTAACAAAGACTGAAATGCAAAGTAGAATTTTGAGAGCAAAAACAATACCTCATGATAAAGTATTCTCTTCCTCTACAGTAAGAGAATAAGTTTCTTGGCTTTAGTAGATCATGGCTTGCAAATAAGTACTATTAATTTGGGCAAAGTTATTGAAAAACAAAACATTTAAGATGGTTCAGTTATAAGAACAGCATATTAATTAACTAGAAAAAGGCAAAAAACTGATGTCAAAAATAAAAAAAGGTTTCAACATACACCTCTTTACTTTATACAAGGTATGAAGATTTAGTTAAAACATCTCAAGGTGACTTTGACCTAAGCAGATTCCCAGTCCCACATATTTGTAGAAGAGCAAAGAAGTTTCTTTGTACCTGAAATAACTTGGATGAAATAAAGATTCAAAAGAAGTCAATAAGCACTTTGCTATTGATTTCAACGAGCCAATATTTCATTCTGATGGTTTATTGCTGATAGAATTTCAGAACATTAATATTTAGAAAGATATATAATATTGAGTAAGCCACTTAATTGCACAGAACAAACGATAAAGTAAAACCATTTACTCTATATTAAAGAATTTCAATATAACATTTATTTCTACATAACATTTAGCTGCAGAAGGCTGAACTGGCTGTCACAAGAAAAATCAAGCTTTCAATATAGACGAATAGGCTCTGCAAATAACCTTGGGCAAGAGATTCAGCAGGTAAACTGTCAGACACATTTTTGGTGGTTAGAAATGCCTCTCTCCCACATTCCTTCTAAACTGACCTGGAGATTAATTATTTAGTGAAGCAAAATAAGACTTATATTGAGTAATTGAACAAGAAAAACATGCAAGAAAAGTTTAATGATATCCTCCTAATGTTCCACATTCAATCTGGTGTCACACATTTCGCAGTTGAAGTTTCTCAGGTGAGTTTTTTCTCTGCTTGTTTTGAGAATACATTTTTTTTTTTAACATGAGTGAATATAACTTGCTTACTCCAAAATGCAACTAACAGATGGAGCTCCAACTTTTACAGCAGTGTCTACCTCAAGAAGGAACAGTGATGGTTAGAAGCTTCTGTATGTAACGTACGTGCTCACCCTTCTCAAAGATTGTGAAGGGAAGGTCTGATCACACATCAGCCGGAAAAGTCACAGTCCTCTAAGTACTAAGTACTACTACCACTCYCAACTACTAGTACTACTACTACTATCTCTCAACTCCTGCTAGTAGGAAGCAAGTTTCTGCCAATTCCATCTAACTATCTTTTACATGTCCTAAAACTCCTTCAAGTGATATGGAATGTGGCATCTACCTTGATAAAGTAATCCAAAATATAAGCTATTTTCAGCACTAGAAAGTACATCTTTATGTCTTTCCTTAAGCAGTTTAAGAGTCCCCTATTAGTGAACATTTATAAGTATCTGTCTTCAGTGATCTATAGTCCCTCAAAGTTAATCTGAAYAGCTGGCATGCTTTGCAACTGCATGTATTAGCATGGCTGTGTATTGCTCCCTACCAGTCCACATCTCTTTTTCCCTTTCCCTTTACACCCTGCTAACTCCAAAGAACATGGATTAGTATATACACAGTGTAAATGATTTAGGATGACCTTTGAAACAGGTAAGCTGGCTAGCAAAAAGCTAAGAGCAGCTTCAAATATGGATAATTGCTCAGCTATCTTAAAGACACAAAACCTTTATTTTTAAAAGTTAGTCCGTGATATCATAAGTAAAACATTACCAGTAAGCCTGTGCTGCTGTCAGACCATTTTGAAAAAAATATTTTTAGTTCCCTATGTACCTGGAAATCTGAATATAGTCTTTTGCATACACATTGAAAAAAAAAACCAAAACAACTACCTTCTATAGCAGAAAAGYGTAAATGAACCACTACTATCTGAATTACTCTGGTAGATTACAGTCTTCAGAAGCTTCCTCAAAGAACACTGTTCTTTATCATTATATGCACTAAATAATTGAAAGAAAATTTRTATAATAAATAAAGTATTTTTCAACTCGTCTGTATTTTCATTTCTTCAAATTGTCTTTATTTTTACATTTTGGAACGTTCTACAACAACAAAATCTACTAAGATTCAACCTGTTAAGATATAAAGAGAAATATGAAAATATATATTTGAAAATAATACCAGTTTAGATATAGGATTTTAACATTAAATATTTTTATCTTTTTTAGAGCACCTAATTACTCCATCAGAAACAGGAAAATTGAGAAAGAATGCACTTAACCACTGCTTCAACGACTTCTTTCCTGAAGGCAGCTAGATTGGTAGGGGAAGAGATAAGGTAACTAAGAGCAGCAAAGCAAAAATAACCCCAAATTTAGCCTCATTCTGTAAGATAAATACTGTAGTCCAATCTTTCATGTACTATAAAATATGTATTATCAACCATGTACCTTGCTAAAATCAGTAATACTCTGACAGAAGTTTACAACTTACAGAGTTCTTAGTACAACATCCAAAATTGATCTAAAGGCCATTGCACAAATTAAGCAGGAATCTTCCTGTTGAAACCAACATGCTTGCTATCAGCCTCTTGAGTGATGCTAACAGGGAAAACAGGCAACTTTATAAGATTTGGGATACTGTTAGCACACCAAAAGAACTACCTTCAGTAATAAAAGTTCCAACCATTACAAAATATGGTCAATTTTGCGTGATAGTAACAAATTCTAGCTTTCAGCAGAGCCACAATTCTGCCTACACAGAATTCTGCAAGCACTTAACATATTTGATTTTTTTTTTTGTCGTCAAACAATGACTTCTTGGATTTAAGAGGTATTTTCATACACTTGAAATATTTGTGATTGCTGGTGAAACCTTAAATTCTGTGAATCTGTATTTGCTAACCTACATATTAGAAGATCAGAATTTCATTTAAGTAAAACACAAATATTACTTCAGAATATCTAAATGCAGTAATTATTCATAAGACTACTTATATCTTTTAGTTGAGATAACACATAATTCTTGTAGAAATTATCTCAAATAATAAGAGAACTATTGCTAACAATGAGCAGTAAGTCAATAAAAAGGAGAAGATAGTCTTCAAAGCTCTCTACAGTCTACCAGTAGTGGTTAGCCCTTGATTAATTTCAGTGTAAATACTAACAATATTGAAGTGGGCCGTGTGAAAGTTTAGCAGAATTTTATTACCATGCAAAATTTGCACAATACTTTTGAATGCACTGCTATTTTGTGCATTAGGTAGCCTACAGAAAAAAACCCCAATATTTAAGAAATAAAACTAACAAGCTCCTCATGAAGAGCTACTCAAACAAATTCTCAAAGAAAGGGCTTAAATGCATAATAAAAAAAATCCATAAAATTCCTTCGATGGTGATCCCAAATAGCATGTAACAGTATTGGTATATTACACAGTGTGCTAGTTTATATTTTATATTTCACATTCCAGAGCTAAACTTTGAAGTTCCAACTCTTTGGTAATTCAACACAACCCAGAAAAAAAATATATTTAATGTCAATTTACTAGAGAGGAGGTTAGAAATGTGTTTGAAAATGACTTTTCTTTTTTTTTTCCCCAAAATGCTCATAAAAATCTCTGAAAGACACCAGAGTGTTATTTCATACTGTATCAGGACTGACAGAAATATTCAGAATTTATTTTAACAGTCTGACATATTTATCATTACATTAATATCAAAACTGTATTAAAAAGTGAATTTCAGTACATGCAATGAGAAATTGGCTACACTACAAAAGCACTGATAATAGTGTTATCTCTTCTGTTCCAGCAAATATAACCTCAAAGAGGAAGCTTCCCTCTACTGACAATTCAAAGTATTCACATTATGACTYTGACACTTGCATGACTGATAAGAGACAAAGTCAGAAAAAGTTTGAAGGTCATTCTTTTGTCTCCCTTGAAACTGGTATTTTTAATACCATCTAGCAATCCTTTTCTGGGAGACTCTTTCTTTGGAAATGCATTCTATTTGGGTAGATATYAAAATGCAACTACTGTGTGACAGAAAATATTCTAGTCAGGTTTTTTCCTAACTTGACATATTAAAAAAAAACTTCAGGAATAATAGAGCTGACCTTTAAAATTAAAAGAAGCACCACTGCGATTAGGAAATATACCTATACATACAAAAAGTTTTCTGGTTATGTTAAAAGATTAAGCTTTTAAAACTGATTACATCTAGGATCTAACTTGAACATGTATTTTCACTCAAATTTCCAAAGAGTTCTAGAGAATTATAAAAATATTAAAGGACTGAAAATTGTGTTGGAAAGTCAGGGAAACAGGATAAAAAAATATTTCTATGGTGTGACTTTTTAAATACACAAAAATTGTTTTCATAGCATGTTAAAAAAAGCAAATTATCCTCATAGAACATTAAAAATGAATATATGACGAAGGCGCCAGGATTTAACCGATGTAATACTTCCAAAAATTATAGATAATCCGCATTGAAAAGTTTTTTACATACAGAAGATGTGACACATTTTTAAATTATTATCACACATAAATAGCTTGTAAATTGTTTTATAGTTTCTCAGTTGAGAAATTCAATTTGATAATTAAACAAAAATTACATCAAACTTGTCACTAAAAAAGCTAAGTAAGTCAAGATGTTAAACTGAAATATTCATTAAATTTTTTGTGAATTTGACTTAGCTATTAATTACACACGGACACCCTCCCAATTCCCTATCACACCTTTTCTCAGCACTAAAATTACTTTACAAATTTGGAACAAGGAAGTTTACCCTTTGGTATATTCATTTTCTAAACATTCACTTAAAGAGGCATTTTTACTATCAATAAAAAATTACAAGATTGTAGAGAAAGGATCTTCAACCTAAGTAGACAATATACTTTCGTATCCTATGTAGAGTCTAACAAAGCCCTTAACTTAGCAAAGCATTTAAGTCAAGATTCTGAGGAGCCTACAGACTCTGGTCTTTCCAAGAAACAAGAGAAAAGAGCAGTACAATGCTACAAACATAAAAGCAGACAGGACTCAAATATGTATTGTTCATATATATATATCAGCAGGAAATTTACATATATTTATCATATACAATATCATATTCTTTTAACAATCTTTTACCAGAACACACCTGGTAAGACAAGACACACCTTTTCTTAGGAACAGGCATATTGGATACAAATCTGTGATTGAAATGATCTTCACAGAACTAGAACTTCTTGCACAAAATCACTCTTTGTATGAGAATTAATTTCAAAATTTGACTGGAAGAACATCACAATTACTGATATAAAAATGCTTATGTTGAGCTGCTGTGGACCAAAAGCCTATGTTTAGATTAGCAAGTAGTGCATTTTAATTCTTCAAACCCAATATACACACTGCACACGTCTCAAATAGTTCTATTTCACACTAGTTCCTCTTTGGTCCAACAGACTGAACAAACCAATACCATTTGGGAGTGTACAGGCAAATTCTTAAAGTCCACCTTCTAGCATTATTTCATGCAAAAGGATCATAGGTCATGTGCCCTGTTTATTTGTAAACCAAAGTACAGAAGGTGGGCATAAAGGTGTCATGGGCACCAAAARAGCAACCCTCACCTGAACTAGGCACTGATGCCAGTGAACTTTCATGATTTGGAGGAGGACAATGAAGTCAAGAGATAACTGAGACCCCACTCATGGAGAAGGATATTGCAGAGTAGAATAATTGAATAACATTCAGAAAAAGAACTCTCTGCGGTAGAATAAAGACTAATTTTCTAGGTAGAGTGGAAACAAATACTACTAAGAGAAGACTTGAATGATCAGTATATGACACCTGGCAGATTCCATTCTCATTTACCTACTGATTCCACAAGAATCAATAATATTTTAAGTGTGCTTTTGATATAAAACGGGGGACTGTAAGGACACAGGAAGCACAAAATAGTGTCAGGTAAAATGACTTGAGCTAATTCAGTAAAATAAACTGAAATAATAATAGTAACACATTTTAAACTTTCAATTTAGCATTTTTACACTTGAAAAGAGCTCAAAGAAATGAAAAATTAAGAAGGGAAATCGCCCACACCAGAAAAAAAATTGGTGAACTTAGTCAGAAACTAACCATTAAACTTCCTTCAGTTATCTTGAATTTATATCCCACACATCTTAAATAAGCAAATTAATAAATTATTGACCTTTCAGAGAAGAATTCCAGAACTAACTGATGAGCAATCCCCAATGGAATACAATGAACAACCAGAGCTCAGAAAGAATGGAAAGAAAATAACTAGCAAATACATTTCCCTCTTAAAAGGTCAAGAAACTTATAAATGAAATAGAAGTTGCCAGGAGGCAAAATGAGATGGCCCCATAGCAAACAGGTAGCTCACATTTCAGTCATTAAAGCAGAGAAAAAGCAGAAGAAGTTAATATGCAGTAAATAGTGGTAATAATCCAGTTTCCTAATTCTGTGAATGTTTATGATGAATAAAAGGAATACAAGTATCCATAGCTGACAGGATTCATCTACACCACATAAAAAGTTGCAGGAAAACTCAAAAAGCAGAATTCCAAAACTAGTATATGAGTCTTAAAGCTCAGTAACAATTATATGTATTGATTTGAGACAAATCTATCTGCCCATGTTAGAGTAAATCTACAGAAGAGCATACACAGAAACCAAACACATCCTGAAAAGATGGAAGTAGAATTTCAGTAACATGAAATGTTTCTGAATAAATTTTGAAATAAAGAACAATTAAACCCGCAAAGGAACATGAAAAATGAGATGAAATACAGCACATTTGATTCTAAGAGATAGGTTTCAGATCCATTACATATAATCTTTTTTTTTTTTTAAGTAATTAATGCTCCTGACCAGAAAACCAAAAAAGCTACTATTTATCTGGACTTTGGCACTTCATTCCTTTATATTTAAAAGTGTAAAAAAATGGGATTAGAACAAACTTGGTAAGCAGTTTGACTAACTGGCTCAACAGGAGACGGAACAGGCTGTTTAAAAATACAYAAAGGAAGTCTGTATCTTGGGACTAATTTATGAAATTTGAAGTTGATGACTTGGGTGCAAAAATTGGTACTAATGAATTCCACTGAAGCCAGAAAGGAACTGAGATAAAAACCACCCCTACTTTACACAGGAAGAACTGAAAGTCACATGAGTGTAAAGTCAGAAGGATTTCCAGAAATTCTGTTCTCATTGTATGAAAATTAACTCAGATAGGAAAAAGTATCCATTTTATAAGTATGGGCTGAATGTGATTAATATATATATGTGAATAAAATAAAATAATTCAAGATCAAGTTACAAGGAGCTGCATACGTGATCCACCCAATAATTAAAAACTTCATTTGAATACAAAAGGTAGTAAAATACAACTTCAAAGTGAGTCTGGGAGCAAAATCTTCAGTGAGAGACTTTGATAAGATGTATTTGCCCATGACTGGACAATGCATAAGGGCCCTCCTGCTACTGCTTACCCATGCACTACAAATTAGGATTTAAAGGTATTTTTGAGATCACAACTATGTAGTATGGTGTAGATGACTGACTGAAACGAAAAAGAGCAAAAGAGAAAGAAAAGAGTTCAAAAAAATATTATGCATAGGGACTGAACTTGTTAGCTTGGTATTTATATTAATAACCCAACTGAACAGAGGCTCATTAAATAAATCAGCAGATGTATACTTGTCACCTATGACAATAAAATCCAGGATCCTGCTGGAAGATATTTCTGCTTTTTGTTGGTTTTGTTGGGGTTTTTTCCCAGCTATCCTTTCCTTGTTCAAATTGATGTTCTGTGTTTACTATTCCAGCTGTGCTGTCTATTTTCAGGATGCATTTTGCCCTGTGCTATATACGCTGTCTTTTTTGGAAGATAGCATGTTTAAAACAGATGTTCTTAAATTTACACAGAAAAGAATCCTCTGAGTAAGAGTGGTTTGAATGTATTTTTAACCTGCTCCTTCTAAATTTTTTCCTCAGTTTTAAAGAAGCTTGTGTGGAGGGATTTCAATTGTTTGTTCTTCACTAAATGAAGCTTTCCAATATTTTAGCAGAGTTAGGAAATTTGCAAATTAAACAAACAGGAGAAGAAGCCAGAAGAAATACAAATTAAAGTCTTTGTACTTTCGTTTTTTAGGGTTTTTTGCAGTTTTTCAAAATAGTTGTAGACCGGAATTTTATCCAGTGGGTTTTAAAGGTAAGAGCAATACAGCAGACCACAGGTCAGCCTAAGCAATACCTGAAATGGCATATTTATTCACATCACAGCCTTATAGTTCTCTATCTCCCAGAGCTAATTAATAATAATGTAAGTGAATATTTATTGGGATTTTAAATGACTAATAGCATAATTTTAATTCAATTTTGATCTCAAATCAATTCTTAAAATCTGTTATTAAACTGTACAGTTGATACAATGTTTGCATTATCTCCATTTACTGTAGCACACTTCCGGCTAAATGCTCATCCAATTCTTTACAGGGCCATACAAAAGGGCTATCATGTTGTACTGGTTTTAACACCAGCAGGCAAATTACACTTCAAATAAGCTACTTACTTCCCTGCCCTCCTTTTGGAAATTTCCTCATTTCCAGCATTAATAATATCTTAAATGACAGTATTGGACAAGACCAGACAGTATTTATTAAGTCATTATGACACTGATTGAAGCGTTCTCTGTCTATAAACAAATAAAACATCAATAAAAAGACCTACTCTGAAATATTTGTTTTTCAATGACTCTGGCATTTAGCCATAGAGAAAACTATGGAAAAATTCCCACTTTTATACATCTGACAGGGATTACCCTGGTTAATATGAGCTATGGAATATTTTTTAAATATTTTTTAGAAAACTGACTATAAAAAAAAAACATAAACCAAATTCTTCTTTCATTCCATTGACCCATATTAGGAGTGTGAGAGACTGTAAATGCAGACAACTTCCTCCTTTTAAATGGTAGTGCTATTTTTATTTCATGTAGAGCATTTTGCTATGTTAAGTGACCCCAGGACCTGTAAACACGAAGGAGATTATTTCATGGTTTTGTTTACTGCTCAAAAGCTAGACTTGCAAGACTATCAGTAAAGAACTCTTTTTAATTTGCACTGTATCTCAAGTTGAAGAGCTGCAGCCTTTAACAGCTTCGGTTTAAATATTAATGATAGACTTCTATGGGGGAACAGTGAAATGCCTCCTTTTTCAGTACAAACATATACAGAAGAACCACAGTCTATTTCAAATAAACATGAAAGTTTGATACTGTGAGTACTGAATACTAAGAGCAGGTGATGCACACAAAATCTGCTCCTCAACCCACTTCTGTACATAATATTAGCTTGACAAAGATGCCTTTGAAATCTTTAAAGAGCAGATCAATTATAGCTGTTACGCACAAGCAAATTCTCCTAAAATGGGCTATAATCCTGCAATGTCTTTCTAAGRGACAGACAGAAATGTGTGTGCCTAAAGGCTAGTGTGAAACAAAAATAATTCCTCATTGTAAAGCCTGTGTAAAGCCTATTCCTTTTGTGAACTTGCTTCTCAATGTTGTGGACAAAAAAGAAGCTTGAATGCTGACCAGAAATCAGGGTAGAAGTTAAATTATGTCCTCCCCATACTCCAAGAATAAGGACAAAGCAGTTTGAAAACAATAATTCCTTTACAAACACTTAGGTGACTTATTTGAGGAATACTGCTTGCTGCTTACATAGCAAGACAATTGACTTAACAATGTCTGGTTCTAAATATAAGCATTTATAATGTAACAGCCATGTAAGTGATTCCTGAGCAAGATCTAATTGGAACTAATATAAATCAAACTTTTCACCAAATAGTTTGGCTTGAACATGTCCTTTGGACATAATGGAAGAGCAAAAAGCTTTAATATTAATAACACATGTTGTATGGTATTTCTGGTAACACAAGCTTTATAGAATTTGCAAAATAATTTTCAGATTTCCAGGATATTTTACAGTGACTACTGAGGAGACAAAAGTATATATGTATACATCCAAATTCTTTTATAATTACAATAATTAGAATAAACAGAAGCACAACACCAACCAATGAACACTAGATAAAGAAATTATTAATCTGAGAACTACAAAAGAGTCAGCAAACAAGGTCCTTAATTTATTGAAAGATTCTCATTGTTTCTTCTAAAGCTAGAAAAAAGTTTTCTGCTATTGAAGCATTATTGTGCCAAAAGAAAAATGAATACAAACATGTTCCTCCTTCAAGATGATTTTCACAGTTGCTTTGAATAGGTCTATTGTTACAGAAGTCACAAACACCACCAACTCCTCCTCTGCTCCAACCAACTACAAAAACAGTTGAACCCAACAGCCAACTCCTGCCTTTACCAGAGCACCTACTTTCACATTCTGTTCATATGTATAACACTGCCAAGTACCAGCTTATTCTATTTTAATTTTAGTATAGGAATAGGTTATGCCTATCTGAGCACACCAGATGAAGTCAAAACTGATTCCTCAGCTACCAGGGTTCAGACTCTGTTTAATCTTAATTCAGTTTTGCTTCTAGAAGTGAGGAACAAAAAAAGGAGGCTACCAAGAACAGGATTCTTTTAAATCTCAAACCCAATGGAACAAATAACATTAGTTGCAGCATCATTAACCTTGAAAATATTTATAATGCTTCAAAAGACTATGTAAGGAAAACAAGGAAATGCGTAAGGAAAGCAGGTTTGTGTGTCTATCCCTGACTATGACATATATCTACATAATTTGTGTGGCAACATCTATAAATAAAAAAAATTTAAAGTCTTATGAATGATTCAAGAAAAGAAAAATGGAAAAAAACATATAAACTTCTACTTAATATTCCGAAACGCAGAAATATTTGATATCTAATAGGTGAGGTATATAGCACCACCCTACTTGCCTTTGAAGGCAGAAGAAGAGACTGCAGGTACAAAAACCTTTTAGTTTACCTTTTAATTTAGTCCTTATGTCTTCTTCTACTGTATCTTCCTTCAGTAACAGTCAGTTAACATAAAAGGTTAGGCAAAGAAAGGAATTAATGCTGGCACTAGAGCGTGACAAAAAAAAAAGTCAGAATAATTTTTGTTTCCGTGAAAACATACAAAAAGCATTTTATATTTAATAAAATATCATGTAGCAAATAATTTTTGCCTTGCAGGAAAAAAGAAAAAAACAAAACCAAAAATATAAACCCAACCAAAAAGTTCCTTATGTTCAATAAAAAAACCCAATAAAAAATGAGTAACGACAATATAAAGGYATCTTTCTGAACCAGAGATTCTGGGTGACTTAGTCCATGGAGGACTATCTGATCTATGCTGCTTCATTTATATTAACACACTCAAATGCACGTTCCTTCTCTTGACACAGTCCACAGGCATAAGAGAAGTGAATCTGTTACACAGAAATGACAGCATTAGAGTTAACTAGCAAAACTATATGGAAAGGCAAGAGCTCACCAACTCTAGAAGCCTCCACAGGATAGAAAATATTTTGAGACTTTTTTAGTAGTTCACAACACAATTCCCAACTGCTGAAATTTTACTTCAGGAAAAGAATCTTGCACCCATTATATTGACTATGTTTCTACAGCGAATAGGTAAGATTCACAAAATAATCAATTAAAAAGAGTGAAAAATGGTGTTGCACAACATGGAAAATGGTGTTGCACAACATGGAAAATTTCTTCTCCTCTGCCTTCCCCAGTCTTCAAATTGTAGAATTTTAGAAGAAAATAATTGTTTAATAGGTACAAGAAGAACATCTGCATGGCTCTATTGAGAGAGCAGGATCTATACAGAGAAACATCTCTGACTACTCTAGGCATAATATTTTTCTTGTTTTCAGTGTGGATTTTGTAGTGATATAGCATCACTTAAGCAAAAGTATGCTGTTAGAAGCTCTGAAAAGCTGTACCACTCATCCAAGTCCAAATTTCATTAAAGTCAATGTTAAATTCTAATTAAGAACTCAGTTAAATCAGCTTTACCGAAGAGGAAGATAAATTTTACCATGACTGTTTCTGAGGGATATTAAAAACAAAAGATAAAATAAATTAAAAGGTAAAACTAAAAAAAAATCTGTGGATGGTTAAACACTGGAATAGGTTTGGAAATCTCTAACCACGGAGACATTCAAAATTCTCTTAGACAAAGCCCTTTGTCTAGGAGAAAGAGCAACCTTTGAGCAAACAGCCAGACTACAMAATCTTCAAAGTTACCTATTAGTTGTTTAAATAGATAAGACTTTTACCATATACATCTCCACAGCCAGTAAAGTCCAGGAAGACAGAAAAACTAGATTCCTGCATGGCATTTAAGCTGGCTTTACAAAAATGGTTCTTGTTCTGTTGGCAACAGAGGAAMATGAACCAGTTATTCCCATGTGCCATTCTGGTTTTCTGCCTTAAAGTATATTTTACTGCATTGCATTATTGCTCTATCTTCAGACACCTCAAAAATTCATGTATTTGAGGCCTTCCTGATTTCTGACATAAGAGCTGTTCTGCAGAAAATAGTTCTCCAAATGAAAGTAAATGGCTTCTAGTAAACTCTAGTAAATTCTTCCCACAATAAAAAAAAAAAGAGTTCCAAATATTGTGTAAGGTTTCCCTTTTCTAATGTCAAGATAGAAACACAGGTTATACAGAATGCCAGATTCAATCACCCTTGAATCTTAAAAACCTTGCACTGCCAATTGATAACTTTTTTGACTAAATCATGACAGAAATTTAATTTAAAAGCTTTAGAAACCCTTTACTTCTTCTAGCTTCTGAAAAGGCTCACTGCTTTGATAACAACAGGAAAGCTATTTCATTTAAAAACTCATAAGCAATGCACTCTTCATTTCAATCCAGCATGCCATCATAAATAATTGGCTATTCCAATAAAATATTAAGATCTATTTTCAACAGTACTATGGCTGTGATTAGTGGCAACAGATGCATCAAAATATTGCTGTGGTAAAAGTCAGGCCAATCTGAATACCTTATGTTGGGTACTGATAATAACCTGTATGAACTCTTTTTTTATCTGGAAGCAAGACAAACAAAATAATTTATCACACAATAAAGTGACTTTTGTCTGTATTGCACAGCTACCATCAATGTGGCTACATTTCTAAAAGTCAGGCATTACAAAGACAATCTTGGGAAACTTTCCTTCAAACATGCTTCCAGATACACTGAAGGCCAAAGGACAATGAATTTAATGTGACTGACTGAGCCTGAAAGGGTGAGTTGTTATTTAAAAATATTTCAAGAAATCATTCCATAGATTTTAATTAGATTAATATCAGAAACCATTGAAGAATTAACCTTGGTAAGTGACATTTTGTCCTGCTTAGCAGTGGAGGATYGTGCAAATTAAGAATCCTAATATTCTTAGCATAAATTTTTCAGAATACCTTTGTTTTGTACTAACAAATGAAAAAACATACCAGCAGTCAAATATATTTTTCATTTAACTTCAGAAACATACARCTTACTACATAACTGTATCAGCAAAATAAGTGAGTAAAGATCAGTGGTTATAAAACTACAAAAGGTAAGTAGGGGAAAAAAAAGGATGAATAAGTTCTACAGGTAAACAAATATTTATATTTAATGTGAAATATTAATAATATTAATAATATTAATAATATTAATAATATTAATATTTATATAAATATAAATATTTATATTTAAAGTGTTTTCTGTAAAAGATCTTTTAATATACAAACTGCTTCCTAAGCACACAACTTGTGTTATACTCAAGGAATTTCAACAGGATTTGAAATATAAGACAATTAAAAAAAATCCAGTTAATATAGTGGCAAATAATACTATTGTCCATTTCACAAAGCATCAACTTACACAAGAAAACCACCTAATATCTGATAATAAAATACCRTATTTTCCTCTTCACAGAGAAGCTTTTCTCACTTTTAATACTTTTTTTTTAAGAGAAGGCAAGAAAATTACGGGTTTTGGAAACCATGTTAATTCAGCATTTTGGATCAAGTTTGTCCTTTTCCCTGTTCTCATTTAGAGCAAACTTCCAATCATTTAAAGATGCAATCTTGAGCATATTGCACAGTAAAAATTGTACAATTTGTATGCATAATAATAATAATAATAAAGGCAGCTAACTCATGGACAGATATACATAAATGGTCTCTTAGCCATTGCTGCTATTTGGTTAAAAGTTGATGAAAATCTAGTGAGAATTCTTTGCTGTTAGGTTGATTAAATAGCAGCAGAGGTACCTCTACAGAAGGCTCAAACCCATGTAATTGCTTTCTCCATTTCTACTTCTCTCACCACCAGCTCTATACAGGTCAAGCTCTGAATAAAAATCAGAAGTCTCACAAGGCTTTACACACAGACACTAACAGAATGTTTAACTGTCACTCTCAGTCCCAGTAAAACAGGTTCAGATTTTAGAGTAACAGAGTCAGTAAGAGCCCAATCCTAACCAGATTATTTGGCAAAAGATGGGGAACTCTAAAAATAAAACAGAAATAAAGTACGTGTCAAGATCAAAGACTAGCACAGTCTCATAAACCTAAACCAGAACTGAAATAGCAAAGAATGTTACTGTCTGATTCAGGTTTCTACATAAAAATGGATGTCCTTCCATGTGGACCCAAAACCTGAAATTAGCTGATAGCAGTAGGGAATGAAGGAACTACCATAAGAGAGACCATCAGMTTTATAGAACAGACCATACAGAAATATATAAGAATATTTCAAAGCTTCAAAGAGTCATGCAGTTAAAGCAGCTTAGGTAATCATAAACACAATGCAAAAGCCAAGTTTTAAGAACTGGTGATGTTGTGTGCACAAGATACTGGCAAGAGTAAGTAGTGTTGTCTGAGCAAAGGAAACAGATGTCCTTTCATCTTTGAAAAACCCCCAGGAATTTAAGAACAAATTAAGTGTCATCTAAAATTACAGCAAGAACAAAGCATATAATAGGAGATATTTGAGGCAAAGGACAGTTTATGAAGACAGAGTATTACCATTCTCAAAGTCTATTGGCATATCAGGCTAGTATAGAACTGAACCACTAATTTATATGAAATAAGAAAAACTAATCCATAATTTTGAACCTAATAATAAAACTATTAAGCTTGGTGAGCTATTCCATGCATCCTTTTAAAATCAGAAATTTCTGTGGCAATACTGTCAACAAAGTTTCAGAGTATTACATGCAATTAATCCTTGAAAAAAATTGGCACATGAATTTGGAATTGTTACTAAATGCTAGATATTGGAAAGAAAGTGGTGAGTTAAATTTCATCCAGATGTAAAGACAGCAGCTAGTGACAATTCACAAAGTGTTACAGTGAATTATCATGGCTGAATAAATCTCACAGAAGGCTAGATAAGCAGATTTATTGCTTCAAATTCACAGAAACATAGTAAGTGTTGGAAAAATGTTCAAGTGTTATTTGAAGAAAAAAAGAAAAAACAAACCACAATGTAAAATAGGTAAGGATTTATAACCTACTTCTTAAGCTTCTAACACTTCTCAAGTTAGAGCTTTAAATGACAACTAGACTGGYCAGTGATAGCTTAATTAAAGCAGGATCTTGGTAATCCTGCATTTTTTCTTCTAATTCTCAGAATCTGATTTTACTTACTGTCACATACAAAGTTGTTAGAGCACTGACACATGAGCAAGGAGAGACAGGTGAATCAGAGGCACAAACAACTTACCTGAAATCATAAAAGGCTTCAAAGCCAGAAAAGAATGCATTTTGACCAATACAATAGATTAGTATCTAAAATTTAAAACCATTTTTGCCATCATTTCCATTACTTAGCTGTATGTACTAAGTTTCCCAAAGTAATAGCACTTCAGACCTGCAGGATATGAGTTCACACTCTGAAAATGCAGACAAGCCAGCAAAAATTCAGGAATATTTTCAAATTATTAAATGTAGAGTATACTTCCAAACAGGGGTTTAGGACTAGAAATGTGTATAAAATTGGATATGGTAAAAACTAATTTGTCACAAACAGTGCTCTTTGTATTCAATATTTCTTCTTTCTGTCACTCCATTGAAAAGTGTCATAAATTTAATCCTGTAAGGCAGTAATGAAAAATTCTGAATTTTCATAAACAGCATTTTATTGAGATAATTTATATATCATCAAATCTATCTCTGAATAACAACATTCATATATGAAATCCTATTCTATTATGACATCAATACTCTGCTTCATTCCTGATAAAAAACAGATCAATAATTAATTTCAAACCATCATTTTTTGCTACTCCAATTAAGATATGACACAAAGAGAGCTTAAAATAAGTCTTTTCTTTAAGATGTAATACAGTTTCCTTTAGCTAGTAATGGACAAAACTGAAAATAGCTCAATGGACTGTGAATTATTAAAAAAAATCTTCCTGGTTATTGCAAGTTTTGTAGATTCCATCTCAAGAAATTGCTTTAAAAGTGGAGTGATTAGGAACTAGCCAAGGTCATTTGTACTTTCCTAATAGGCAAAGAGAGTTTATTCTTCTGAGATCTGATGAACATTTGTTAACTTGTGAGCAGGGAGAAGCTAATAAGGTAATCCTTTATAGGCAGCAGTAGCAGGATATAAAAGTAATTTTGGCAAGAGTCAATGGTAACTACTTAGTAAAGCTGATAAAGAGATTAAAATGAAGGACCACAGAGATACAGGAAAAAACATTCTGTAAAAGCTAGTGGAAGAGTTATAGACATGATGAAAAATGGTATAAAGCACATGAACATCTCCTTTTCTAACTAAAATGATTGGGAGAGGAAGGTAAGAGGTTACAAACCTCAAAGGTTTATGTAAAAAAAGGTTTGTGTAGTCTAAATGTAGGAAACAAAACATTTGTTTTCCACTATGTGAGGAAGCACATCCCTAYAAAAAGACACAACAACTACATTTACCTTTGGGCAGCAGGAATTGTGTGGTATGGAACAATTTCTAACACATTGATTACAGGTAGGAGCTGCAGAGAGAAGTTGGAGCAACACAGCCACTCATTTCATTGCTCAAATCAGAGATGGTGGCACCTTCTAAAGATCTGAAATTCCATAACAGACTTTGCTTGCAACAAGATTTAAGACTCTGACGGACTTTCATACACATGGACCTGCAACTGTAGGCTTGCTGTAGCAAGTGACTGTTTACACATCCTTTCCCCTCAAAATAAAATTAAAATAACCAACTCACCACTTGTCCATTCTGAGGATTTTTATGCGCATATGGTGGTCCACGGATGTGATTCCACATCTGACCAGATGTCATAGCAAATACAACACACTAGAAAAAAAAAAGGAAAACAATATATTAATTAATTTACTGTGAAGGACTGAACAGAAAACCATTCTGCTGATTATTCTTGCTTTAGATATGTAATTTTTTTCACTAACCAGACACAGCATCTACCTCTATTTGGATTTTAGGACAGTAGCTTCAGAAGCATTACTTTCATAAAATTCTTAATGACTTCTACCATTCTGAAAATTACTTAGCTCAAGCCAGATTTTCCAAATCTCACTTGAAATAATCCTAAATTTATACACCACATTTACACATCTACATGATAACAAGTACTTGCAGCAGTAGAAGGCATTCATTGCAAATATTCTGGAAACTAGTACTCAAGATTTATACAACCTTCCATGAAAATATTTCTGCCTCTAAATCTTATACAAATATTTATCTTACCATTTTGTTTTCACTTGTCTGAAATTATATATCAAGTAATAGAAAAAAGCCAGTTATTTCAAAAAAATATCTGTCCTATTTTATGAAATTCTCATTATGCGTCCTATATGGCTATGATTCATTTTAGCTATGACAAATAGCAATGGTTGATTTGCTGGAAAGGTAGAAAATGCCCAACAGAAAAAAGTGTGACAACTGGGATGCATGAGAACTGTAAAAACAGACCAACAGACCTTAATGCTTGCAGAAGATCATACTGTAGAATATATATGACAAACCAGTCGTACCAAGAGTCATTAGACTATTTAAAGAGGAAAGTATAGTATTTTGGATTACCAAGTGAGAGAAATAGGAAACATGTATCATCTAAATATGTCTTTTGTTTTATCAGTGCATATAATCTTTACAAAAGCTACATTTTAAGTTCAGCACATGCTCATTTTTACTCAATAAAATTGTATTGAATATTGTACATCAATATTCAAAATAGCATCATGAAGTCATAAAGATATGGCAGATTGATCATGAATGTAAAAATTTGTACCATAGTGAGTAATAAAACCAGGTTTACTAAAACCCTTCAGAGTGTTTTCTTTAAAAAACATTTTGTAACATGTTTGTGAAGTAAATATCAGCTASTGTAGCTCTGTATCTCTGTAAATGCAGCATTGCTACCTCTAGAAACAAGAACAAGGCCTTACCATGGAATTTTGTCAAACTTTATTCAAATCTGTCTTGGTTTTCCTGGCTTTGGGTTTTGTTGTCATTTGGGGTTTGGGTGTTTTTTTTGTTTGGTTGTTTTTTGGGGTTTTTTTGCTGTTGCTGTTAGGTAGTTGTTGGGGGTTGGGGGTTACCTATTTAGGTAAAACAGCAATTTTTCCAAAGACCAGGTGACCATACCTATTTTACACTACATTGGCATATTATTTTCCCCCCTATTCTGTTTAGGATGAAATAGATAGGACCAACATATTGATGTATTACAGTARTGACAAGATGACAGCAGAGACAGCCAAAGTGTAAACACAGGCTACAATGTGTCAGTATGGAATGACAAGAAATGATGCACAGGATTACACTGGAGATCCCAAACTTATAAATATTACAATAGTGAATAAAGAAACCCAGATAGGGGAGCATGTAGAAAACAGTTTTAATGCTAACAAAGAAAACAAAAGAGAAGCATCCAACATATTTAAGATCACCTCAATTTACCCTGTAAATTCTGATGTAAAATTTTGTTACAGATCAGCGAAGAAGCACAAAGCATGAAATAGCCCCAAGTGGACCCTAAACCAAGGAGGAAGAAAGCAGCAGCATCATACTCCTTCCAGCAAAGACCATGGAATTCTGACAACTCATCATAGTACCACATCACCCTAAAGCAAAAGAATGATCTGCAGATCCAGACAGAAGCAGTGGAAGAATAGCCATGACAGAAAAGAAATGCTAAGATACCAAGAAATGCATGCAGAATGATTTAATTGGGGTGTTATTAATGAGACTTCTCTTGTAATAGAAAGAAAAGATAAATTTTCAAATACAGCTTAATTACTACTTTGCTCTAGTGCTACAAGTTTAATTACAATAAGAAAAAGTTGTTATTTTTAATATAAAATGTGTTTCATTTTGCTTTTAACAGGATTAAGAATGTAACAGCAAAAAAACTAACATGGCAGATGACGACACACTGGTAGTGATTGCTAGCAAATGGATTGTGTTTTTACTAATAATATGCAACAAAATGAAAAGAGTATACAGTGACATTACTGGGAGAAGAGTAACATAGTTATTTCTATACCTTGCAGATTGTTTTAGCAGAGAAATTTATACTGCAATTTTGGTGATGACTCACATAATAGCTTATGTGAAAGCACAAAAGTGTAGAAATTGAAAGTACCAAAAGTGAGGTGAAAGGCAAAAAATTAGCTGAAAAGTCAAACATTGAAAGATAAGAGATGCATAGAGTACACAAACAGTGCCTCTCTAAAAGTGTGCTTTCCATGAGAAGTAATTTTTCTCATTTTTAAATTAGTTTGTAATTTACATTCTCTAGGGTCAAATCTGCTTCCGTATGGAAAGATCAAAAAGACTCTATGCCATTTTATATATAGGCATATATTTTATAAATTATAAATCTCCCAAATTACTGAAGATCTTTCATGCTTTAAATACCACACTGTGAGACAGTATAATATCTAGCAAAAGAAGTAACTAGGAGACACAATAGCAGGGACAGGAAAATGCAAGTAYAAACATAACTGAAAAGCAAGAACTCAACAATATGGTTATTTAACCTGAAGGCATCTTTCATACTCTTTCAGTTCAAACAGTTAGTGACCAAAAAACTAGCTTGGTCTACCACACACTGGATTTGCAATGTTTTCCTTCCATCATATTCCTTTTAAGTTTTTTTCCAAATTACTTTTTCACCAGCCAAAATACATTTTCCAGGTTCTTACTTGTCCTTTTCCAATCTTCATCTAATTTTAAGCATCCTGAAAACAGAGCATTTTCATCATATTCCTTATGCAAGAATTTAGTATGCTACATATAGTGCTTGACATTTAAGCTCATTTTACTGTGCTCTATATTCTCCAATTACAATCATCTGCATAAAAAAAACAACATTGGAAACTACAGACTTCCACTGTTTGTAAAATACCATTATTTGTAGAACAAATATAGAACAAATACACCATTATTTGTAGAACAGATGTGTGCATCTGTAATTCACACTGATACACAATGTTTACCATTCCAAATGGCCTAGTTTCCATAGGATCCTATACTTTGGGGTCCAAATGTTTCTAAACTAACCATTACTGTGAGCTGATTTTTCCCAGTTAGAAACTTTGCCAAATTAATTCCTAAAAATTATCTACTTGTTCATATTTACTGTCACATGCACAGAAATTGTGCCTTTCTGCAGTTTTCTTGGATCTTGTCAAAGTTCAAAGGATGAAAACTGGAGAAAAGGAGATCTAAGTTGAGCACTTATCTCTGATCACAATGCCACTTTTCCATAGTAGAATCTGTATTTCAGAAGTTCTACAAAGAGGAAGACTACAGAGACACCTTTCCTCCATCTGCTCCTTCTTTCTCCTTGTCAGACCTCAAGAACACCACTGACTGCTGCATGCCACCTGATTTATCAATGGAGTTCAAGATATTTTTTAGGGTTTAAGCTATTTGAAGAGCTTCCAGATTTAGGCAGCTTATTTTGCATCTAAATGATAAAAGCAAGCAGAGTATTTGGCCCTGCAGCCAAACAGTGGTGTTCTGGGTGAGTACACTCCATGTTGTAGATGGACCTACTGCAGGACCTTGTTAACAAATTACAAGTGATGCTTTCTTGATGGCTTCCATCCTTAGTTTCACTAAGGGGAAGACTGCTTTAAGCTCACCCATGGTGCATTTGTGTGTAAATCACAAGGTTTCTAAGAACACATAAAAGATAAATTAAGCACCAAGAGTCCCAGCAGAACACTGAATTGCAAGCAAGACACAACTTCACAGGCACATAAGCAGAGTGTCTCAACTTCTTGGTCTTGCAAACCTTGTAAATTATTTATTTGTGTTTAATATATCCCCTTCTCAAAGGCCCAAGTTTTGTTTAACACTGTCTGCTAGTTCATCAAACAAAACTGGAGACTTAAAAAGTCATTTAGTATGCCTTTTGAAGAGAAGCTTCCTATTAGCAGATAGTATACAAAACCAATAATGACATTTCTTTGCAAGTTTAGACCCAAGAACATGGGAAACTTTGTAATGTAAGAAAGATAATGAAATTTTAGATTCATTTATGAATAGTTAAATTCAGGCATAGGTTCGATAAAAATGAATGACAGCTAGTTCTACATTTATTTCTATATTGTTCTGTATATGTAAATTCTAACCATTTCAGAATTACTGTTTTAAAGAAATGTAATCCTTTCTTATCCAGTTTAGCCTTGCTTTTGCAGTCAGTGAAGGATCTCATGCTATGAGCTATGTAATCCATTTCTAAATCCATCACTTATCAGATTCTCCAATAAGAGATATAGTATTAAAGAAGAGAGTGCAAAACAGGAGCAAAGAGAATTGTACCTTTAAATTTTACATCTCTAAACCTCTAACTATAAGAAGAAAAGAAAATTAACAATCAGAATTTACTGATGTTCTTTTGAATGCCTACCTAGCCACACAGAGAAACCTTTGCTCTAGTGTTTATCTTTGAATAAAGCACATTAATTTTTCATCCTCATTTCCAGAAAGGGGTGAAAAATTCACTAGTAGCCATAAGACCCTCCAAGCTCCTTTGGACCACTAACTGCTGATGAATGTACTATGTGGTGCAAGTACTGGGGAGTGTATCCACACAGTACACATTTCTCATACCCATTAACTGTTATGAGAACAGTAAACACACACATTGTCTCCTCATTCAAGTGACTTGTCATATTTTGCCCAAGAGAATTAAATTCTAGGCAGCTGCCTCCTAATCTGAGCATAGATTTTGTCTTCCCTTATTCCACAGGTATATAGGCAAATCTGAAATATACACATAAAGTAAAACTGAAAATTACATGCAGAAAACAACAGCCTGGTAAAGAAAACGCTATCAAAAGACAGTCTAGCCAACACAACAGAAACTCTCAGCGCATATACTGTTGTCTAAAATTAAGCAATTTCTTACCTAAACTGTTAGAACCTTGCCTAGTTTATACCATTTGACCTTTTCCTCTCTCTGCTTAAGAAATGAAGAATCCTGAAGAGTCTGAATTGCTTCTTGTTACCAGAATAAAAGGACAGGAGTCTGCAAATATCTAAGGACTGAAGTCCTTCATCATCTTTGTGTTGGCACGTCAGAGGGAAAAATATCCATAGATGAATAGCAGATTTTGAATTAAAGCACAAAATAATCTAGAGGATAAATTTTACGTGTGATTTCAAAAGACATCTTTTGGGATATTATGTACTGGGACTCAAGTCATCCTGGTTTGCCATCCTACAACTCTTCTGGGTAATGTTGCAAGTGAAAATGCCTAAGGCATACAAGATAMTACCAGAGCCTGCAGCACTTCAATGAGGGGATGAAACCACAAATATTGCTGTGGTGCAATCTAAYGCTGAGGGCAAAACCAATTTGATGGTCTTGTTTGAGCTGGCACTGGAATCAATTTGTGAGATTAAACCTGTGGTCCTGCTTCTACAAGTCTATCAAAACTATTAGATACATCATTAAAAACTGCATTCCTAAATATTCTTCTAAAACACTACTGGAAGTACTGTCTATGACACAACATTTTTACATCAATGAAGTTATCAAATTAACATTTCTGGGATCCTCTGTCAAAACAGCACAGACTCTTTATGCTGAGAATTTTCTTCTAATTTTTAGCAACAGATCATTTAATCAGGCAGAGTGACACAATCCATTTTTCATTTAAATGAAAAGTAACCAACTTATTTTTTCCTTTTTTAAGATTTGGGAACATGAAAACTGTTCAAAGGAAACTGAGAAGCTCTAACAAAACAAGAAAAAGAAAACAAGAGTCCTCTGTTTGCAATGATACAGTTTTCAATCACTGAACACCATAATCTCTATGAAAAGGTTTCGGTTGGAATTTTAAAATGTTATTTTCAGTATGTTTAATGAATACTAGCCACCTAGAAGTACACACAAAAAGCATTTAAAATCCAAACCTAAAGCTTTTAGAAAAGTGCTTTTCTGCTTTCTCAGCTCTATACCATCTAAAAAGACAATTGCCAATAAGGAGTAAAATAATTGTCAATACTTCTGCTGAAAATGTGAGCTCTCTGTAGCCTTTAAATATCTTGCCAGGATTTCTGTTTAATTTGGTTTTGAAAGTTCAAAAAGGAAAAAATATTCATGAAGAACATAATGATTTATAAATAAACATTTATTATTTATTTATACCCTTCATAACGAGCATTTTCCTAGGCATTACTTTCTCTCCTTAACTAGATACCATCTTATCAATTTTTCCTTTTAATGAGCTTTTATCAAAAAAAAGAAGCTCTAAGTTTACTGGTAGAAAAAAAAAGCACTATGTCAGAGAATCATAACTATACAATATTGAATATATTATTACCTTATATAATATACTATATATAATATTAGTG
Source organism: Cardinalis cardinalis (assembly GCA_014549065.1). Classification (NCBI taxonomy): domain Eukaryota; kingdom Metazoa; phylum Chordata; class Aves; order Passeriformes; family Cardinalidae; genus Cardinalis; species Cardinalis cardinalis. Next base: position 2,178,722 of record JACDOX010000073.1, read on the forward strand.
ACTGTCCATTTTCTTCTATAAATCCCAAAAAATTTTAGTCATTAACTTAGGTCATCTGTCCAAAAGCCTGCAATCAGGAGTCCCTGCTGATTTCACCAAAAATAAGTTATAAAATTAACTTGCATGCCTGTGCAGGTCTGAATAAGACCAAAAGGACTTCTGGTAAATGTATGATCTTTGCTAAACCATCACTTTACAGGGTATGGGGCTCTTACTACATTGTGAAGTAGAACAATAACAATTAAAATAGTAAAGCATTGGCTCAATGCCATGATTAATTGCAACATACTTTCAAATATAAGACCACTTCCTAAAACATCCTTTAAGTGCTATTAATTTTTAATGTAAACAGAATTTTACAGGGAAAAGTATTAGCAACAATATACGGCATTAATGCCATCTTAGTTACTTGCTTGTCTATACAATCAGCAGGACGACAATTACTAAATGACATTAATACATTTCTTAAACTATTTGATATTATTTGTATCTGTCCTCAGGAGTTCAGCTGAATGTCATTATAGGTTTTCAACACAGCAATTAACAGTCATGTTCAGATGGAAACTCTTGAGCTTCTGCTAAAGATAACAGCAAACATTCTAAGAAAAAACTGATGTGTTCATTTTCTCAATTTCATTATATCTTCAACTATTTATTGCAGCTTGTAGTAGAATGATTCTATGATTTGAAGAACTCATTTTTAACCTCTGCAAGAGAAAAAAAAACAATTCCACAAAACATTGAAACAAACTTTTCATCTGAAAAGTCTGAGGTATGAAATTGAGATGATATTTCYGTCTCCAAAGATAGAGTGCATGGTTAAACAAAGGAAATACCACTGATTACATATCTTCATTTGATTTTTTGACACAAGTATCTTGTGATAATTATTGCTTTAGTCAGGTTGTTGCTAAACATTAGAAATAATAAAAAAAGTTAGACCAATACAACCAAATGCGAGACTTACTGGTGGTARACCATCTTTAGAAAGGATTATCATTAAAAACAATGGTAATCTAGAAAAATATATGGAATTAAATATGAAAGACTTTGGGAGAGACATGTCAAAACTGTGCTAGATCTTGGGATATTCCAAATGACATCCTGGAAAAGAGAAGACATTCTGATCCTGGCTCTCTAGATCAAAAGGAAAGTTCATTCTACTTGAAATGTAGTCTTAGTGGTGGTTTATTTGAAAACTTGTTCTGTATTCCTCCCTCAGTGTACGGTGTAGATTCACAAACTGCTTAAATAAATATGTTTTCCTACACTAGTAGGAAAAGCCACGACAGCACATGAGAAAAAACAGCACTATCAGAAGCCATTATTCAAGATTAATGCCAAATATTAAAGAATTCAGAGTAAAGAGCTTTCCTTAAGATCGTATTAATAATCTAGACATAAAAATTAGAACTGACCAGATGCTAGGTAATTTTATCTTTGACCTTTATGAGACAAAGCCTGCCAAAGGCCCAACAGGTGACAGTACCACAAAAAGAAGGTATCTTCTCACATTTTTTATTCAGTGCAGAATAGCAAACCAGTAATATGATAATGAAAAGGAAAAAACAGTTTTAGGATAACCTAAGTCTTGCAGAACTAAAACACACAGAACTATAAAACAGCCCAGGTTGAAAGAGACCTCAAAAGACCACCTGGTGCAAGCTTTCTTGGGAAAGGGAGCCTAGATGAGAAATAAAACATAAACGCTGATGTAGAAACAAAACTCATATTCCATATAAAATCCTAGCCACGTCCTTTCAAGAAAGGTTAATTCATATTGATACAAGTTGAGGAAAAGTCTTTAAAATGATCATGGCAATAAATACAAATTTAAATGGCAAAAGAATAAAAGTTTTGTTTATATTGCAGAAAACACGTGGATGAATTTCTAAAAAGTAGTGTACCCCATTGATGTAACTACTAGAACAGTAAAATATTGGATTGGACTCACTACACTCTTTTAGTGTTGAAACCCATGCTTCTGATGCCATGTCCCTGAAAATTAAGCATTTGATACTGTTCCTCAGATTTTTCCTCTTCTGTCAGTCACAACAATGTCAGAGAAATGAGTGCTTGTTGATGCACTATAACAGCATCTACCATCCCTGAATACTATTTCCTGTTTAAAACTGAGACAGCTGACTAAGTTGCACATCCCACATTTTTCATCAGTCTACTCAGTTATTTGAAAAGCACCATGTAAACACTATTAAGCAAATTCAAGCTTCATTCATTATTTATGGTTTTGAGGATTGAGTTGACTACTATTTCAAGCACACTTGGCTAGATCTAGTCTTTCCTCAGAGCTAACACTAAGATCACCCTACAGTCATTTAGGTTGACAGCAGAATGTTAAGGTCAGTACTACTGAAACCAGTTTTGGAAACAGTTCCCTCTTTTTCTTTTTTTCTCAGATGTTTTATCACTATCTCAAAAACATAAAAGCCTTTTTTTTTTTCTCAAACTTTCATTACTCTAAAGTGATATAGTCGGACATCAATATCTATGCTAAACCAATTGATTGACATTTTGGATTTTATCAAAAAAGGGCAAGTTGAACAATAGCCATAAACATCAGCAACCATAATTGGAAATATTTTCAAACTAAAATTCAAATAAAAAACTGAAGCTATCAGAGAATTTGCTCATTTTCAGTGAGTCACTCATAGTAACTGATACTCCCTTCTTATGAGAATTAAACCCTGAATCTGGATTATGAATCTTTTTCTGACAGTATCATTCTGAACAATATACTAATGCAATGGTTTTTAATTTATCCTGTAAATAATAAAAACATATGCTAAGAAAGGAAATTAATAAAAAGCAKATTAGTAAGGAAAATCTGCATACCAAAGCTGCCATGGCCCAGCCAGTTTTGTTATAGATGAACTCTAGATTATTTCTTCGCAGATACAACAAGCCACCAACAAGAGATACCAGAAGAGCCAACGCAATTGTACCAGAATAGTTAGGAGGCCTGAACACTCTAATCTGGAAGGAAAAATGCAAGTACAGATTGTAATAATGCATACATACAGATCATGTTCCATGTGAAATACCAAACATAATGGAGCACCTGAAATCGGGTTTCAGAGTCAGCAAGACTAGTCCCTAAATAAACTTTAATAAGAAAAAAAAGTACTTTCTTTAATGAGCACATACTATGAAAAATATTCATGTTTAATTTGGAACTGTGCAACTCTGAAACATTATTTCTTCAAAAGATTTGTAGGTTGTGTCTGAACTACAAGCAGCTACCTTTGAATCTTAGTGTTATATAGCTTTGTAAAGTACATTTTATTTATTAACAACTAATTATTACTGTTTGTTTTTATCCAGAATTAGACTATAACAAAGCAAGAATGGAATATAATCTGCAGAAATTCTCATAAGTACCAAAAATGTTATTTTTTTAATGTGCTGTAAAACCATCACTTGACAAAGGAAGCTATTAAGGAAAGATGGAATTTATCATCAACCTGTCTCAAACCACAAAGATACATTTACCTTCCACTTTTAAAATTGCTGAAAGACTTACATGAACATCTGTTCTGTCAGCTATCCATTTAGCTAGCTGTTCAGCTGCAAATCCGATTCTCTGCAGGTCAAATGTGTCAGCTCTCTTGGGTTTACCCTTCGGAGGAAAATGCATGAAAGTCGGAGCAGAGTTCATGTTCAGCTACAAAACCAGGAAAAACAGCAAGAAAAAAACTAGTAACCTTATCCTCAAAATATAACACCACAATAGCCTTAATGACACAAATCTAATTAGCATAAAAATATCACTTGCCTCCACACATTACATTTTTGGAAATATTCTCATATACAGTCCTCCAAAAAGAATGCTCCCAATATTCCTTCCAGTAGATTCTTCAGGATGTTTAATTATTTAGAATGTTTCATCCACAAGCTTTTCTAYATAAGAGTATCTTAATGCTTTAAAGCTCTCAGTCACTGTAAGACCTTTCCTGTAATTGGTAAAACAGAGACCCTGCACCCAACCAATCTTTTAAAGTATATTAACTTATAATTCTAAAGGAACAAAGCAGCTTGGCATTGTTTGGCTACAAGAGACTAACCACTAGTGACTAGGCTTTTCTGGAATCCAAAAAGGACTGGGTAACTAGCTTAAACTACGTAACTTGCCCTAGAAGTTACTGTTAATTCATGTGTTGATGCCACTGGAACTATTCACAGTATATTAAAAAATCCTCAAAAGTGATAAACAAATTGATCTACAAACACATCAGCTATTTGAAATTTTGACTTCAGCTTTRCAAGGTAGTATAGGAAAATGTCATTTCACCATATGAAATTCCTCTCTATTCAGGCCATCTCAGAAATCATGCACTAGAATAAAGCACTAGAAAAAATGAAAATTAACATTAAAAAAATCAGGGGTAATACTTAAAGCTGATGCAATATGGAGCTTTTTAAATAAAGAGGTAATTTTTTTTTTAAATCCTGAAAAATGAAGTTCACATCACATTAGCAAAACTTTATAGTGAATCAAGTACAAAGCTGAATTTATCAATAGAAATTATCAACTATTAAAATATTTTCCATCTAAGCAAAAAAATAGCCCTCTTTACTGAAATGATTTGGAAATAAAAAATATTCCAAGAGAGGCTAAAACACATGCTGTGAAATAGTTAAATAAAATATTTTATAAGATACAGAAACATTCAGACATTTTGCAGTGTTTGGAGGCAGCTGACCTGGAACTGGCTTATCATTTCTCTATAAACATGGCAAAAGCTGCAAAAATCAAAATCACATTACTTTTTGGGGTTTTTTTGCTATCGCATCAGTATTACATGACTTTGCACACATAAACGTAAAGTCAGAACTACATTTCCCTCAAATTCATGTTGAAATAGTTATTAGTATAACTTATTCTTAAGACTCTGTCTCCTAAAAAAAACCCTTACATATTTATACTTAATTTTGTCTAAATGTAAACTATTTTAAATGCATACCATTTGAAATAAACTGAATTAGTGCCCTGTTATACAAGGAATAAGTTGAACCGGACTCTTCTAACATGTGCTGATTGGCTTAAGGAAAGGTGAAACAWAATATTTTGTTTTATTATAACCATACAGGTTACAACATATATACAGTTCTCAGGTCTATATAGTCTATAGGTTATAAAGCTTTAATGTTTATAGCAAAAATCTTTAATTTTTAAAGCAAAATCTTAAGCCACTAATAACCATTTTTACACAATGTATTCTAATATTTCAACTAGAAGTAAAAATAGTTACTAAACACACTATTTAAACTACTTAAAGTAAGTATTTTAAAAAGACGTATTAATCTTTCCCCTGAAAATTTCAAGTCACACACTTCACCAAAAGGTATTTAAAATATACAGATAACTTCAAAGTTTTTCACTCCTCCTAATCTGCACTTTTAGCTTCAATCAATGGACAAATATCAAAGATAACATGTCAGTATTCAGTATTCATTTTCAAGAGAYGCCTTTTTCCTTGACTTCTCAACTTCAGAGCAGACCTTAAACTACTCTCCAACTTTTATTCTTCACAGCCAACAACTAAAATGTAAAACAGTCTTTTCACTTTTCCCTGAAGAAATTCCAGACTAAATATTACTGAAGCTGAAGAATATTGTATTGCATAAAAGCAATTAAAAGGCTCTTATACTAAAGAGCTTTTTTTTTCCCCTAAAGAGAAAATAAAGGAAATCTTTAAATGAAAATGTTACTTACAATGTGTTTAATTCTAAAAAATCGCCTAAACAATTGCTTAGAGAAACGTTGCTTATATATATGCATGTGATGGAATCTATAAACAAAGATTATAAACTACACATGGAAAATACTAGAAGTGGTTATTAGTAGAGTAGGTCTTCACTGATGTTTAAGAAACTGCTATGTTTTTAACCAGGAGGAAACTGTATACAAAAGAGGGGTATACACCTACAAACAAAAATTAATTTATCTTGTATTATTTGACAAATTGACATGTAGTTCTAAAAATTAACAATGATTTACAGTATTCAACATTTACCTGCTGAAAAACATCTGCCCCTTCGTCATAATCCACTATTGTGAAAAACAGTTTGTTTGAAAAAGCAGATGAATAGCGCCATGAATTAGCCAGCACTTGATATTCCTCATTAGCTTGCCTGTTAAGGAAAAGAAGCAAATGTATATCCATATGCCATTCACTTGCAAAAAATATCCTATAATCAGCTGAAATGGTTAGATGAATTACACTTACACTATCATTCTCCACATTCATACTATCAACTAAAAAGTTTCAGTTCCTTATGCAACTTTCTGCTTCAAACTTGTCACCTCCAAAACTAGAAATGCGTTACGTTAAACTATACATGAGAAATACCAAGATGATATTAAGAAAAAGTAATGTTTTCCATATTTAAAGTCTCAGTAAATAGGACTGGTCTGAGTCGCAAGTATCAAAGAGATCTGCTAACAGATCCATGTGAGGATATGCTTATGTGGCCCTTGAGTGCGCTATCAGGACATACTCGCTAGAAACAGCTGGACATAAGGAATTCTGAAACTAGGGGACAAATAACACACAACGGTGAAAGCAGTATGTTCCTAAAATAGCAGAGCCATAGGAGATCCAAAGAAGCTGCTAAGCACTGGGGAAATGATCCTAAGGGAATAAAAAGTAGGCTTGTAAGCAGCATAGCAAACTCCAGACTATTTCTCTGAAAGTTGTTTTAGATCTGGTGATTTTGTACAACATATAATCTTTTCTATCAGCACTAGAAGGTGATTTGCTACTAAATATCCTTCCAAATAAAAGAACCAAACAACAAACAAAAACCAATCCACCAACAAATCCACCAAAAAACCAAAGAGAACACAAACCAAAACAAACAACTTTGCTCTGACTTTACTAAGAGGACGGGAAGACAAAGGGAATTCCAGGACAATAATACTAGCAACAACATCCTTTAAACACACAGTGCCATAAAACCACAGGTTATTCCACAAGACAAATCTATAACAACAAAAACTCAGGGGAAAAAAAAACCCAAAATGAAGGAATGCTTGCAATACTTTCTGATTTAGACAGACTCCTTTGCTAATTTCCATATTACTGTTTAATCACATCCACTATAGAGTCCAAACCAGTGGTTTACTGCTTGACAACTCAGCTTTGCATATGATAAGATTCTGAAGCAGTATAAATGTGTTCTGCAGCTTTTCTCAGAACAGTGTTTCTAGAAAAACAGTTCTATGTGTTTCATGGCGCAGAACGCTATTTAAAAGCTGTAAATGCAAAAATCTGTTTGCTGCAAGAGAAACTCTGCACTGAACATATATATGAGAGAGCAAAGAAGGGGAAGACAATTATAGGATCATAGATATCGTAAGACCTTCCCCATTTGTCCATAACTGAGATCAACCTTAGACATGAAATATATTACATACAACTCCAGCCCAGTTGTGTAGTATTAGGAAATCTACTGTACATGAAAAAAAAATCATAAAATGCCAAGAGTTAAAATGAAAATTGATGATCTCTTACTCCCACAAAGAACTGAATAACATAAAGCACAATAAAACTCAGCTTTCACCCTTATTACCTGACTCGGTAAAATTTGCTACATAACACCCTTACTCAATGGGCCGTTTGCAATTAAAAAAAGAAAAGAAGCAATTTAGGCATTAGATTGGTTACTTCAAGAAACAGATAGTATCACTAAGCAGACTAACATTCTTTGTCATCCTGAAGAGGGCAGTCAGACAACATCAAAGGAATGCTGTAAAATCTTAAGCAATATCTGTAGTGCACTCTTCTGTTAAACCTGCTATATTTAAGCTGAACCATTTTTATTATAAGAACAAGATGAAAATCAGTTCATCTTGATGCCACCATTCTTCTTTATCTACCTTTCACTTGTGATGGAACAGTATTTCTGGGAAATTTACATACTCCACCTATGGCCCCACTATTTGAGAGGTCTCTAGTTCCCATTGATCTCCATGTATTTTGCATCTTTAAACTATTTTGAATTAATGGGTAACATTTAAAGTATTACTCGGCAAAAGGCTGCATTTTTTGTAACAGACTCAAAGCACAATTTCCTCTCACTGAAAATAGCAAACCATTCTATGATGCATCCTCATAGAAGGTCTTGAAGGGTGTGGAAAAGAGTGAAACAAGGAGCAGCAGGAACACAAAGTTAAAGGATTACCACACACTCATAACTGAACATCATCCTACACACCACTATTATAATTTCCAATTGAAAAATTTCTGATGGAATAACATTAGTAACTTTTTGTAGCACTGGTTCATTCCTTCTGAGACACAATAACAGTAAAAAGCATAAGCACTTGACTGAAAAAACTCAGTCTTCAATTATTAGTTATCAACTTGACAATATCAACTGTCAAGTTTTATCTACCTATCTCTATAATTAGTTCATACCCATTCTATCAGCTTATTTCTAGGAAGTAATGTTAATTATACAAAATTACTAGAATAATTATGTGAAAATCTATAAAGGCATAAAGCAAAGAACTACACTTGGTCTGAACTCAACAGAATAAAATGTTAGCACTGCTCATTCTGCTCATTTTCTTGACAGGATTTTTTAATAGATGGAGAAGATTTGAATATTATTGCTGCTATAGTCACCTCTTTTGAATTTCATCATAATAGCAACACAGGAGCTAGGAACAATGGTAATACTGACCAGCTGGCAGAAAATAGTGGCCAGATAAAAAGGGAATGCTACTATTAGATTTACTCAGAAAATTCAATATACTGGAAAATAAGCTGCTAAGCAAATGCTCTACAGAAATTCTTCCATTATGCAAGAGGCGCTCATGAAATATTAAAAGTTTTATTTAAAAAGATTAATTATGTGTGTGTCTATAGCAGTTAATCAGATTTGTATAACTTGAGCTATATTTAATGAGATTAATTTTATTCTACTGGTCTGACATTATAGTAAGGAAAACACAAACAATATTAGGAAAAGAATAAAAGAGTATGGAATTATTTGAGAAAGAAAGTAGTAAAGCATTATTTTCTGACACAGTAGGTACAATACTTAAAAATATACAGTTGGCACAGAATGTACTACCAGGTTATTTACACATTCTTTTCCATCTGTTTAAAGTAAACTGTGATCAGTGCTGCAATTTACTTCCAATACAACTTCTGGCTTTTATTTGCAATGGTGCTTCCCAAAACTGAAGGAACGAGGGGCTAAATGCATATTTTGACATCTTCTCGGTGTCAAAAAGGCAATCAATTCAGAATGCTTATTTGATTTTGTTAAAGTTGACTCATGTCTTGATGAGAAGCACTGAAAAATCTTCAAATGTGGCCAGAAAATTCACTAAACAGAGAGAGTTAAAATTACGCAACAGAGAGTATAAACACATTGAAAACCATGCAGGTTTTGCAATCTAGGTATCTATAAAAGGAGAGAGCAAGCTAAAATCTATGCTATTCTATTTACAGCATCCCATGAAATTTTCAATATTCTGCAGATGAAGCTGAGGTCCTCTTCTGTAAGTTGCAAAGTAAAAGAATAAAAAATTGTGATCTCAGGAAGAATAAGGAGTCCGTTATGATCCAAGTATAAAATCACTGCCTTGTTAAGCAGGACTCATCAATACTTCTATCAAGGTCCTGAAGTGCACAGGCAAAGCAACTGCAGAACTTTCAACAGCTTGTTCCAAATTTCCTATTCCTTCATTGAACAAAAGGTCTCACTACATTTCAGAGACCTGTCAATGATTTTCTCACTATCTGCTCTTTATCAGCTAACAAAAAACTAAAACATTGGATCCTGTTTTATCTTTCTGATGATGATCCTTGACTGCCATAATTCTTCTTGCTGTTGATCTGATCTTGCATCAGCTATTTGATGTCTTCTGAGATTTTTTTAAGCAGGGAAGGGAAACCAACAAAATTATTTTCTTTTTTTTTTCAGAATTAAAAAAACATCCTCTTGGAGGTCTCACTGTAGATGCTAATAAAAGTATTTGGAATCTCTTCTAATTTATTTTTCCATTTCCTTCTCATCTTTTCAAGGAACACTAAAAAAAAACCAACACAAAATATGCATCTTTTTGTTGATGGGCTTCAGCTGTTGGGGAAAAGCTCAAGTTACCAGTCTCATTCCTCTGACCCAGATATCCCTTTCTAAATGAAAATATTCCAGCAATGAATTTGAAAAATGAACCAGACAAAACTGTGAACAGTTTGATAACAAACAAAACACCTCTTGTATGCACCTGTATTCAAAGCAGAGATGGTTGCTTCTGCCAGTCAGATAAAAGAAGCAGAGCTCAGAAAGCAAATTAAAAGACTTCATATAATGTKTTTATGAGTGGTCAGATGGTACAGCAACAAACAAAAAAGGAGCTAATTATAACAACGGCTGATGCAGAGGAGCAGTCAACATCAGCAGGCTTGAGCTAAAGCCCTTTTGTAGGTAAAAATCAAAACACTAATAATCAAGTGAGACAGGGGGATCACTGAATTTGGGCTGGTAGAAGGTGCTGATCACTTTGGAAAAATGTAGTGATAATAAAATGAGAGAGCTGATTGCAAGATGCAAGAAGATGAAAGGCACAGGAGCTGGCAGCAAATTCTCCCAAAAAAAGGCATTGAAGTTAGTCCAGTAGTTACCATTTGCTTGTATGCAATACAAAGTACAGGCTAAGGAACAGTCCCTCCATCTCTCTGAAGATACTCCTGTCAGAGTGAATGTGGTTTTTTTCTCCTTCTGAAATACATAAGTAATTTTTTTCACTAGTGTGACTGATGTGGGTAACAGAGATAAACTATTTAGCTGAGTGAAGACATAAGGACAAAGGAAAAAGGAAGCTAGTCTTACATCCTGAGGAGTCACTATTTAGAGTGAGATTATTTCTGACTGCTCATCCAAACTGATTCATCATCACAATGCATCAAAGGGCTTTTCAGTATCTACTTCCAATGTACTGCTGAAGAATATATACACTAAAAACAGCAGTAACAGGTAAATCAATTGAAACTAACTAAGTTTAATTTCCTGTAACCAGAACAGTTTAATCAAACATTTCCAAATATGCATGGAAAAAACCCCATCCTAAGCCATTAGAAACACATTCCAGCTCTTTTTGAGAGCACACTGAATAGATAATCAGTTATTCCTACTTCATTTCCTAACACCAGCTGTGTCATATTGGACTTAAATAACTGGGACAACAGAAAAACTGACATTTATGCTACCACTAACACAGTTGTAAAGGCATCGGATGTCTTTAAATACACTTTTAGATCAGAAAACTGGAACTTGCTTGTTTGTCCACAAAGCTAGATGAAAGAGTTCTGCTTTAGAATAAAAACAAAATTTCCTTGAAAAAAAATCTAGAAGTGTGACTATGGGCTGTACTAATACATATACATAGCTGCTGGTTTTCAGAAGTCTTCATGTGTTAGGACTAGATTGATTCAGACAGGATTGACTGAAAGGGTATTTTTTACATACAAAAGCTTTATCTAAATATCTAGTGTCCCAAAGACTCCTTAGTATGCAGCATTTTAACACTAAATTGATATGATTTCCATACACTTTGACAAATAATGTGAGTTGTGTGACTGATGCTGTAACAACCTCCTTGCTGCACAGAGAAAATCCTCAGAATGTCTGAGACAAATTTGGTCAGCTTTCCACATGTATCATAGAAAGATAAAATACAGAAGTGTCAAATCTATACACCAAAAGGAAAAGAAAACTTTTTTTAATAGTTTTGTCATGCATAAACCAACCATGCTCAATTTTATGAGAGGAAAAAAGTTTACATTCTTGTGACAAAGTTACTCAAAGATTTCAGACTAGGTACTTCTTCATATTTGAAATATGACATTGATTTTTTTCTCTCTATGCAATTATTCCAAAATAATTTTGACTAGTGGCAGTTAACTTAAATCTTAAASAAGAGCATCTTCACAGAACATTACAGATTAAGTTAAAAAATCAATTTAGCCTTTAGGCAAAGTGGCTAGTGAATATCTAACAATCAAGTAATGCATGCTTTTCAGTTCTACATATCCTTACAGTGCTTCTGTCCATTARTTAACCATTGATTTGAAAATGTCGATTTTCCTGATAATGGTTTTATGTGCAGTATGATCAACCTCATTAAATTCCTTTTATTTCACATGAACAAGTGGATCACAACTTCACATTTATTTAAACAAACCCAACTGAAAGTAGTATGCTGATTTTTCCTTCATTTTGTTCCCAAAGATTTTCAGTTGCTACTGTACAAGATATCTAGCCTGRTCTTTCCTAAGATGAAGTTTATAAGCTCTTTTTCAGTACAGTAAACAATATACAGTTGCAAGCAAAATAAACTTCCTTAATATCAGCAATATTTATGTTGTTTAACATGCCCTACAAAAGACCTATATGTAGAACACGGAAAGAATTTGCCATGGCCATTATAATGACAAATACAATGACCCTTATAAAGCTGAACTTGGTGCATCTCCTGTAGCTTTATCCACTGGTAAATTAGGAATGATATAAAACAATATAGTAAACTTTCAACTCCTGTATCATCTCCTGAAGCTAAACTCAGTGATGTAAAGAAGAAACAACAGAAAAGAAACTACTGAACTAAAAATTAACTTCACCTGAGAATGCTGGACAATTTCTGTACCTAATCTTTCAGCTTCACAGTCTATATATGGAGGGTGAAGTGGAAAGACAATTTATATACTCTCCCTCAAAACTGACCAACTGACTTCAATGACAGAAAATTAATATATAAAAAATCAAAAACCTAATAAAAAACATAGACAAGTACAGATACCCAAGTTAAAATATCAGTCGTAAATGCYAAATTCCAACACATCAGAAATCTAATACACTGCTAGATTTACCAACCTCGCACATAGTTTAAATAAATGTATTTAAAAACAAGAAATAGTATTACTTCATATACAGCCTACATTTTTCATAGTCTTACAAAATATTCTGCCACCTATTTAAATAGTGTTTAGAGCTCCCTGCTCAATAATCCTATTTATTGCTAAACACAGTAATTTCTAATGCATRTTTTGGCTGAAGAAGGTTTTATTAGCACAGTTTCTGATTTAGTGAGGTAATTAAGTGCATGACTACCTTTCAGTGCCTTGGCCTATTTCCCTATCATTAGTCATTTTTGGATTAACTTATTGCACTAGGGACTTTCAGAGAGAGATCTTGAACTTAGAAGACTACTAGGGGCACTCTAATACATATTCAGAATGGAGCTACCAAAACACATCAAATTGCTATGACAGACAGTATTCCACAATACCTATGACCTCATGGAAAAATGTGCATGCATGTAAGAACTGTCCAAAGCTGTGAAATCAGAGAGTAAGACATCTGCATGAGCACCTTGGGCATCTCTTAACTGAAGAAATCACTGAAGTGCCATATTATTAAATGGTAATGAATCACTTTTGTCGCAAAATGTCGTTGGAAAGATCATGGTTAACTGATAATAAAATAAAGCTGRTTTCTTAAATAGAAAGTCTTCCTCAGCTGTGTACATTTTATTATACTGCAATTTAAAAATCAAAACCTGGACTAATTCTAAAATGCGACACATGGATGAAATGCAGTTGAAAAGATGCTCTAACAACCACATGAGCCTGTTGATTAGTGAGCATCTACCCCATGCAAAGAACAACCCTACTTGGCATACTGCACATTGATTCCAACATTCACTTGAAAACAGGTAAGGAGGATGAGCAAGGTCACCAAGGTATAAATTACCTGCACACAGAGCACTGCCGCTGTGGCTGGAGAGCAGTGAACATCACGACCACAGAGTAGTTACGAGGTGGAGCCTTCACAAACCTTCGGAATTTATCTCCATTCATGCGGATGACTGAACGCCTCGAGCTCCACTCCATCAACTGTTCCACTTTCTCAGCCAAAAGATTCTGTAATTGAGGACAAGCATGAGGAATCCTTAAGCTTAAAATTTAAGTGCTTTGTACCTATATTCTGCCTTTACACTCTCCAAATTCCTCTGGACTCAAGATGGAAGTTATATATAGCTGTATATAGCAGAGTTTAGCTAATGGCATAATTTAGTCTTTCACGGAGTCCATGAGACTTTAAGCATTTAAAAGAATAACTCAATGTGGTCTGAAACAGAAAGAATACATAAAATAAAATCAAACAGGTCGCTACCAAAGACAAAGGAGTAGAGTAAGGATCACTGCCTAACTAGAAGTTACCAGTACAGCAATCATTTAACTTTCATTTAAAAAACTGAAGTTTTAGAGAACACAGCCTTATGTTGTATTTATTCTATTTAGTAAAAATCACAGCTGGATATTGTCAGTCACTAGAGTATAAAGATGAAAGAAAAATGTATCTACAAAGAGAGAGAAATAGTTACTATGTTTAGAATTTCCTACAAATATATCATACTGAATTTTAATTCATGCAAGTTTTATATTTTGTTAGAGACAAGACTGCACTGTCATATAAACTCATCTAGGTACCTTCCATTATGAGATCAATGTTTTAAGCTGATCTCAGGACTTCGAAGCTCAACATATTTTGATTGATTTCATTTATACCATTGTATAAGAAAAATCTGCTCATGTATTGTCTTTTGCTTGAAAGCATTCCATCACATGAATGATTTAAAAGCAAGGTATGAGACATACTAAAAGACAACCCTCTTATCTAACTATTCCTATGAAAATCTATTTAGGGTTTTGGTTTTTTTTTTATGAAGTAAATCTGCTTCCACACATGCTCAACAGAAAGAGTTTAGTTTCCTAAGCTACCTGGGTTCAGCAAGGTTGTACTGACCATGCTGTAGGTGGATTCCTCCATACAGCATATCAGGATTAATGCATCTATCTTGGTTTAAGTCTTTAGCTCCATGCTCACTGGCCCTGTGGAAGCTGCTTTATCAAATAAAAACTAAAAATAAGAGTGGAGGACACTGGAATATTACAACTCAGAACTAAGTGCTGAGAGAAAGTGAGGACAGAGAAGGGGGCAGACAGGAACAGAAAGTGAGGAAGGCACATCAAACAAAGAGGAAACTAACTTCAGAAAACTTGAAGATGCAAGAACTCTGTTTAAATACACACAAATTATTGAAAGAGTTTACAAACTGGTCAGGCTCCACTGGGGAGGGGTAGAAAAACTAGCTTAAAAAACCTATTGAAGTAGGGACACGCTCAGAAAAGAGAGCCTGATGACACATAAAAGCCAAACAGAATGTTTGTGTAAGAACAGCTTGTGTAAGAACAACTGAGCAAGGAGACAAGGTGGCTATTCTGAGAGTTTTTTAAAAAACCGAATAGAGTAGAAAAATTAGGTCATTTAGTAACATTTTAACAAATCAGTAATGCTATGAATGAGAGTAGAGATAGATATATGAGGGGAAGGAAGGAATGAACTGCAAGGATAAAGAAAAATTATATGTTGCCTGTCAGAAATTCCACCTTCAAAATTACCAGAGACCCCCTTAGGGGCTGTGCCCCCCTAGGACAGTTCATCACAGGTTTGAGTCCAAAAGAAGCTTTGATGAGTATGGATCATGAACAGTTCTGAAATACCTGCATTTACTTGACCCTACAAAAAAAAATCCTTTAAGTTTTTGTTCCTCTTCCTGTTCTGTACCAGAATTTAACTAGCCTTTGTAATCATGAATGTGAAGGAGAGATTACAACTCTGTTTATCATGAGAATATCAATGATTCAATTAAAACTATAATTTTTCTTCTTCTAAAAGACAGATGGTTTTGGTGGTTTTGCCTCAAGAAGATATTATATAAGTTCTTTTCTTTAAAAGATTGTAAGATTTCCTTCAATTAGCAGTGTCAGGATTAAATCTTTGTTCATTTCAAAAGATTCACTTTTTTTGCATCAGGCACTCCAGACAGTAATGCACAATAAAATACGAGGAGCTGAAAAGGATGGGAACTAGTACATTCAAAAGCTTTAATTATTCAAGCAAAAAGATAAACCAAGGAGAACTAATAAAAAGACATAACTTTTATATTAACAGGGGAATGATGCATAATATCCTACTTGGTAAAGAAAAACAAATACTTTTCAGATTAGGCCTTATTCAATGAAAAGAAACCCATGAAATAGCATTAAGGGTATGAAAGCAAAAGCATGATCTTAACAGAAAGAAAAGAAAAACAGGAGAGGGAAAAAATCCAGCTCTATTAGTGCTACATAATTTGCTTCTATAAAATACAGTTATATGGAAGAATCTTACTCAGAGAAGCCCCAATTCTAGTTTCACTTGGAAGCTAGTTGCCAATAAAAATTAGTCTTGATTCCATTAGATCCAGCCATGTGTATCACCACCTTTACATAGCTCTTGTGCAGTATTCACTATAATGTTCTCAACCACTTTTATCACTTCTTATTGGTTTTTCCTATATGCACAAGTAAAAAGCTAGTAAATGCACTATTTTTATATGTGTACTACACTAGGTAAAATCAAGCTACTATTTTAGGATTGTAGTTATTAGGTACAATGTATATACTTGCTTCACTGCATTCTGAAGAAAACTTTTTTTTTCAAATAGAAAGTTATGAAATAGACTGCAGATAATGTCTTGCCTCATAAAACATTCTGCTATAGGCTACACTTCCCTTAGGTAACTGACTGTACTTCAATATCCTACCAATGTTTTGTACACTTTATTTCAGAATATGTCTTTTGCAGAGTAATTAATAGAARAGACCTTGGGAATGAGATCTCTAGAATTCACAGTGCAGTCTTTCTGACTTGTAAGTCTTTAAAAAATATGAAGGTCTGATATTGGTTTTGTCTATTACAAAATATTTTCCCAATATATGCTACTGAGTAAGTTAGCAACCTTTTCCTCATTTAATAATGAAATCTGAGAAATAAAAGTTTGCATTTTAGCCATGCATTTTACTTTAAAGCTGAGTCTTAAGGAAATAAGGCACATTTTAAAATTCCACCTGTCTAATTCAGCTTTGGATTAAAAAGGCACCCACCTAACAGACACTACACTCAGAGAGTTGGTCAGTGTGTTAACTAACAGACAAGGGGCAGGGTAAAGTGTGTTTTATGTATACTGAAGCCAGCAGACCAGTCTTAAGGACTTGATAATTCAGAATCTAATTTGGATATTTTTGTAAGAAAATTTTTTTTTCAATATAGAGGTGTAGAAAACAGAAAAACATACTATTGAATAAAAGCATGAGCTCTACATCAGTCAAAAATTTTATCCAGTGCAAAAGACTGTCGAAAAGTGAAGAAAAATTGACAAAAAAACATGTAGAATGAAAAGGCAAAATTTTTTTATTACCCTTAGAAAAATAATCTACTAATATCCTAGAAAGCACTTTTAGAAAAGACAATCATCTATGCCAAATTTGTTTTGCTTTGAAGATATTGAAACCAAACATATTTTATTTCACCCTTTATTGTCCAACTATACAATCCATACATACAATTGTCAACAAAGTGAATTCTCATTAGGATTCTATACACTTACAAATTWTATTAACTTGCCTCTTTCCACCCCCTGGGAAAAGTCTTCTGCCAGAGAAAATATGGAAATAGGAGAGAGAGGCTAGAGCTAACAAAACACATGTTGTGATGACAGACACAACAACTGTTACTCAAATCCAGAAAACAAGGGACACTATCTCATTTTCACTCCAGATTTCCATTTTTCTGCTCCTTTACATAGTCTCTGCAAGTAAAGACTCTACATATATTTAAATCTATTAATTTACAGAATTCCTCTAAGCACTTACCAGATTTATGTGGATAACTGAAAGGGTTTTAGTTGAAACACTAAAGGGAAAAACACCCAAAAACAAACAAACAAAAAACCAAGAAACCCAAACCCTCAGTATGACAAAGGAAATTCTTCCCGTAAAAAAAACAACTCTGGGTGTGATCTTGCAAACAGCTACAAAAGGAACAACACATAACAGTCTGTAAAGGCACCAAGAACATTAAATCAATGAATGAAGAAGCAGTCATGTATCATTTACTTATTTTCATTAGCTGATGCCATAAGTAGAATATAAGAACATGCATGACTATGTGTGCAAACAAAATGAATGCTAATTTCTGTAAACAAACAGAACTACAAGATTACTTGCTGCTCCTACACTATGTTGTCGCAAGTGAAAATATATGGCACATCAACATTTTTACAAAACTAAATAACCCTTAAAAATCTGAGACAATTCAAAAGCCAGGAATTTTCTTACACAACAAGTAAAGCTGTTATTTTTTTAGAAAATGGGATTACTCCATAAAGCAATCACTCACAAAAATTGTCCTTGCTCTTGAAATAGTGATAGTCATTGGTATCTTTTCCTCAATCCTGTTAAGCAGATGATCACTCCCCACTGAAAAAAAAGCTGCTTGGGAAAACAATTCTAAAATATTCCTCTTTTACCCGTAAGGCTAGTAAATGATTTTCCCATTTGCAGTTTTCCCTATTATTGAGTCATGAAGGAAGCAAAAGGTAAATTTCATCTATTATAGATCTTGGTTTCCAGTGATGTGATGAAACAACCAAGCTACCTGCCAAAGAGCTAAGTGTGACAAGTTATGAAACTAAAGATCCCAGTAGGCCAAGCTTCTGGCATCTGCACCTGAAGCAATTCCCTGTTAGGGACTACTTCCCAGTGATCCCCCATATCTCCTCTCTGCTTCTTAACCCAACAGAGCTTGACACGTACAAGCCTTCCCTTTCATACTCTGTGACTAGCAGATTAGCTACTGAAAACACAGTTTTACTTATTCATTCTCCCAAGACACACTGCCTACAAGACTAAGCATAAACAACAAGGATCACCGTGTATACATGTGCTGCCTCACTTGACTTTTAATCTTTCTCGGCCACATATTTAAAATTTCTTTTGGTCCAAAAAAGACTGTTGTGTGCAGGGGGTACCAAACAACAAAAAACAAAATACCACACATATTTTCCTAAGTGCTGCTTGCTCTGTCTGTCCAGTGGATGTCCCTGATATTTTCAAAATATCTTCTTTAGACTTCCTTTCATTTACTTTGCCTTCTGTTAGAATAACATGACACAGGTAACCTAAGGCATAAGGGGTTATTGGAGAAAAGCAAAGAATTAAGTCCAATGATATTACTCAGTGATTCAATGTTCAAATTAAACTCCTCCCCTTTGAAAAACACCAGCTCTAACACTTTACATCTTTCAGGTTTCAGAAGTTTCAAGTTTTTCTGATGTAATAGGATCCTGAATACTGCTCAAAATGTGAACCCGGAAGGCTAAGACCTCAGCTTTAGAAAGACTGGGTCAAAAGCAGTAGCATGAGATTCCTATACAAGGAAAAGTATAAATTAGCTAGAGACTCAGTCTACTAATAACGCTGAAACATTGTTTATTACTGAGCCATTCCCCTTTCCTGATAAATTCCAATTCACTTCAGTACCTCAAATTTCAGTTTTTGTAGTGAAAGAAATAAAGAAAGGAAAGGAGTTTCTAATTAATTATTTGATACTACATTTGCTACTGGAGATGAGCTAAGTACAGATTTTGTTAGCTATTTCTAAAATGATGTTGCAAATTAAAAAAAAAAAAAGATGGCTTGACTTCCATGTTTCCTTTATGTGTATTTTAGCAAAACTAGCTAAGGCAGATTGAAAAACCACCCTAGATGAAAATTCTGATTTGTTTACTCAGGTGCATCAAATCCCCAAGAAATGCTAGCTCTGTACACAATTATTTCAGGACAAGACTCATTGTGGAAAAAAAACCAAACAACCAAACAAAAAGAAAACCACAAAACAAGGTTGTACTGATACTGCATGTAAACTATCTCATAAATCTATCTAATGCATGTAGCTTAAACTCCAATTTACTTTAACATCTCCCTTTTAGTCTTTAATTACACTAAGAAAAATAATACAGAGAAACTAATTGCACTAATAAACACATTTCACCAGTATGTTGTAAGAACAGTTAACTTCTCTAAAAATGTGTCTGATAAACATTCATAGATATGCAGTTACTGACCCCATTAAATTGGTGGCAGAAAGATGATGGATTCAACATTCAAAGTGTTCTTACAGGCATTCATTCTTCTGCTGTCCCTTGATCACCTGATGTCTGCATAAAAATGTAATTTATGCTACCAACATATCAGTATCCTCGAACATATGAAAATATTTTTATCATTTGTAAAACTCAACACACGATATATCATTTGTAAAACTCAACACACGATAATGGCATAAATTTAGATAATTTCATAAAATATTTCCTACACACTAAAAAGGGAGAAGATAGAAGGCTACTTTCCTGTATAGGTCTTCTAAACAAGATCTCAAATAGCTCATGGACTTGAAAGGTAATTTCTTTGATCTGTCTGCATCTTCACTCTTCTCTCTAATATTTTCTAAGCTAATCTAAAGATTAAGAAAGAAGAGAAAAAGATTTAAATATATTTCACTTTTGTCAAAATTTATTCTTTTCATATTAACGAAAGCACCACCAGCAGCTTTATCAAAAATACTTAGTCTCTATTCTGAACTTGTCTTTAAACAGGAATAGAAACTACGGGTCATGTCAAAGTTACAAACTATGATTTCTTGATTCACAACCCTAGGCCTAATGGAGAACTCCCGGATCACGTATCTTAATATTCCAGTGAGYAACACATTATTCTGCAGCCACACACTCATAAACTAATTCTTCTATTGAGAATGACTATCAGTACAGCAAATATTTTCTACTCTAATTTCTCTTCTGCAAGAAAAGAGAAGCATGAACTAATGCAAATATTACTAACCACTAAGATATACAGAAATCTGTCTGGATACTTTTTTTTCCTTCTCAGATTATTTATTTATTTACAGAAAGCCATTGCCCGAACATAATTGAGAAGCCATGTAAGCTGSCACAGTATGACTGACTTAATATTATGCTCCATTGACTCAAAGTCATTTAGCTGTGACTGAGGATTTGCTTTTTGGAATGAGACGCTGATTTTCATCTTTATGTAAAATGCCTACATTGTGGCATAGGACCTAAAAAATGTCCTTTTAAGGCTGAGTAGCTAAATGAACAGAGAAGCAAAACTACCGTGKTTTTTTTGTTTCTTTTTTTAAATTTTTATTATTTTAGCCCATAAGTTGTCTTATTAGCAGAATCAGAAAAATCTGGTTAATTTCCTATTACATGAAGCTGTCGTTTTCTGAACATTATAAAAGCATTAACATTAATATTTTTATACTGTGTAAGATGCAACACTGAAAATAACTGCCATAATGGCTTACATGGATGTATTTTGTCCAGCTGATTTTACAAAGATCATCAATTTCCAAGAGTACAATCAAAAATTGACAATTTATTTCAAAATACAAGAAATTTATCCTGTTTTCTATTTAACACTTTTCAAAATTTTCACAATTTGTCACAAACTTTACAGTAACTTACATTCATTTAAAGATAAAGTTCATCTGCTTTAAACAAAGCCTATAAGATCAACAATATGAATTACAGAGCAAGACACTAGTACTGTAAACAAGAGCACAACTAATTTCAGGAAAGATAATACCTACTGTATTGCATTAAATAAACAAAAGTTAAATAGTTTAAGTTTTATAGAAATAAGCCTAGGTAYGATTCCTTACACAACAGCAGGCTTTTCACTTAGAATTTTATTTTACTTTTTTTTCTTTATAAGCATGGAAGTAATTCATTACATAATGAGAAATATCAAATAGTTGAATTATGAATTAGAGAAAAGATTCTACAACAAAAGCACCACCTAAACCTCAAAGTACATTTTGCTTAGGTCACCTTTATACTGGAAGGATATTAGTCTCAGGAGAGCATAATATAGGACATCCAGGATGATTCCAGGAGTGCTTGTTATACACAAAAGCTAAAAAAGCTCCATTTACTCTCAGTGGAAAACAATTCAGGGTGACCTAGCAAAAATATTGCTAAAGTTCTTAAAGATGGGAAGAAATCTTTAGCTAAATATTAAAATTGTGCACAAAATGTTAAAACTAATTCTGCATATGTATTTCTATTCATTAAGATCAAACTCCTAATTCTAAATTACTATATTTTTTTTTCAATATTCAGAACCTTCAGATTCCTGGGAATTGGATTCAGCCATACCTTCAAGAGTGCTAAGTTTATGATTTTTATGCAGATACTTCAAGTTAACTCTATGCACAATTACTATTTCACAAATCAAAACTCTTTCTAAATCCACAAACACATCTCAAAGCTGCAGATTATCAAGATGTTTAATATCAACTTCTTTGGCCTGCCATTTTCAAATATTTCTGATTTTTAGGTAAAATTAAACTTAACTAAGTCAGCATTTTAAACTAGTTGCTATTTAGATTGTCATTTTTAGTTTCTGGACCACAAGGAGTTGGTTTTTTGTTTTGTTAAGTTCAGCTTTCTGCAAGAGTCATSTCAGAGCATTCAATTTACAGTGAGTGAACTACTGAAAGCCAATCAGGAACGAATATAATACTTTGTGTGCCTCTCCCTTGCTACAAAGAATATTGACTTCTCAACACATTATTAACATTGTATTTATGTTTAAAAATAAGTAACTCTTCACTTTTGCAGCATTTGCTGAAATCAGCAGGCAGCCTTATTTAACCTAGATCATTTGAAGAAATTGTATTTCTCTACTAAAAGCAAAGGTTTGACACCACAGATACTTCTCCTCTGTTTTCTTCATTCTAAAACTAGAGTCCAGTGTCTTTGAAAATGTGAAAATGAGTTCTTTTTTTTACTCTCAAGCACTGTATGTGAAGTTGAATGTTCTACATACAGTGCTATATAACCAGCTGTTCCCTCTGAATTTTATCACGAAATATCTTTGCCGGCTGAATCTCTTACACTATTAAAAAAATGTTACAGAGTAAGCCATAGGAACCTGATAAGGCAGGATCAGGTTAATCATATACTAGTTTTGTACACACCAGAGCATGTAGCTCTAGTACCCCATTTTACACGTACCCCAAATTACATGCTGCCCTGGGAAAAATTCAAATAACTTCTGCAGTATGTTCCTTAGGAAAAACAAACAAACAAACCCAAAACCAAATAAAAATCAGAAAAAAAAATAAAACCCCAAAACAAGTAACAACAAAACCCAAATAAAACAAGCAGCTACCCCTAACCCCTGCACAACTCTTGACAATGCTCAGTCATCTTCACAGTACAGAAGTGTTGACTGATGTTCGGATGGAACCTTTAGTGTTTCATTTTGTGCCCACTGCCTCCAGGCCTGTCACTGGGCACCAAGGATTCTGGCTCTCATCTTTACCCTTCAGGTATTTATTTGCATCAATATAACTCCTCCTGAACCTTTGCTTTTCTAGGATAAACATTCCCAACTCTCTCAGCCCTTCCTCAGAATATTTTAAACTTCAGAACATTAGGAGGAAAGCCCGATATTTAAAGGATGTGCATGAAAAGACATCACTTTACTGAAGAGTGGTTCCATCCTATTTTTTTTCTCATTAATGTAAAGCAAGTTCTTCTTTACAGAGCAGGTAGCATCTAGAGAAAAGGTGACTCGGACAGACACCAACAAAACTGTTCCTTTGTTCAAAGCGTATTTATTCCCTGTTTCACAATAAAGTAACTCACAAACTGAACTGCTGTTGAAATACTGCCAATCATATTTCCCTTTCTATCCCTTACTGGCTATTTCCCTGCATATTTTTGGAATGATAAGATTTTATGTTGAAAGCTGATAAAGTAATGATGACAGTAACTTCACAAAGAGGTAATTCACCTCAGAAATCTGAGGTTGCCTTGACTTTGGTGGAATGCTAACAATAAATCACAGTTTGAAAGGGGTCAAAAAGCCAGAAGAGCAACAAAAGTTCAGGATATTACTGGATTTTYTCCCCCAAAAAATTAAAAAATTAAATAGAATCTGGATTGTCTTTGCTCTCTGTAAACAGGCATGCTAGAGAGACATTTTACAAAGTCATTGATAACTCAGCTCCCTTCTCTGTGGAACCACATAGAGACTAATCCCTCAAAGCCCTTAAGCACTGTGCTACACTGAAGAATTACCCAGACAACCAAACCACGGCTAATGCTAAAAAAAAAATCTTTCTTCCTCTTCTTCACTTTTCTGTGTTATTCCAAACATCAGGTTAAAATACAGATGCTGTATTTCCAGTCCCTGGAAGTACAAAACAGATGACTAAACTGTACAATAGAAAGAAGTTTTATTGAAAAAAATATCTTATGAAAGGCTAGCTAGGGAAAATATCAAGAATTTAAAGTGCATTAGATTATAAAGGAAGACTGGGAAGGGGCAGCAGCAGCTCCTGTTAAAAGAAAGAAGTTAAGGACAAACCAATTCAACATTTGAAATGTAAAATGCAGAGTAAATACAGAATAAATCAGAGAAGATTTGGTTCTATGAGTGAAAACATACCGAATGAAAGGGCAGAAATTAAATTGTTTCAAGGCACATAAGCACTGTTTGGTAATCAGAAATATAACTGCTTGAACAGGAAAACAATGAGACCTCAAACAAGCATACTGAAATAATTTTGACAGAATTTCCTTAAGAATAATGCTTTTAAAAAAAAAAAATGCTCCAACAAGGAATACAAGAGTACTTCAAATTCCTTTGTTACTATACAACTCACATTTAAAATGAGAGTATATAACATGAAAGAATTTTAGAAGAAGCTAAGTGACCTTTAACAAAATCAACAAATCACCAGAGTTCTCCATACAAGCAAAGAACAAATGGTTAACTTCATACAGAGAATACATAAAGCATCTAGTTGAAAAATATTCTGGGAATGAGTACTCTGGCTTCTTCATCTTCCAAAACATTAAAAAAAACCCCAAAACACAATCAAACAAAACAAAAAATAACAATCAAAAAACCAAACCAAAGAAAACACAAAAACCAGCAACAACAAAAATGCCAAAACCCCAAAGTCAACACATAGGCAGACATCACGAATTTGTCTTTTTGGTATTACTGAGAGAATTGTCAAGCACCTGCTTCTTATTGGCACCTTAATACAAAAGGTTATCTTGCTGATTAGTACACTGGGAAGCTAAAAAACAGAATTAAATTTCTCACTTGCCTCTTCACAGCAAGTGAATTAAGAGAGAAATGTCAGAGGAAAGATGTGGTGATGATAAGTAATTAACACTTTCTGTCTTGTGACAAGGCAGTTAGGTACTTTCAGAAATAAGATATCTAACTATGCACAAACTAGTCTGCGTGAAATTAAAGAATTTTAAAAATTATGACCAAAAATTGCAGACAAAATAATTAATCTTTAGAGTGGAAAAAGTTGTTACTGCCAAAGGCACTGGAACATCTTGTGATACCTAGCACAGATACAAGTTTTACTTCCTCCTTAAAATTCCACGTGTTCTTTAGGTTTTACCCATTAACCCAAGTACCCATAGGATTAAACCTCCTAGGGTAGAAAAGAAATCAATATTATGCAAAATATTATTACTATCCTCACTAAAAAAAAAATTATAACTCCAGACTTGGCTAATAGAAGACCTATCAGGGTTAAAAACAATTACAGATTTAGAACAAAGCAAAACAAACAACAACAACAACTTACCACCCAAACAAAAATAAAAAACCCTCTTAGATTATTCTTTTGCTAAAGAGTAACGTAACTTCAAGACCTAAACCAGTCAAGAAATAATAAGCYTCAATTCTGTAAAAGACCAAGTAGAGATCTATGATTATTCTGCATCTAAAATTTAGGTAAACAAAAAGAATACTTGCACTTTTTAAAAGTAGGGTGCTTAAGGACAGAGAAAAAATAGAGTGAAAAAAATTATTTGGTGGTTTGTTTTTGGTGGTTGATTTTAAGGAGTCTGTTGATACAGAATAATGAAAAATATAAAGGAGAAAGGAAACATGATTATAAAATTTAATATTCCACTGACCTACCCTAGAGCTTTGCTTTGAAAACAATCAGAATAATAAATCTGAGAAGCACATTCCCTATTTTTTCCCAGGTGAAAAAGAGACACTTTTCCTAATTTTCCTGAGAATCACTTTTCCTGATTAACTTAATGCACATAGATATGTTCTGAAGTGCTCTTTACATCCCAAGTCCTTCATCTTAGGAATATAACAAAGGCAGTACCAGCTCAGGCCACAAGTCAGCCTAGTTCATGCGCAATAGTTGATTCCCACAGAACTTAGGTACTTTCCAAACATATTAGATGTACTAGTAAATATCTTCCCAACCTTCATCATTTGCATCTCAAAGACATGCTGAGGTAGAAAATTTTTGTATTTAAAATAACTCCACAAAAAATTACCACTGAAAAATTACTTAAGTCAAAGGCTACATAATCTTTAAAAGGTAAACAATTCATATGTGAATAAAATTTGCAAGCATTCTTGTCCCGTCTTGGTTTAAAGCTAGCTGAAAAAGATTCAACATAGCTAATTTAACATATTATCCTATATTTAAATATTCTAGTTTTGATGTCTGCATTCTTTAAGGTCAGTATTAGACACTAGTTAAGCACACCACCTTCCAGCTCCCCCCCTCTCAACTCCCACTCAATCTAGATTTTGAAGTCAGTTTGGCAAATAAAAAAATGTATCTCAGAAATGCTTACTTATAGCCTGGGGAATAAACAGAAATAGTTTCCCTACAAAAAGTTTTCCTTATTGAGCGTGTCCATACKCCACTTACTCCCATGGAACTCTAAGACAGCCACTTCCCTAGTTCCCTTACAAATGCTGCAACAGTAGCCATAATGAAGAAATAACAAAGTTTGCCAGTTAGAAGAAAGGATACATTGCCAGTACTGTTTTTTACAGTAGCACAATGGTCTAAGCTAAAGCAGGTGCTATTGGAAGGAAAACTCAGGAAAACTGAAACAGTAACTGACCCAAAAGCACAGAATGGTTCTGATCTGTTCACTTCCCAATTTAACAAGACAAAATCATTTACAGAGATAACCTAAGAGGCATGTTAACTAGCGAAAGATCAACTGAGAAAAAATCTTTAATAAGCTTACACCCCTCCTGCTACCTGAAGTAGAGTAAGAGGGAGGATCTTCTGATAGATAAAGAATAATTGCTATTGAGAGGAAGATTAGATAGCTCTGAAACCAATTGTAAGTGATAAGTAAGTGCAAAGCACATCAATATGCTTAGCAACAGAATTGGTGAATATTCATGGAACATGCAAGAACAAACAGTAAATCACCTCATTACAAGGAAAAATGCCAATCAGGAATATTGACATTGGTTGCACCACTTTAAATATAATCAGTCTGGGAGATTTTCATCACAGAAACTTCTTGTAGTCTTAAAAACATGACAGAGAAAAAGCATATAGTACTTAACAATTCATTCCAGTTTTCGTCTGGCACAATTTACACTCCATGTTGTTCAAGGGAGTCAGGGTTTCACAGTTCAAAAACTGGACATTAAAAAAAATACAATTTCTACAGAACTGTGCCATTCATTCTGTCAAAATTTCCTTTTCTGTGCATTATATATGTGCACGTGCTTAACTAAAATACTCAATGTACACAATTAGGTTGCCCCCTCTATATTTAGAAGAAAACAGCTATGAAAAACTCTTATTCTGACAAGCCTAAAGATGACTAAAGTAATAGGAATTACATTCAGGTTCAAGAAATTCACTGCAGACATTTCAACTCCTCCCTGAATATTCCGTGAAATAATGCATCAGTGACCACAGGGAGGAGAAAGCATCACCAGAAATTAGATGCAATTACTGCCCTAATCCCTACAGACACAAAGACTGAAAATACACTTTATCTCCATTTGACAGAAACCTATCCTTTTACAAGAACACAACATGATTTGCTATAAAGTTTTAGGTCTGAATCACATTTAAAAATAAGTATGAGGCATTACTTTCCAATTTATTTTGCTGGTACACAAGTCCTTATCTCCCACTCCAAGAATGTAACTGAACTGAATTKAATTTACTCTGCAAAACAACGTATATAGGACACAATAAATACAAATACCAAAAAAAAAGAATTAAAAATAACACAGTTAAATATTCTGCATTATGTATACACATGGACTTACATATACACTGGAACTGGATGATATTAACCAAGAACACAAATGGGCTGGTTTATACACACACTCCAACTTGACTGAAATAATGCGACTGCCTAAGTAACTTACTATTAGTTTGGCTCACTGGCTTTGGCCAAATACCCGATAATTTATTTCTGAGGCACACAGAAGAGACCATATTTTTTTCTGAAAAAGTACTTCTTTGTCAAAAACTAACAAAATGAGTGGTTCAAAAGACAAATAAGAATGCAGAAAGGCAAGTATTTAAATATTTCATAATCTTTACATGGCTTGTGAGCCAGATGGCTTTTTACCAACTGCTTGTAAAAGGGGCTGGGAAAAAAAATCTGTAGCATGACTAAGTAAATTTGCAGATACACAGTTCTGTCTTCAGGATAAGTTACTAGAATTTGTAACACTAAAATAAAGCTTCMTATTTGTACAAAATCAAATACTCTGTTTGAGACACATTAACAGTTCCCATTTAGAACAGAGTTAACCAATGAGAAAAATTAATTCTCCTGGTACTTCTGTTAAAGGCATTTAAACAGACCAACAGAGAGAAGTAGCAATATCCAAAAATAAAGCAGTTTTCAGACAACTGAAACTCAAAATTTCAATGAATACAAGAAGTTTCAGGAAAGGTTATATTTTAAAAACATTAATGCAAGAAGGCAATGCTTTCAGAGAGCCTGCAGGTTTTAAAGGAAAATTATCCTAGAGAGAAATCAGTTCCTCAATAAACTGTMCAAACCCCTTAGAGCAAGCTCCACTATCCGCTGATCTTTCCTCACAGTCCATACTACAGCTCCTTTTTCACTTTATACCTTTTTCAACACCCACTGTCAGGAAAATATCCACTTTTTCCATGGATATTAATGTGAATAAAGAGAGGTAAGTACTATTGACTTACTGATAGCAGACTGGGCCACCAGAACTGTTGGAGCAGAATCCAAAATGGAAAAGAAATTGAATTTCTTCTTGTAGGAAGATTTCCAGGAGATATTCTAAAAGGGGCACAGGATCAACAATGATATGGGGAGAAAAGCAGACCTGGAAAATGGTCAAGGGCTATAAGGACAAAAGATGCAAGCTTCTGCCATGTGTACAGCATATGGCTGAAGAGTGTACTCTAGTATGTGTTATAAAGCTGAAAGAAGCAGGAAGTTACATTCAAAGTGTTAAACAAAAGCCTACAACGGAATCCATGACAACTGTACTGAACTCACAATTAAATGCAACCTTCGAACTGCAGAACAATATATTTCCTTGATATTACTGAAACAGAATTTATAGGCCAAAATACATTGTTCATCATTCAAGTATAATATTATAGTTCCACTTACATTGAACCAGATGTGCAAAGGAATTGTTCTTTTGGTATTGTCGTTATTTATGTAATGAGAGCACTAAGAAATCCTAAGCAAGGAGCAGAATTTAATTGTGTGTTACTGGAGAAGTACCTTAGAGACAGTTCTGGTCCCTAAGAGTTTGAAAGCTTCAAGTCAAAGGAGACAAAACACATGTCATTTGCTTATTTATATATTTCTACACACAGAATACAAGAGATCAATGAAGACCATGGATTAACATGGTCCACAGTTGCTTTGCCACATTTTTTGTCTAACCACAGACAMGATTTTAGAAACTTGACAGCAAAATGGACTCAAAGAGTGATTTTCAAAAACCAGTTTTTGCAGTGCTTTGTGATTAGCTGTTTCAATAGGAAAATATTAAAAAAATTAATCCAGACATACTTGTCTTTAAGATTTAAATCAATGGACAACAAAGAAGATGCAGGATAATGAAGAGCAAGAAGTTGATACAAAAGATTGCTTACACACAGAAAGGATAAAATAAAATATCTTTGGTAACTTTTGTTTACTATTCATAGTTGCAGAAAAAAATGATATGTAATCTGTCACATATACTGATGGACTAGGGCTAGAAAATAAATAGAAGACAGATGTGGTAAGTAAAACAATGCCATTTTTGCAAGTTTTCAAAGCAGCCATTGCCTTAATATTCATTAACTGTAGAGAATCTTTATTTTATCCCCGAAGCCCTAATTATTGTGAACCCACACTGTCATCTACATTTTTTTGCAAGACTGCATCCTCTCCCTTTTCAGAAAACTTAATTAAATCTTTAATAAGCCAGTATAAATGTAAAGGATGTGGAAAACATAATATCACCTTATGCATATTTATTACATTTCTGCAAACCCTAAAGCATTTCTCCCCAAATTAATGGTATGGAAAAAATTGATTTTAGTTTACCTACCAATTTCTTTTCTTSCAATAATTCCATCTGTTAGTTCTCATGGCAGGGACCTTGGTACTAAGGAGCATCTGAATATAGTTTGCAGAAGTTGGTATCAAGCCCACAGCTCATCACTTCCTCAGGTAATTTATTAAAATAATGCTGTTTTCATCATTGTGTGAAATTAAGCATGAAATCTACCCACTCTCGGCAAGTGGACAGCCTTATTTTCATATGCTTGCACAAACTGCAGCATAAAATGCAGTTTAAGATCATCAAGGAAGTTACCAATGACATTCTAGTGGTTTTACCATGATATAAATATGAATTATGGCATTGAAAATGGTGATAGTATAAGTGYAATTCCTAAAAATACTTACTCCAACACAGTCACTTCAGGTAACTCATCAGACCTCTCTGATAAGCAAAGATCCTAAGACAGATACGACAGATCACTGAACTACATRCATGCAAATAACTTCTCCTAAGAACAAACACTACTGTCAAATAATATTAGCATATTTAAGCCATCCAGGAGACAAGGGAGGACAAAACAACGTTCAAATGTYCCAAAGAATTGAAAAAGTGCACTAGTTTTGGAGAAATTACATGAGCTCTAAAAAAAAAAAATAAATTAATCTTAATTCCAACTTTGAAGCTTGTGATGAAAACCCTATAAATTAATTGATTGATTAGACATCTGCACACTGTTGATTTCCTCTGGTTGTGGAAAATTTAACAGCTATCAAAGCAYGACTTGCATTATTCATCTGATCTAAGTTTGAGATCTACAAATGGCATTTAYAATGTCAGCACCAAATTTCAGTGATGAGCACTCTGATAAAACATTTGGCTAATATTCTAAAAAACTATATTCAACCACCTTTCAACTACTCAAAGCCCAGTGATTAACAAGACAGTGGATCTAGCCTATCACTCTGCAGGGCATGTTTTGTTTATTAGCAGTGATATAAGAAATGGTTATCATTACCTATTGATGGCCTATCCCATGCCAGTATGATAAGCATATGCAATAATATAATTGGCTAATTACTTCCTCATTTCTTCATTCAAATATTACTCTCTCCTCACCAGCTTAGAATTGGTATTCATTTTCCAATGGCTGCCATTCTCCCCTCATCCCCCCTCATCCCACTATTCCAGGATGGTCTTGTAGAAGTGACCTTCACACTTTGTTCCCAAGCACATAGAGCAATCAGGTGGGTGAGTACAGCATAGAGAAATACTGCACCATTGGTTTTTAATCACAGGAAATAGCCCATGTCATGCATACACCGACTTGTCTCTATCCAAATGACTGATGGAAGATGACCAATGTATTAGACTGAAAAAAGACTTCTAGAATCATCTCATTCAAAAAAATTTATATTAAATAAGAATCTCTTATCAATTACTTCAAGATCAAATGAGTACTCACTGCAACACCAYTGCTTTTATCAAGACGTAATATAGTTTCAATTAAAATGGTTTTAAAAATCATACATTCTTGATACTTAAAATTGTTTTTACAATTTTAAATGTTGTGGAGGTCATCCTCAAATCATAGTTAAATTCAGGAGTTTCCACGGACTGCTGACAGTATTGTCCAGTAGAGTTTATAAAGTCTACAAGGATGGAGATTCTGCAACTTCTACAGATATCCTCTTCATTATTAATTATTTTTCCCTTTAATTTCCACTGAAAATATCCTTCTTCCTGCACCTTCTGGCTGTCTCTGTCATTTCACTATGCAAATTACTAGATTATGAATAACACACCCATTCCTTGTGTTTCTTGGAAAAAAAACGGAAGAAAAAAATTAAGAGCTCTGATTTTCATCAATTCAGAAACTGCATGATTTTCAGATTCATAGTTATCCACAGAAGGGAAGAATCCCGATTCAAACATGTACAATATAAAACTTACACAATCTGAAAAATTGATTAAGTTTGATATGTCATATCAGCCACRTGTGTGCACAGGAAGAACCAAATGTGTTTATCGTAATAGTAACATACAAGTCCACTTCTGAAAATTTAAATCTCTTCTAAGTCAAACAGGTCTTGTCCAATTCAAAGGCCAAATAATCAGAGCTTTCCTTCTAGGTCAATGTTWCGTAATTACTCTCAGTCCCAGAAAGCTGAAACTGCCTGCATTCATTGTCTAACACCATCATCAATAAAAGATCCAGATATCAACCCAATTATCATTAAAGTAGTATGTGCTTCAGTAAGAGAAAGGGCTCCTAAGCATCTGCAGTACAGAGGTCAATATTTGGGAGAATCTTAGTGCAGTATACAGTGGGAAAAGGAGAATGTTACTCTTAAGAATGATGACCCACTGTGAGGAACATGTTTCCATACTACACTGATTAAGATGT
Organism: Cardinalis cardinalis; assembly: GCA_014549065.1. Lineage (NCBI taxonomy): Eukaryota > Metazoa > Chordata > Aves > Passeriformes > Cardinalidae > Cardinalis > Cardinalis cardinalis. Next base: position 2,211,467 of record JACDOX010000073.1, read on the forward strand.
AAACAAACCCCCACACAGAGATGGTAAAAACATTATTGCAATCCAATTTGTGCATGGCAAAATATAGGTCTGATTACATAATAAGTTTGAATATAAATGATTTGGCAGCTTCACTTCATTCAATATTCATGGTTAAGAGATGGAAAAAAAAAACTACTTCAGGCCAGAAGTGATTCCTGTAAAAGAACAAATTAACTATGAAGCAAGGTAGCTGTAAAGCCTTTTGAACAGTAACTCTATTCAGAAGTATGTCAAATGGACAACACTGCTCTAGATASTAGGAGAGATGAAAAGTACTCGCTTTCTTTGACAGCAAAATACCTGGCAAAGATGAAGATTAATAAAATGAAAAGGCATGAGCTGTAAGACTTGTCAATCCTCTCTCGATGCAGTTGTAACTACAGATGTAGATTCCTTAACAGCATCATTCTGTAAAGCATGGAAAGAGATATGCAAGACCTAGGACTGACAAACTACTCATGACTGAGCATTCCTCATGGAGAGATCCATTAGTGGAAAATATTAGGCTCAAGAAAACCAGAACTGAAAACAGTGGAAGGGTGGAAGATTACAGGCTGGTGAGCAGATAACGCTTCCCCTCTCTGGGTACCCATTTGCAGATGTCCTTAGGAAAAAAAAAAATACTGGATTAGGTGAACTCTGACTGAATGAGTTAAGCCATTCTTACCCATCTTATATTGAGATCCTAGATGATTTGATGTTATAAAATATTCAAAGCATAAAGTAGTTTTAAACCACTGCTCAGAAAGGAATTCAAAAAGAAAATATATTTTCTGGTTATCACAACATGGCACACTGTTTCCTGTTCTGGGAAGAGATATCATCTGAACCATTTTCATGCAACAGAACACAGCAACAGGACAAAAATCACTTCTATAAGGGCTCCTGTCAATAGACGGATCATAAGAGAGGCAACGAGAAGAGCTTAATGAATGAGAATCATCCCTTTTATATATTAGAGCAGAGAGTAATCATGATGAGATCAGAATCCATTACTAGCTTTATGTACTTCAGGGAACTGCAATAAGGACTGAAGCAGGAAAAATAAAAGCATTTAAAAGAGATCATATTTGTTTTGATAGAATTTCACACCATGTCATCCCATTTTTCTTCTCCAAGAGTAGCAAAGTACAAAGAATTTATAGAGCTAATTCATGCAGCCTAGTTTGAATTTTCAGGGAAGAAATGCAAACTTAAACCTTACAACTCACAATGAAGACCTCCAAGCCAAAAGCAAGGAACTTATTAAATCTCAAAGACAAAAGAAGGTCACAGACAAAAAGAATCATGATGAGTCTCTGGAGTCTCTGAGAACTACTACACTTTATGCCATGATTAGAAAAATCAGGTCCAACAGAATAACAATCTGTGTTGAATATCTGTAAAACTGAACGTCCTTTAGTATCTTATGGTTAGAAATAGTAATTGGGGTATCTGAAGGATTTATCCTTGTTGTTACTTTGCAGTGCTTGGAAACACAAGGAAAACACATGACACTTAAGTATATGCTAACAATTAGAACAGTATCAGTAGAAATTTCCACAGAGAAAACCTGGATCACATGAAATAGCAACTGAGTATTTTCTTCTGCAGTGTGAACTGCAAGATAACTTTCTAAAACAATGACTTACCAACCTGGAAACAAATGAATGATTGATTCAAGAGCAAGTTTAAAAAGTTAAAAGCTGAAAAATAAATAATAAAAAAGGGATTCTTAAATTTCTATCTTTACTTGCAAAGGTAGACCTGGAAGGAAAGCTGACACAAGGCAAATAACTGAATTAAGAACGAATACAGCATTCAGTCAAATCAGCAATAGGGAGAAACTCAAATTGTGGCTGAAATAGGCTGATGGCAACTAGGAGGAAGAAGAAAATCGTATGACCTACTCTTTCTTGAGTGCTGTCAACTGAGTCCATTTGGGTCCTGACAGGATATACTTGTATAAATACCAGCACTAMATGTGAACATGGTCTCTGATTTTAGAATAAATCACACAGATCAGAAGGTAAGAGAAAACGTAAGTACCAAATAATGAAATCAAACCCTTGATTCCTTTCCACACTTTTCTCCAGATATTATAGTGATTACAGGTGTGCTTTCTGCTCCCACTCCAAAGAAATCCAGAGGGTTTTACAGGAAAGAACAACAGAAAAATTTCTAAAAATACAGATCTTCAGAGACATCAAAATTTTACTCAACCTACTTTTTTGCATTTCATTTATCTCTCTCCTTAGAGGAGAGCAAAATCTGACAATCTATCTTAGAACAACAGATATAAAACAGATTGTGGGAATACTTTTAAAATCCATCTGTACACACCAAGAAGAGTAGAATACCGAAAAGAAGAGAAAATTTTAAAATAGCAACATTCTTGAGAAGAATGTTGTAAATATTGTAGAAAAGATGAAACTAACGGCTAWAAGGAAAAATATCTAGATAATCACAGAAGTGTGACACTAATTCAGAAGCATGATTACAAAAACATACAAAGGAAAACCATTATATGAGGAAGAAGTAGAATCACTGGGAGCTGCAACAGGACTAAGACTGGAAGAAAAAGAATGCAGTATCACACTGAAGGCAAGAAATATACAACCTTAACACAGGAAGTGAATGTAGGCAGTCTGAAATTTGGCCTTTGAACAGACTAGAGAACAATTTTTGGCAGAAAATACATGCATAACTTTCCCCAGGGCAGCCACAAATGTTCCAGGATGAAGTCTGCTCTTTGAGTTGAGCAGGCTTTAAGTTTGCATCAATACATGTGAATATTCTATTTCTAGAGAAAATAGAAAAAGCTAAGATAATAACAAAAGCTAGAAAAATAGGAATTAAATTATAAGAATCAATCCACACACAAACAAAAAAAAAAMCATCTGGGACATAGGAAGGAAACAAGGAGACTTTTAGGTTAAACAGAATATGAGCATAGTCACAGGAAGAATAAAAGTAACTTTTCCTGTCCCAAGTGGAATTTGTAGCTGGTGAATCTGCATTTTATAAAAACCCACAGGGTTTGGAAAACAAGTTATACCTTGAAAAACAAGAGAAAAAAAAAACAGGTGAAAAAGGCAATGAAAAACTGTATTAGAAGACGACTACAATTGTCAAAAATCTGCAGAATCCCTATCAGAGGAAGGATACAAGATTATAAGAGACAAATCTACTATTATGTTTCTTCTTTATAAGCATTATGGCTAGAGCTGCATAGAATTAGAAAAATATGCACTCTTGCATCCACACTTTTTCAAGACCATATCATGCTGGCATTGTCAAAGTTTTAAAAGACACCAGGGAAACTGGGGTTTTTTGACCATGTGCAACCATAAATATTTGATGGACTTCTATTATACATTCAGTTTGTTCTGCCTTTAGAAAATATCATAACACACAGAACTCAATTTTATTAATCCTTTTAAGTCTAACAGACTTTTGCAGATTGACAAAACCTATCACAAGCATTTACAGCACTTTTTTCCAAAAATTAAATTTACTAAATTTGACACATTATTTGCTACTAAGAAAGGCACAGAGCACATAAAGACCACTACTTTTCCAAGAATTGAAAATAATTTGTGTTGCCATACCTCAGAAATAACAACAAAAAAAAGAGAAAAGAAAAAAAAAAGGAAAAAGCAATGTATACTCTGTTCTTTGCTATGAAACGAAAAAAGCAAGAAAAAAGGGAAGTATCATCCTTTACAGTTTATAAAATGGACAAGCAACCAAAGAAGCTACACAGGAAACACGTTACATATCTTACAATTGAATTCAAATACCTGAAGTCTGCAGATGACTTCAGCATTAGGGGCAGTCCTCTCCATGTTTCTCTCTCAAGCTGAAAAGGTAAGAAAGCTAATTTCTTTCTTCTACAAGGACTTCAGAAAGTAGTACTGTGTTTCATTGCTTCACATGAAATTAATGAAAGTCCACTTTGGTTTCAAAGTCAACTCTTCCAATATTTTTTTTCTCCCTAATATCAGTTAAACTGCTTTAGGACACCAAAAGTAATTATCAAACACAATCAAAAATATATACAACACTTGATATGGTTTACAATAGCAACATRATCCAGTCAATTTAATGGACAACCCACTATCAGACCAGAAAGTGAAGGGTCCAAAGCAAAGCATTAAAACTAATAAAAATCCTACTTCATATTAAGGAAAATTCACATTTTCTCTTGCCAGAAATGACAAATTGTAACACATATATGTGTTCATATGATACAACTATTTAATCACTAAAATTCGGATTCAAGTTCAAACTCTTGATTTTTCCTTCTTTCTTTTCAAGATATGCAAAACCATCCTTTCCCTTGTTTTTTCTTATCATAAAACATTCCAATAAAGAGATTACACAATCAATTTTAAAAAGCTAGAAAAGTAAGCAGTAGAGAAAGTTTTGAAGGTATCACAATTAATTGAGTGCAAGCTTCACTTTTAAAAATTAGAAAATGTGTACTTTACAGCCATTGCACCTATTTTAATGTATGCTTCAGAGTATTATGTCTCACAATACTTTCTTCAAACTTTTCATCATGACTTATGGTCATTGGGAGAGAAATCTGCATCTACCCTCACATTATTTCACTGTCAATTGATTGCTAATGATTATTCATAAATTCTTTGCCACCTCTGACATTCACTCTCCATAGTTTTATTTTATCATGCCATCCATTCATTGGTCACTTTATTGTCACAATTTTCTAGCAAGTTCTGTTTCTCAGAAGGCAAAAACATACACATAAATATGACAGAATCATTAAGTTTAGCATTCTTCCTTGTGCCTAGCACCTCAGCATTTTCAAACAAAACCTTTAACCTCTCTCAGCCATCCACATGAGGTTCTAGCACACTTGCCATTTACCCATACATTAAGAAACAGAAGTATCACAGTTTCCTGAGCAGGAATTCCTTTAATCAGAATACTACCTTTCCAGTAAGTACTTCATTAGAACAGAAATGACATAACATGGTGCTAAGTTAATTAATGGATTCAGTGGTACAACAGGAGGTAGACAATCTCTAGTGGCAGATAAAGCACTTAATCCTTTTAATAGAAAATAATTACTTTGCACTTTTAGATCTATTTCTGAGTAGCTTAAGGAAAAGCTATTCATAGATACCAGCAATGATTTTTATCTAAAAAAAAAAAAAAACTTGATTAGCAGGACTAAAGTAGAAGTTCATTGTGGAATATTAAATCATGACTTTACAAGCAGTCAGAAAGCTTTAATGCAAAACCTAATGGTTTTAATATATTAATACATTATTGCTGTTTAAACACCAATACTCAGCATTATTTTCTATGTTGAATATTAAAAATTCAGTTACTTTATAGTGACTAACTCAATAAATCATATTGAGGAAACTGGAGGTGAAATTAATGTGTACATTAGAAAAATAAAAATATTATGTGCTTACCAAAATTACATTTCATTCTCATAAAAATATTCTCATACTATCATGAAGTTTATGTTTTTACCTTTGAAATTAGCTTCTAAAATCCACATGAAATCAAATTTCTAATTCTATACCTTTTTCATTTTTAGAAAAAGTTGCTATAGTTCTAATGACAGAAACCAGCTAAAAGTGTCTCTCTAAGCCCCTTTTAAAGCACACTTTTGAAATTTTTTGTAAAGTCAACATTCAGTGTAAAGACTTGAGTAAAGAGGCGTTTCCTCCAGAACATTTTTACTATCAAAACAGTTGATTAGATTCAGGAAAAGTTCCATTTTCACTTGGGAGAAGTACAGACATCAAATTACTTTTGAAAACAAAGCTGCTGTATCAGCTAATGAACTCGTAATTTTCTCCCTCATAGCCGAGCAAGCATGAGTTCTGCATGACAGCACAATGCATTCACTGCTTAGAAAAACTGATGTTGCTATAACAGAACAGCTTTAGCTAGATTTTTTAATCACTTAAGACACATGCCAATAGACCAATACACTAACAGAACSATAGCTAGATCACTTTAATATGGTCGGACAAAAAAATGAAATGAAAGATTAAAGCTCTATTTCCTAGGATTCTACACGTCATCTGAATGTGCAATAAATACTTGCTTTTACAACCTATCTAACATTGTGCACTTCAGTCTCTTGTAAAATGAACACCATACCTGTCCTAACTGTATGAAAGGGATAAGGAAGAAAATACTCAGTTCTTACACAGGTGGGACCATCTTCATCAGTATTGTGCCCTACAGGTGGCTAAAGCTCCAATACTAACATAACAGAATTCTAGACTGGGGTGACTTAAGGCTTCCTTGCTTCCTGGTGTAGCTCATTTGCTAATATGTTTTCTACAGTATAAAAAATTTTGCACTAAAATTTACCAGTTTTAGTGCCTCTCCTCTCATTTATCATTTCATTAAAACAAAGTCAAATAATGTGGCATTTTACGACCTATAAATCTATATAATCTATAAATCATTTTAATGGTGTCCTATACACTCTTTTGCTTGGTATCTGTAGAAGTAATGAGGTACTTAGATTAATCCACATAGAGCAGTTAATCGAGGAATTTGGATCTACAAACAGAAATGGAAACCAGAGTGGGCAATTCAAAGGTTGAACAAGCTTCTCCTGGTCTGCCACAAGGTACTTACAAAACATACTTAAATTTTGTGTTATCTCCCCTTACTTGGATATTACTTTCTTGAAATATCCAAATGGCCTGCAATGCTGAAAGAAAAATGCAGAATTGAGAACCTTTATGTTCCCACCAAGACCACTATTACCTTAAAATATCCCAGGGCTGGCTCTTTGAGTAGTGGGCATAGTGCACTCTATACTTAGTTCCTTCAGCCACCTCCACTGTCACACAAAGTTACAGCTGAGAAGGTGATAGCTGCTTAAACAGAGAAAGCAAGTGCACAGAGGTTATCCTGAGAAGCCTTCACTACTTTAAAGTAACCTTGATTTCTTTCACTGCCCTCCCARCTGGTTTGGCAGGCAGTACTCATGTCCAGATGGTGGGCAAGTAAACCTACTTGAACAGATTGTATTACAATGTTTTACACTGAAGAGTTATTGGATTAAATGTATAAATAGCTGTGGGAACCCAGGACTTTCCTCTTTCAAATGATCATCATTCAGCTAGAAAATTATGTTCTTGTCACTCCTCTGTGCCCAGTGAATTCTGCAACATTGTCCAAACCTCTGTGTCGGTGTAAGAGGACAGTCCCGAGTGCAAACAATGCTCTAGAGGCGAAAAAAACTGATATACTTCAGAGCAGGAACTTTTTGAATTAATACAATAATGAAGATCATCTTAAGAGGACCCAAGTACCCAAAGGAACAGACAGATAAGTGTTCAGGGTACTTTATGTGAAGAAGCATAAAGTTTCCCAGAAATCAAATTAATATCAACTGCTCCCACTGTATCAGTTTCCCAGACATGCTTTCACCATAATTCTACTGTAGAAGAGGCTGAGATGTCACATTTAATTGAAAATTTAACTCCTATTGTGAATATTACAAGTTCATAGCACACAATGACTTAAGCAAGCTTAGTTTCTGTGCACAGAATGAGCTAAAATACAAGATGTCAAATCAGATGAGGACTGCCCTTCTTTATGCACTAAAGTAGAAGTTCAGGTAACTATTACTTTTAAAGAAATTGCATTATGTTAGCAGCCTCACAAACCAACGTGCAGTTACATGAAGGCATTTTAGTTAAAGTTTTACTCTGAAAGCTACATTATCCATGAAGTCTGGTTAAAGCACATCATATTTTTATTTTTACTTTGATCATTTATAGCACCTAGAGTTACAGGACAAAAACCCACAGACATCAACATCAAAGCAAATGCTATTTCATCTAGACCATCATCAAGATGCTAGTGTAAATATATGTGTGTGCATATACAGGCACACAGCCCCACATCTCCACTGACTAATTTATTCAGCTTACAGGAAACAAAAAAGACGAAAAAACTTACAATGCATTTGAAGGGGAAAATGATTATCAATGCCCCTAACTATAGGGAGAAATGTTCTGATCCCTTGAAGTTGCAAAGTAGAGCTTAAGGAGTAACTAGGAAATTAGGTGAAAGAATGTAGTAGATAGTAGATTGTAAATGTAGCTGGAACCAGTGGAGAAAAAGAGGACAAGAAAGAGGCGTGGTTTTGTGGCAGTCATGTAACAAAAAAAAGAGTGCATGCCCTAAGACAAGTTCAAGACAAGGTCCCTTAATATTTTGGGGGCTCTCAGTGAATACGACCACCTTTAGATGATCCTCTAAGACCATAAAAAAATTTCCAGTAAGGGGCAAAGACAAGTAAATTCATTCTAGGAGAAGTGATATTTATGTATTAGCTTGGAAGTATGTTGTAGTGACTATGTACAGTCACGATAGAATAAATACCACATTGCAAAATTTCATTATACACATTCAATAAGAGGAAAAATACTGTGAATGTGTGTAACACTAATAATAATAAAGAATGCCTGATTTCTAATACTCCACATTGTGACAGAGCGATTATTCTCTGGCTGATTTCAGTTATCATCCCAAATAAAAAAAAAGCATAAAGGAAATAAAGAACAATTATAATATCTACAGTCTGTCCAGCAGATATCAATAACTTTATCTTTTCTTCTAAACAAATTGGCCACTAAAGAAGATGGTGCACTGCTATCAACTAACAGAGATTTGAAAAAAAAATCTAGACAAGAGCTTCTATTCATAACTACCTTAGAAGAAAAAGTATGTCACAATAGAAGAAAAATATTTACGCAATAACTTCAGCATTAATGCACCATTCGTGTCCTTTTCATAACAATTCCTATCTCATCCACTCAAGGTGCTGTCGCATTGTCACTAACTGAATCCACCAGCTGTGAACAAGCAAGAGGCATAACAGGCGTACATCTTCAATTTTGGACTGAGCTTCCTGGAACTGGCATTCTTGAAATTCCTATGAAATTCCTGCCATTTATTTTCCATTTCAGTTGAAGCTTTAGTAGAAATCAGGTATAGAACAGAAAAATGGAAAAAGTTTCCACTGAAATGTTTTAGAGCTGAGTCGTCAGCTACCATGGCTAAAATATTTAAAAGTGTGATGCAAAAATAATATAGAATTCAGATAACTTTACAGTACTAGTTTCTACGCTCTAAACAGATTTCAGAAGGATTTAAAGACATTTCTTTACTTCTGAGTACATTTGATCGTTGATCATTGGCTTCGTAGTTTTTATTTTCCTATACACATTTTTTCTATCCTTCAGCCCAATGATAAAAAAAAAATCCTACTTTATCAAAGAAATTAACTTCAGCAAGTTCCATTTATTTTCCAAAACACAGGAAAAACAGAAAACAATGTTCAGGAAACATGTGATGGTATTTCCATTTAAGTCACAAGAACGTGTCATGTTACAACAGACAGAAGATTTGCACAGCTTGAAGCTAACTTGTTTTTCACTGACTAAATCTGAGGATAGAAGCTAACCAAGTTCATCAACAATAGGCATCTGCAACACAGTAATTCTACTTCACATCCAACTTTTAAGTTGCATAGACATTGCAGTAACGGAGGAGAAAATTCTCAATGATCTCTAGGCCTCTGAGCATGCCCTGCACTTTAACAAGCCAGACTTGGCCATGAGATAAGTTTAGCCCCATTTAAGAGTCAGATAAAGAAGGTGGCAACTGCATTAGTTTCCTAAGGCATCATCTGAAAATACCCGATAACTGAAGACATCTTGGTAAAAGGTATCACAAAAAATGCACTTGAAAACAAAAACCACTTATTGCTGCATGAGTTTGTGCACTCTTCTAAATTTCAGTTTTTGACTCAAGTAGGGGGAAGCGTATTCAATATCATCTTCACCCCTGTGGAAGTATTCAGGTCCCACATCTCAAAATCCCTGAAACCTATCCTATAAACCATAATAAAGAGGCATGCCTATACCATCCCACATGTGTGTGCAGAATACATACCATCTTAACCACATGACCTTCAGTACATCACCATGAGATGAAAGAAAAAGAAAACACTAATCAAGTTATTATATTATTATTTTGATTTTTAGTTGTTATTATTGTTAAGGACCACATACATAATCCACACTGAAGAATCCGTATATGTCGTCATCACTACCTTCTCCTCCTGCAGCTGAAGAGTACACAATACTTTATCAGCACATATTCTGAATAGCACAGCTTTTACAGTTTTGACTTTAGCATCCAAATTCTGGAGAATTATAAGATTGCAGAAACATCCTTTTGCATTTTGTATTCCCTAGTTCAAGATCACTGACTACAAAGAGTGTTGGTACTGTGACCTCTGATGAGGTGCTCTACTGYTAAATAAATTGCTCTACAATTCCCACATCTAATTGTAGCCTGAATTCCTCTCCTTGGAAAGACACCTAAACATATGTAGATACAGCTAATTTATTCCTTCACTGTATGTAGCCCTAGCCCTCTAACTCCTAGGATATCTAGAAGAGCATTACCTAGGTCAGTCAAAACAGACACAGGTATTCTACTCATATTAAAATATCTTCTTTATCTTTCTAGATAACCTTGAAAAGAACAAAGTAGAGAAAGGAACTGTGTCTCAAAAAATCTATCTGCTATGCTTTCTCATTCCCTACATTAACCTCCTGTGCAGAATCTGTATCTCCAGCTATGTCTTCTATAGAAAGACAAAGATTCACACTAAAATACTTTATAGGATTAAAAAGAAAAATAATTTTAAGTCTCATATTTTTAGTGTATCAGTATCCCAGTGAATCTAGTAATTATAGATTAAATGGAATTTGTATTTCACTGCAGTTTATTACCAAAAATACAAGAGGGTTATATGTACATAAGTAAGAGAAGTAAAAAGAACAAAATATTTTAAGTAACAATTTGAACCACCAAAGCAAACAAAGATAAAGCAACTACAATTACCAAAGAAAGTTTAAACAACACCAACCAAAAAATACCTCTCCTACTTTATTGTTAAAATAACCATAATCCTCAGAATAGTGCAGAAAACCACTGCAATACAACAAATCATTATACTAAACAGACTCTTGTAGGACAGCAAAGTCTTGAGCTGAAGGCCTAACTTTAGATTCAGAATGCAACTGACCACAGACAAGATCTGAGAAACAAAATATGTGAAAAAGCCTGAATGTGTATGTGTAACCTGAAAATAGGAAAATATACAGGGAATTAGCTAATTAATTAACTGAATAACTGTAAATTATTTTTCATGAAAAACAGGCTAAATATCAAAAGACTTCACAAAACAATCAAGTTGACAAAAATGCCGAGTGTAAATTATTAAAAAAGCCCCAGAAATGAACCTTAAAYTATAAATAGGAATTTTACAGTATTACCTAAACTTTTGCTTGACAAGCTCAAAAATCTACATTGAGGAGATATTTACATGGTTCAGACATGAATATATACACAGTGAAATCTCAAAAAGCTAAACAGAAATGTCAATATCCAAGATTCAGTAGACTGGCATAATTGGCCTTTTTAAGGCAATTGGTTAACAACAGCAGTTGAACACGCTATTTTTTTAATAGTAGAGAAGACAGTAATAGTGATTTGAAACAATGAAAAAGCCAAAGTAAAAGCAGAGTAGAAAATAGTTTCTATCCTTCAAGGAGCAGATGCTACAGCCTATAACCTTGAGCAGTTCTGCGAGCTCAAAATGTCATTCCAGAGGGACTGCATAACTGTAATTACCACTTCTGTTATGAACTTGATATACAAAATGTTCTATGCAACACAGCCAAACTCTGCTAAGCTTAATGACCAGTTCCTCTGAAATTCAAAAATTAGTTGCTTTAGATTCAGCAGCAAAGGCTAAGAAAAATTAATGGAATGGCATAGTTAGGCTAAGGATTGCAATTCCTTAAAAAGAGATTATGAACTTGGGGTATTCCAGAATGGTATTATCAGATACAATCATCAAAAGAAAGTAAAATCCTAATAGCAAATCCTATTGCTATTAGGTGGGAGAACAGTCTGTCCAGAGAAATGCTGGTCCTGCCACTACTTGAGCACTCAGGAAGAAGAGTGTTTTCAAGAAGCCTGCAATAGCAAGGGTACAAATCTTTTGCTACTCTATTTAGTAGATTTACTAGAGCAAGAGAATGAGGCCTAAACCAAATACCAGGTAAAGGTCCTTCTTTAGTTCTGACCATTATCTTAGCCAATAAAATGTGACCTKGAAAACACTTCTAAAAATCAAGCGAATAAATCTGAAGACCCAAACCAATATCCAAAAAAAACAGTGCTTTCCACCGAGTGCTTAGAATTAAAAACTCTAATTTCCCTAACTGATCTTTCCAGAGCATGTAGAATTCAAGCAGATACAATCTGTATTTTCCATGTGCTTGCACAGGATGTGCTGTATAAATGGTTATAGAACAGAACAGGGGAAAAGATCAATTATGTCACTGATCTGTCTTATGACAGCAAGGACGCCAAACAGAGACATCTGGGACAAAAGGTTTCAGTAACCCAATCACAAAATGCTATCAGGCCACTATAAGCATCCTTTACTTCACTTACTGTATGCAGTCCCTGAAGTTTTCTACACAGATTGGTCAAAGCCAGAACTGCTAGTCAGTTTTGCCAAATTTTTGCAAAACTTTAGTTAATTAGAAATAAAGGAGAGAGGGATATAGATGTTTTATGGGGTTGTAAAAAACAGCAGAAAAAAGGAATTCCTGCAAGTATTTTTTTTCCTCTACGCTGTCCCCATTCTTTTTTGGACAAGAGTAGAGAAAAATATTTAGAATTCCATTTAATGAGTTTTGTATTTTCAGGCATGAGCTAGAACTTATTTCACTTCAAACTGAGAACACTTCTTTTAAAGCTTTAAGCATTGTTTTAAAAAAGCCTCTCTCTACTGTAACAATAGTTAAAATGTCCACTTACATAAATGTATACAAAATCTCCACTTAAAATACATCTTTAAAATTATTTGAAGGCAAATCTACAGGGAGGCCTGAGTTTCCCTCCATAGGTTCAAGCTTTGCCACATCTCAATTTTTAATAATGTTTTTAAAGAGAAGTCTGTAATTGGTGTAACTGCCAAACACTTTCGTGCATCCCGTGTCAAAAGCAAAAACATGCAGCGCTCCACAGTCTGGAGACCAAACCTAAAATTTTCACAATTACAAGATGAAGAAGGCTTTATATTCAAATTTAATTTTAAACAGAATTTCAGTAGACTAAGAGGAGAAACTTAGATTTTAATTATCACTGTTATTTAAACAGTATCAGAGATCTTGAAAAACGGAGAATTTATTTTTTAAACTATATGTGAAATGGAACATATGCTAAACGCTTCCCATTCATCACAAACCTTTTTTTCCTCCTTTCCTCTGCTCCCTCTACCATGTTTCCTAATATTCCTTTCAATTAACTACACATGCAGAACACCAAAGAGAAGAAAAGAATGTTACAGATCATTGAAAACAGCACCAAGAGAAAGTAAGAAACTAAGTAGTATTCTTTTAATTTTGGAATAAGACCAAGGACAGCAGGTTTTGCTGGCTCTAGGTCTGAATGGGTGAGAATTGCTACCTTTATGGTGAACAACTACCAGAAATTAGGTTGGAAAAACATTTTAAAGTGGAGGATGCCATTCTGGCTGCAATATGGTAATAATCAAGGACTGCAAATAAACACAATAGGATCACTATGAAACCTTAAAGGAAAACAAAAACACATGGCGCAGAAACAAGGGGATAGTGCCAATCTATCCCAGTTAATTTCAAATAAAACAGGAAAGTATGATCAGGACTGAAGATTCTCTCAGAAAAAATATCATATTTAATAATTTAAGCCTTAAAAAAAACATACAGCTGCTTGTATGAAAAAATAACAACCAAACAAACAATAACCTGTTCTTTATGGTCATGATGAGGTCAAGACTTAAAAGGGTCAAAAATGTAGGTCATGAACACCCAGAAATTTAGGTTAGATCTTTAGGGGAAAAGAAAAAGCCAGAAGTTGTAAAGTTGCCATGACTAAAGACTTCTGTAGGCACATCACATACATATTTGTCAAGAATAATAAAAGTATGGCTGAGCTTTGGGATAAACTATCAATTAGATTGTCCTTCCAACTCTACCTCACACAATTTTTCACAACTGTCATAACTTCTACACTCAGCTGGGGAAATAAGGAGAAAAAGGTAAAGAACTACTATAAATATRTGAATCTTGAAATCCTTTTAAAATAATCAGGGCAAACTAAGGTATCACAGAACCTTGCCTTACAGAAGAGTAAAATTACCACAATATTTTTATATGTCTTCAGCATCATTTTTAGTAGACTCAAGCTCAACAAAATACTTCCCCCTGAAGAAAGCTTGTATCTAAACAGATATCTTCCCTGCGTCAGATTTAATAGTAATGACAAACTACCTGCAGAAAAAGTTACTCCAACTGCCTATCAGTGGTTTAACTAAGCTTCTGAGCCACCCACCTGAAAGCTCAAAAATAAGCATTATCCTCCATGAGAAATGCTTTTAGTATTGCAAACTCAATGTTCTCTTTCTATGTGTTTCAGTCACACGAAAATCTATAATAGAAAGCCAAGCAGTATATTTCAAAGTTAATTACTCTGATTCCTTTAATTTTTCTAATAGTTTAACCCTCCTCAAATTTGTATAAGATATATAAAAAGCATTGCAATGACTGGGAAGAGAAAATGCATGTACATTAATACAATTATATTATCTCAAATGTGTGGAAAGAGTTAATTGTTATTTCTCTTATTATGCATACAGTTTCCAAGAGAATAGTCCTTCTCCAGTATCTTGTTGATACCTGACAATCAAGAACTTTAATTTACTTCACTTTAAATAAAGGTACTCTTCAGCACTCAAATTAAAATCATAAAGGCAGACTTTTCAAATCTAGTTAGCTTCTAAGTGTGAGCTATGGGGGAAAGTTGTGGTGTTGTTCTTCATCTCACTTTCAAATTAGACATTCCAATGTTTCCTATTTATCTCCTCACTTGTGAAGGCTATCATGAACGTTCACAACATGGAAAAGGTACAGCAAGAGTAAAGCAAAACAACAGGAATGTTTATATGTTTATAAGTTCATGAAGTCATTCTAAAAATAGCTTCCATGAAACCAGATGACTAATAATCTAACTCAAATCTATTTCCAAATAGCTCTTTAAATTCTTGCAGATTTAATCAAATTTAAAACCAACCTTAGCACTCCTCAGTAATTTGCCAGAGAAGACAGTTTCTTTAGTTATCATTAAGAACATTTTACTCTATAGGACTATGCGTTTTAGCAATTTAAGGACTAGCACATTTTCTAAACACAGCTTTAATGTAGTATTTCACAATCAACACAGACATTTACAACAATGTTTCCCAGTTTCCCTGGTTATTTACTYTGCTAGCATCAAGTCCTTCAGAAACATCTAATACCTTAACTCAGTCCTTTCCTTCCTGCAAAGGCATCTCCACCTCTTCCATGCTCATCCAACTGACYCAGACACCTCCAATCATTCAGACTCTGCTACTTTTTGATGCAGTCAACACTTAAAAAGGTAAATTAATAAAAAAATAAAACCATTGTCTTCACCAAGAATACCTTCCTTCCTTAAGATTTAACTCCAACATCTCAAGTTCTTGTAATTTTGAAGTACTTTTCAAGTAATCAATTTTCTTTTTTTAAAAAATTGATTGGGAAAGCAGTTTCCTCTTTTTAGTCCTTTACCTCTCTTTCTGGACAACCATGTCAACAAACACACACACAAAGCACAGAGAAAGCAGAAAACTGAGATGTGAGATGATTTTTGCCACATTTCAACCCCACTACACTAGCTTTTCTCTTGCAGTGTTCACTTTGAAACAATTCAGTGTGTGTTCAACCATTTTTCCAACTTCCAAAAAAAAAAGCTGTGTCAATCTTACCAGTCTTTGTGTAGAACATCTTCAGTTCACTCAACACATTTAACTTCCACCATCTTTACCTATTACCACTGTGCTTCTGGACAGTGGTGTGAACAGCAGTGTCCCACAGCACAATATCCTGCACTCTTTCAATTCACATAATTTTCCTCAGAACAGTTTTAAAATGTTACTTCCAAACTACTTGCTGTAAGTACAAGTTTCATTTTTCACATACAGATGTTTTCCTCATTATATGCATTGGGTAAATTACTACAGCTTTTAACATGAAGGTTATGGGGCAAGAAGAGTCAGAGTTTAGCTCTAACAYACGCAACACAGAAGCATACAGTGTATAAAACCCTGAAAAAAAAACAAGTTAAACTTCATTTTAAGCTTGCATTTAAAGTGAAGCAAGCACGTACAATATCCTAATAGTTTCTGTAAAGACGCAGTCATAGATACCATGTCTACATAAAGCCAAGGGTTTGTCTGTATGAGCAGTCCATTGCCTTAAAAGCAAAATATTAAATAGGAATGAAAAAGGGCAGCAAAAAGATCCAGAACTGGGATATGTTAGTTTAAATCAGTTAAAAAGGAAAACACTGAATAACAAGCTTTACAGAGGAGAAACACCTGCTTGAACTGTAATACCAAATAGGTGTACAAACAAACAAGCATTTCCATCCTTTTATGTACCACCTCCACAGTAGGACTGAGAAACTTTCTAAAATGTAGTTGTACATGTCCATTTTAATTTGCCATTATTTACTTGTTAGGAAAAGGATCTCACTTAAAAGAAAGATTATTTCAGCTATCTTGGTAGCACAGCTGGCACTCCACATGAAAGTGTCAACAAAAGTTGCAGTGCCAGCACATCACAGCAAGAGAGAATCAAGTGTCAAACATTAAACACATTTTATTAAGAAAACCTAATAAGTTAAAGTTTTGAAAAGAAGTTAATTATAGCAGCAGAAGGGCAACATATTTACTGCTTACTCATTCCAGAAAGAGTGGAAAAGACAATGAATTCCTAGAGTGAAGATGTTAATTTTTTACAATGATGCCCAAGGGATTTATCTCAATGATCAGATTACTTATCGCAGTAAGACCAGAGTCACACCATTATTTAAATACTTAAATAAGAATTTTACATACTAACTTTGGCCTTGTAAAATCATAGAACATTGTGAGTTGGAAGGGACATTGAGTCCAACTCCCAACTTCACACAGGGCAATCAAAAGTCAAACCACACGCAGAAAAACGTTGTCCATATGACTCCTGAACACTTACAGATTTGGGGCAATGACAACTTCCACGGATACCTTATTGTGTGCCCAACCACTCTCTCAGTTAGGATCTCTTTACTAATATCACATCTGAACTCCTGAAGTAGATTTAAGTCATTCCTTCCATTCTTGTCACGGAACATCAGTAGGAAGACATCCCTGTTGTTTTACACCATTGGCTTGTAAGTCATAATTACCTACATAGTTCTTTAAAGAAAAACAAAACAAGCAAAACCCTAAAATTTGGACCATTCTTCTCTTTGTCTGAGCTGCTAGTTCAGAGAAAGAATCAGCTGTAAATACTCTATAGTTTGGTTAAAAGCTAAGTCCTCCGATAAACGAAGTTACAGTGACACTGTAGAGACTACTGGCCTAACACTTGGTATGCAAAAGTCTGGCCTGAAATCTAGGGCTACCTAGGAAGAGAAGTGTAGGAAACTCTAGCAGCATTGAAATCTGGAAAAGGCAAGTATGTACAGTGCACGTTTTTACACACTTCCCTATTTAAATACAGAAGTTGGTTAAGATAAGCTGTTGATATGAATCTGAATTAAAACTGCTCCTTCCTCCACGTCTCTCTTACCCAGAGGACAGCTCGAAGAGGCACCATCACCTGCACTCACACGCACACCTGCTGCCATCTCTTTGATGCTCGTTATTAACTCCGGGTATTTCATTCCCTTGGCACCACAAACACGGGTTTAACTTCCACCTCCCGCGGGCTCCCCGCCCCGCCGGGCTGCCAGGCCCCCCTGGCCCACCGCAGCCCAGCCCAGCGGAGCCCGGCGCAGAAGGGCGGCCCGGCCCGTGGCCCCTTTGCTCAGCACCGGCCATTTCAAGGCCCGTGGCAGCGCAGGGCACGGGCCCGGGCACGGACAGCACGCTGGGCACCGCCATCCCGGCGCTGCCCCCTGCGCTGCCGCTGCCCTGGAAACGCCGCCGCCGCCGGCCATCACCTCCTGAGCGGGGCAGGGCAGGGCAGGGACACCGCCTGCCCGGCGCCTCCCGCCCCACCGACGCCCCGCTCGGGRCTGGGGAGGGAGCTGGGCCGGCGGAGCGCGGGGTCGCCGGCCGGACGGGGACACGGGGACTCCGGAGAGGGAGCCAGCGCGACAGGGCACCCCCGGCCGGGCGCGATGGCGAAAGAAGCGAACGTCTCTACCTCCTTCTTTTTCTGTCCTCCCCCGAGCTGTCCGCAGAGGAGGAGCAGGAACAGCAGCAGCCGCAGGGGGAGGCAGCCCCCGGCCGGCAGGTGCGGCAGCGGCCGCGCTGCCCCGGCACCCAGCGCCATGTTCCGCCCCCGCCGGCGGCACCTGCCGCACCGCCACGCTGAGCCGGCCCGCGCCCGGCCAATCGCAGCGCCCCGCGGCGCGGCGCCGCCTGGGAAATGTAGTTCTGCGGGCACTGCGGGGCGGGCTCGGCTCGGCGCGGCGCGGGTGCCGCGGGCAGCGCTGCGGTTCCGTCCGCCCGGGGGGCTCCGCCCGCCCAGGGGGTTCTGCGCGCCCGGGCTCAGCTTCAGTGCTGCTCCCGGTTGCCCGCAGCACACCGTGCAATCCTGTATGGAGACTGTAAAACAAAACAAGACAAAACACAGAAAAAAACCACCAAAAGCCGACCCAAACTATAAAGACTTCTTTCTTATATGTTTATGCACATACACTTTTCAGATTTCGTTAGGCACGCACAAAGCCAGCTTTGCAGAAAATAATATTAGTGCTATATGCTGACACAATTAATTCGAATTTAATTCCCAGAGCATTAACTGTGCAGGTCTGAATTAATATTCTGATTCACGATACAGTCCTCAAATCAGTAATTGTGCATTTCTTGAAAGGTAATGTTAAATTAATGAGCACATACTTCTCTTTTTTTCCCTAGAATTCCAAGTACACTCTGTGCTATGTTAGTTACTTATACACAGCTGTGCTGAAGACTCAGAAAGCAGAACTATTCATTTCTTTGGAGATCTTGCTGTATCACTAGAAAGTTTTGTGCCTTTTATAATAGAACACCACAATGAAATAGAAAGCTGAGGCCCCAGGAACATATTTTAAAGTATCTCCTTTTTTTGGACAGAGAATTTTTAGGGGGAATTATCATAATATCAGATGCTAGTCTGATGACACAGCTGGCATCTGAGAACCAAGCAGTTAAGACATTAAATAGGCCATTTTTCTCTCTTCAGTTTTATTTGCAACGTGTCTTTCAGAAGTTACATGTATCCCTAGGAATAGTAGAATGTATTCAAATAATCTACCAAACAATAATTTCAGTAGAGATCAGAATATTTGTTGTCCAAATCCCTCAGATTCTGACTACTATTGGGCAATAACAACCATAATATAGTATTCAACCATGACATTGGATTACAGAGATTTCTAAGACCTCTGCTCCAAAAAGAGAGGATATATATATTGATCAGATCTGTGTGTTTTTAAAAACACTTTTTTTCTTTGTCTTAATTTAGGTAGGAGATAAAAATTCAGTGGAAGCTTTACACTGGATCAAGAGAGGCATATGTTAATTACTGTGCTAAAAAATGACATTCCACTAGAAAATCTCAGGCCACTCTTGCTAAATCCAGAAGGTGATTTCACTGGAACCTTGTTTGAAAAACTCTTGGTATCCTCCTGCGCCTAATAAACTGTGGACCCTTCCCATTGCCACTGTATGAGAAGGGCATTAAAACTACTGAGAACATKAAAATGACTGGGAGTTCTTCATTCCTTGAAAAGACTACAACACCCATTTGACACAACTCAACTCTAACTTTCAAATTTCTTGTACTTATTTTTAATCAATAACCTCAATTTTCAATCACCTGAAGTCCATACCTTAAGCAGGAAACAGCAACATGGACAGTTTTGGTTTATTTCTTTTCTGTTCAGAGGCTCATATAAAGAGGAAGGAGTATAAGCCTGGAAAGAAGTGCAGTGCTGGAGAACGTGAATGTGATTAATGTGGAATATTACATGAAATCTGACTGGTTTACATTTGCTGTGTTATTGTTCTAGAGAGTTAGCTAATGAGGGGAATGGGTGCTCTTACCTTAGAAAATAGAACATTTTTGGGTGCTGAAATGCAAATGCAATGCAAATGACCTTGGGACAACAAGGGAAGCACAGTTTGGGTAAAAGTCTTCTAAAGGCTTAAAAAGAAAAAATGTTACCTATGCATGTCTTGTGAACTTAAATTTTCCTGTGAGATGTGTTAAGCCTCCTGTGAGGTGGAAGCCTGCCTTTCTTGGTGTCACAGGAGCCCTCCTAAGGTGTAATAGAATAACCAGAGAAGAGCTGTGGGAATTGCCTAGASGGGTTATCAGAGCAAAAACAAAAACGCTGTGAGGCTCAGACAGCAGAGACAGGATGAGTTCAGGAGCAGACAATGGAGAGAGGGTACCTAAAACAACAGCAAATGAAAAGAAGGTGCAGTAGTAAGCAGGCACCCAATATGTGCCTCTGGAGACAAGGAGTGTTGTGAAGCTTGGCTAGGGAGAATGAAGTGAGAAGCAGCTAACATGAACATGACAAGTCAACAGATCACTAACTCAGATCAGACCTTGCAATCCAGAAACATTTAAAAAATTTTCAAGACTGAAGATAGCTGCATGAAGGGGAAACATTAGCCTTACATTTCCCTAGAAGAAAAAGAAATAAAATCATGAATTGATTAAAAGCATTTCAGTAATACTTTGAAAATTAGTTATTCCTATCTTGCGTGCATACCTTTTTGTTTTTAATAAGAATATTTAGTCATTGATTCATGAGTGAAGAGAATCAGTTTAATATAAAGATCCAAAGGTTTATAGATGGAACTCAAGCCAGCATTTATTTTCTTTTCAAGCAGTCTCCTTAAATTTAAATCTGACCTTTGTTATAGCCCATCAAGTCCTGACAGAAGACTTAAAGGGATTAGGGTTAGCCATATACAGACATATAAAAAAAAAGTTTCTGCTCCGATTGTCAGGTATCATTATTTTCCAGATTTAACTGGAAAAAAAATCCCACAACCCTACAAATATTTTTTAAAGCAATACAGTATTACAAGCCCCAAAACAACAAACTTATTCAGGTGTTTTGATTTTTATGAAGCCCATCTATGGAATATTTACATACAGTAGCAGCCTGGCCCAATGAAAGAAATGTCACATGAAGTTTATATGCTGCAGCTTCATGGAAAGAGGAATTGCATTTGTCAAATACAAGTTAACATTTGACTAACATGAAATGATACAGTTTGATCATTTTACTGAACTATGATGAACCATATTAGCTCTGGGAATGCTTTTGTGTTTCCTTAAAACTAACGATGCTAAAATATTTTTATGCTTTTCATTAAGACTGCAAGGATGTAAAATAAAAGGATGAATTTCATTCCCATGACCTGGGATCAAAATAAATAAGGTGTCAGAACTTTCTGCAAGAAAATCAGACTTCTGTTCTAATTCCTGCATCTGAAATTTGTAGAGATAATAGGCTTGCAGACTGATTCAAGTTAGAATAATCCTACTTTTAAGGAGATAGGTGTGGTGTGTAGGTGATAATACAGGCAAAGTGTCAAAGGTGGTAGTAAGGGCTTCCTCAAGAGAATACATTACAAACTTCCAGACAAACACAGTTTCTTAAGGAAAATCTTTTACTACTTTTATATGGTCATTTAACAGTCACAAGTCAGAAGTTGCAAACTTTAATGTTGAAAAATGGATTTTCTCTTACAATAAAATTTAAAGATATCCTCTTTTGGCTTTCAGCCATCAACYTTCAGAGAGCCCTTTTTCATTCAAGCCCCATTGATCTCTCCCTACCCAATGAGCCACATCACTTCCAATTCAGGTCTGAAGGGTGGTGTACTGAGTTATATATTCTCTTTCTGCTGTTGAAGATGAAGCGTGCAAAACAAAACTTAAGAGTTGCTGAGTGAAGCTGCCTCCCAGGGAGGCAAGGTGCCATTAATCAATTGCTGTCGTTAATTGGACTATTACTTCTCACAGATGTGCTTTTCAGGATACTGAGGCTCTAGGGTTTTGGCATTGCACAGGTTTTGATGCATGCCATTGGAAAAAAACTGCTCATGCAAATGGTTGGCAGTAGCGTAGCAATTGCTGATTTCTGTTCTGAGCTTTGTTTACTCTCCTTAAATAAGATAAAACTCTCTAGCTACCTGTCAGCCATCTCAGCTTATCAGTTTATGGAGTGACCTATTTCATGCCTCCATTTTTTGGGGGTGGGGGGAAGAGAAGAAAGGAAAAAGGAAAAGAAAAAATAATTTTAAAAATTAAAAAAAAAAAAAAATAAAAGGGAACAGTCGCCCAGGCTGGTAATACTGAAAAATACCATCCTAAATTGAAACCAGACTAACAATTTTTGTCATAATGTTTTGTTCCTGAACAAGACACACCAATCTCTTCCTTGGGAATACAGCTATAGTAGTTTCAACAAAGCCCACTGTGTTTGCTTTTGCAAATAAATTTAATAGCATGCTTTATACCCCTCATATAAAAGATAAGTACTATGAAGCCAGATTGACTACAAAAGCTCATACCAACTTCACCACTTTTTTTCATTACATTTAGTATTAGTATTCTTCTTGTTTGTGTTTGCAGTTCTACTGATGTAAATGTTTCTATCATCCTATTTCACTGACTTTAACAAAGTATCCAAGAAATATCAGGCAAAGGATTAATAGTTGGATTTGAATATTCAACATCAAATATTTACATCTTCACCAACACTCCATACATTTGAAACTTTTTTTTGGTTTTTAAACTTTCCTTTTGCTTTGTTCATAAATTGCTTTCATAATATTATGATTAATACATTGCATGTTGTCTTGGATAAACAAACACATAGAGAATAGAATAATCCATGGAAACTAAACTAGCAATCTAAGCATACAAAGAATGTTCTTAGGATATATATTATATTTAATGGTTTAAACTTTTACTTGGATGTATACTTAAGGTACCTATCATGTCGTGCTTGTTTTACCATTATCACAGGAAATAAAAAAAGGCACTCTTTATTAAGTGCTTTAATGGGAATCTTAAATTGAATCATCTCTCCCAGTTAGGGGGTATTCAAAAATAAGAAATGCCAGTGTTCTTTAGCTCTGTATTAATATGATGGTTTAATCACAATTTAGGGTTTATAAGCATGAAAAGAATAGAGTATCTTGAAAAATTAATCCCAATGGTCTAATTAATCTAATCATCACAAATTATATTCTCCATCAGTTCCATATTTTCTAGTACACATGGATATATAAGAAGTGTAATTTATAGCTAGTCCAATAAACAATCTGCTGTCTATGTTACTGAAATGTTCCTACCTCAAGTATCAGGAGGTCTGTTAAGGTCTGTTGACCTTTCTGGACAATGTTTTTTTAAAAAACACTTATGAGAGCCAAATCAGCGTTGTAGAGTAAGAACATATCGAGGTTGAAAATATTTTAAACTTTTGGTGGGTTGACCTTGGATGGATTCCACTGTCATTGCCCTCCACAGCTATAGCAAATGGCTCATGGGTCAAAATAAGGGCAGGAAGAGATCATTCACCAGTTTCTGCCACAGGCAAAACAGACTTAGGGAAATTAGTTCCATTTATCACCAATTCAATCAGAGTACAATAATGAGAAATAAAACCAACTCTTAAAAATACTTCCTTGCCATCTCTCCCTTCTTCCTGGGCTCAATTTCACTTCTGAATTCTCTGCCTCTTCCCTCCCGTGTCGCAGGGGCACAGGGAATGAGGGCTGCAGTCAGATCATCCCATGTTGTCTCTGCTGCTCCTTCCTCCCCAGGAGGACCTCTCACACTATCCCCCTGCTTCAGCACAGGGACCCTCCCATAGGAGACAATCTTCCACCAACTTCTCCAACCTCAATCCTTCCCACAGGCTGCAGTTGTTCACAAACTGCTCCAGTGTGGGTCCCTCCCATGTGGTCACTAGTTCCTGCCAGCAAACCTGCTCAACTACAGGCTCCTCTCTCCATTGGCCCACAGATCCTGCCAGGATCTTGCCTCTTTGGGCATCCACCTGCTCTGGCAAGGGGTCCTCCAGAGGCTGCAGGTGGATCTCTGCTCCACCATGGATTTCCATGGGCTGCAGAGGCATAACTGCCTCACCATGGTTTGTCTGTTCCCAGATGGAAAGATAAATCAGAAAAAAAAAAAAAAAAACATACTTGGTTTGAAAGCCATTTAAACATCAGCTTACACAAAATGTCTTCAGTCTGTGTTAGGTTCTATGGGGACAATCTTTCAGCTAATTATTTAATACATATCCATATAAATGTAAGTACCCAGAGCAAAGAGATTCAGCTCTGGATTAGGAAATGCAAATCAGCTTCAGGAATACCAGCAGCAAAGCTAACAAGAGATTAGCATAGAAGCTGCAAAGCTAACAAGGGATTACCTTTCAGAAGAGCTTACTAGTTTATCGTCATGAACAAAAAATATAACAAAAAAAGACAAGAACAAGAGGAAAAACATTCTATGAAGAAAAACATTCAGGGTAAAATTACTAAACTGTTCCTGCAGTGAATACACGGCATTATATTTCTAAGCCCAGGCCTGAACACACACTTCACACTAGACCTTCTACCTCCAACAAGGTGCAAGTCAAGGGTGCTTTTTAAAGCAAGGTACTTTAAATCAATTTCAAAGCCTCACCTATATTATTCAGAAGTTGAGTTTCAAGTACGTTTCTGTCCAGGGACAGTTGGACTCCCATTGTAAACAGGTAAAATTGGTTTGCCTTAGAAAATATAAAGACAGTAGGATAGGGACCTTGACTGGTCTTGGACCTTGACTGCGTCTGTTTCCAGCATACACGTATATGAGTGAAAACCTAAAGGACACATCAGTCAAAAGAAGGGTGTACTGTTTAAGAGGCACTAGGTACAAGAAGTTAGAAGGTTTGTAGAAATAACAGACTGTATAAATAAAATGTTAAAGCAGCGATGTCCTAGGGAATACTGGAAATTGTATTAGTGCAACTAAAAGTTGTCCTGAAATGTGGAAAGTGGGACCCAAATGCTTATTTTGCCCACAGAATAGAAGAACTGCTTTGGTTATTTTACAATATTCAGTCCTATTTTAATATGTTTACACTATAATTATGTCTCACTTAAAAACCTCAAGCTCATTATGCTGAACTGTGCTATCTGTCTGCATGGCAAGTTGAAAAGACTGAGGAAGCTGAATTCAGTTCCAATGGGGTCTCATCTGAAATCATTATCAAGGTTTGTCTTATAAGTTGAATGCTCCAACACTATATTCTGTTTCAATGGGAGCAAGCATTTGCTTTTCATTACCTTGATTCCATAGACTGGACAACAGATACCTTCCTGCAAAGAAGCTTGGAATTCATAGGTTTTGAGAATATCAGACATACCCAACCTAACATACTCTCACCTGCTCTGGTTTTCTATTAAGTGATTGGTTTGATCTGCTTTTTAAAATTTTAACTGTCAATAATTACACGTTTCTGTTCCGGAAGTAACAGGAAAGTTATAACACGTAAAGGATCTGAAAAATAATTGCAGTGAACTTCAGGTCCTTTCCTAACCAACAACAAAACTGCAGTCCCTTAGAAAGTTAAAGATTGCAAAAAATATCTCTACACAAGCAAATTAAGTAGGAAGCCTTCTCTATGTGAAGCCAGGAGTATAGCTAAAGGATAATAAAAAAATTAATAATATCCTAATTTGTTACAGCCTGTCCCTACCAGAGTGAATACATATGAAACATTGTACATATTCATTTCTGTCTAAACCAACTATTTTGTTCTTAACTGTATGAGGAGTTAACTTACTTCATATGTGTAATGAAAGGCACATAAAATTTTAAACATTTTAAATATTTAAATTTCAAGGTCTTGATCTCATCTATTCTTGTCTTAGGCTGCAGACAAAGCAAGTAGAGCACCATGCTGTATCCCATTCAGTAAAGTTCATGTATATATCTCTGATCATCTTGACAAAATCCACACTGAAGCATTTCCTCTTCACAAATATTTCAATGAATCACATCTGTTACAGATGAATTCGCAGCAGCATGAAAGGATATTGAGGTAAATCTGTGAGCCTAGCTCTCCAAAGAGCTTTAACCCAATGCAAGAGGCAAATCGTTTACCATCCCTATTTAGTAGGCTGTTGTTACATTGAAATTGGACAGGTGTAAATTAACATTATCCACACAAATTTACTTGAGATGGTAGATTAATTAAATTTTTCAATTTAATTATGCTGACATAATATTTGTGACATGCATATTGCACATTATTTCACTGTTGGGTAAATCAATCTCAAACCATTCATTCTTGAAACTCTACCATTATTATGCCTGCCTTAAATTGAAAAGTGTATTTGTGCCGGTGTCACACCTGAATGATGCAGGTTAAGCTGGATATTCTACCCAGAATTCTGTGCTTATTACTACTAAAACACAAAATAATACCTGCAACTTTTGAACTGCAGCACTACCTTTAACATATAAAAACATAACCTTTAAG
This sequence comes from Cardinalis cardinalis, assembly GCA_014549065.1. NCBI lineage: Eukaryota > Metazoa > Chordata > Aves > Passeriformes > Cardinalidae > Cardinalis > Cardinalis cardinalis. The sequence goes on from JACDOX010000073.1 coordinate 2,238,182, forward strand.
TTAAAAAAAAATTGCATTGAATTTCCCGTGGAGCATGTAAAGTTGCTGCAACTGTCCTTATGGCAGCTCTGTGGGATGTAAACATCTTAATATTGTAGGCTTTGCTGAGAGTCTCCTAAGATTCTGGGAAAACAATTTCAGCCTGATGGCAATTAAGCCTCCAACACCAAAATCACATGTTCCTATTTAACCATAATGTATCCGCTACAGTTACAACCCTCTACCACAATAGTCACATAATATGGTATCAGCAATACCAGAAAACAGCAATTATTTAAGAGAAAGCTGAAGATTTAGCTTTTTAATTCCCTTAACATATGGTTAGTGAAGATTTCAGAGTCTATTTTCAGAGTTTGAATTCTCCTTTATGCTACTAAATAGTCTTGACTTAAATAAAGCTATGAGTACTTTGCATGTTATGCTCTGAGTGTTCAAATTCATCTTCCTCCCACCTTTTTGCCCTCCTCCATGACACTCCTGAAAGATAGAGTCAATAATGCCACTGATTGTATGTTCTGGAAAATTCTTCCACCTACACAGTATTAGTAACAGACTCACAATTTTTCTTTCATTATTAAAAATACAATAAGCACTTGTGTTGGAAAGACTCATTTCTGCCTGAATCTTCAGGTTCAACTGGGTAGTTTAGACCCCTTCTTGGGAAAGAACAGGGGCACTTATGATCTTACTACTTTTGACAGGTAACTTTGACATGCTACTTACTAAGTCTCAGTAACTTACTGCAGTACGAGCARTTGGATGGTCAGATTCAGAAATAGCCTTTAAAAATGTCATTCCCATGCTTGCTGGGAATGGAGGAGCAAGATAAAATACTGATCCTAAAGACTTTACCAGATCTGAATGCTGTATTTTTCTTTTTTTTAGACAGAGTATTATTCTCTTAAATTACTCTCAAATTAGTTTGAAGTAGAAATTCTGACCTTTAACAAGCCCAAATGTATATGCAAGAAAAAAGGAATGTGTATGAGTGCTCCTCTCTAGTAGCAACTTGGACAATGTTTACAAGTTAATATCTTTCAGATATTAACAATGCTGGATACAAAACCCTCACATACACATGATCTTAGCTGACTAGCTGCACATAATGGACTTAGGAAGTGCTTTTACTGTGCTTATTATTTTTTTTCTTGCAGGTAATTAAATTAAAGTGAATTTTTTGTTTGTTTATTGTTTGTTTTGTTTATTGGGTTTGGTTTTCAGTTTGCTTGTTTTACCATACATGACAGTGGATTTAAAAAAAAAAATTGTGTTAGATTGTAATCTTTACATGATACTCACCAAGTTACTCATGACAAATATAGCACTATTTCTTTTTTGGTCAATTGACCTCCGAGATCAGACTCTTAGATAGTGTAAAACTTTTGTTTTATAAGGTTTTCTCCCCAGTTACTTTTGTTTAGTTTTCAACTCCTAATTGCTATGTTTATATTTCCTCCCTGATTGTTAATTTCTTGTTTTCAGAGAGCAAAGCCCACTTGGTTGGCTTAGGAAGTTACAAGGGATCAGAAAAATGGCAAACTTCTGTGCCCTCTGCAAAGATATTCTTCATCTGTTAGTTATGTTGCTAATAATGGAGCTATTTTTATTTTCCCAGTTTCTTTTTTTTTTTCTTTTTCTCTGTGATCATGTTGCACAATAGCTGATGACTACTGTCACTTACCCTCTAAGGTCAGTGTCCCATTTAAACCACCACAGCCAGGCAGCTGCATGGATGCTTTGCCCACTTGGTTAATAAAACTGAAAGTGAGGAAGAATTGCTATTCCTGCTTTCTGTGATACTTTGAACTGCAAATGCTGCTATGCCAACCAAGTGTAACATTACTAACAGTAACCACACAATAGCACTTGGGTTCACACCATGTGCATGACCTACACGCAAAGCTGTGGCTGAGAGTTTGACCTAGTGCCAAGGGTAGTCTGCTTTCTAGCTGTGCTGCACCTTGGGTCCTCATCCTTCTCCTTGGTAGTGTTGGGCCAAGACCATTTCCACTGCTTCATTGCCACCGCCCTATCCTGTCAGTCACTCACAGAGTATGTGCAGAACTATTTTCTTCTGCCAAATCGAGGTCTTTGGCAGAACTGCCATGGACTGCGCATCCACTCCTACTTGTTGTTGGATTCATGGTAGAAGTATCTTGATCTATTTTATGTTAGCACTTCTTCCAAGAGAGGTAATGTGTTGTTATGAGATCAGCTCTTCATCAATTCCTCTGTGGCCATTTTATTTATCCAGGTGATTCCATGGGATTTCCAATGCTATGAGATTTACAATGACTCCCACTGATTCTTCTTGTGATGCAAATACTTCTAGGATTATCCACTTCTGGATAATGTACATTATGCAGTTCCAGGTACACAGAGCAGTGCAGGTGCTTCCATTCATTGGTGCCACTGACAGATTTTCCTGAGACCATTGCCACCTCTGCTTTAAGGAAGTCAGAGTAATTAATCAAAAATAGCACATTGACAAGGCAACATATTTTAGCTGTGTACCTATTATCATCCACATAGACATGTATCTTTTGCATCATGGTGTGGATTTGTTTCTTCATTACCTGTGTGATAATTGAACAGAACTTGGATGAGACTGAGATTCTGATGGGGAAATATGTCTTTACTACAGACTTTTAATACAATTTTTTGCCATGCAATCTAAATTTCAGTGTGTCGGGATTCTGCAAACAATGCTATGCATGAGGCTTTTCTGTTGGTATTTCCCAATTTGTATGCTTGCTTCAATTTGAAATCCCAGTAATGCCTTGATATGTTTTTATTGGAATGTTTCACATTAAAAATGCAAAAAAAAAAGGAAAGCACAACCAGCTGCTTTCTAAATCTATTTAGTTACTTCTTGAACACTTTAATGGTGATGCAGGCACACACATGCTACATTTGTACATTGGTTTTGTTGATAAGTTTTTAAAAATTTTTCCTGATTGATGAAATATTGCAATATAAAACATAATGCAGGAGAAAAAAGCAACACTGTGTTTTTCTATGTTCAGAAACTGTTGGTAAGAAGGTACAAAGAAAGAAAAACAGGCAATCTTCATCCCAAAGATGCATATTAAAAAAGTGAGATGACAACCATAAAGTTGTAAATGTCCTAGTGACATCAAGGCAAGTGACAGTGACAGCAGTTCCAAACTTCATCAAAATGTCTGTGGTTTTTAATTCTTGGGGATATTATGTGTCTACATGGATTATATTCAGCTTTTATTGGAATTGTTTTAGGTGAATAAAGGTAATTGTAAATATAATAAATTTTGTGTTTTGAGAGTTTTTTATACAATTGTATGTTGAACAATTTAAGTAGCTTTAAGGATGTAGATCTAGAACAGCTACATCCCGTGTGTCAGAATAATAAAGAGTCATCAAATCAGAATGCTTCTGGTGGTGCTCTGCTGAGAGCAGCTAAATGCTACTATTGGGCATTTTTGTTACTGTTCTAGCACAAAAAACTCCCTAGACATACTGCTGACAAAACTTGGAGACTGTTTTGTTGCTATCTGTTATCAACAATCTTGTTGAATCACTTAGATCGCATAGCAGGTGCAAGATATTCAAGAGCACAATGTTTTATGCATCTATAAAAAATAATTTCAGTCCTTGGTCATGGCCAGAGGAATCCTGAAAAGGATTTGTTAGAGAAAAACATTTCACAGTAACCTCAGCATAACCCGATCCTTGSCTGTAAACAAAGAAGTGGGGACTTAATCTCTCAGGGTGATGTGTCTGACTGCATTGTTGGAATACTGCATATTCTACTGCTTTTCATGTTTAACAAATTGGAGAAGGCAGAGGAAAGAATCAAAAATCACTGAGTGCCGAGAAAAAGCCTTGGAGGAAGAGACTTAAAAACTTAATCTGTTTAGCATGTCAAAAAGAAGATTGAAGGGTGGTTGACACAATGCATAAGTATTTCTTTGAGAAGCAGATACCTGGCATCAAAGATCTTTCTGTTTTAGCAAAGAAAAGCTTTAATGAACCATATTAACTAGAATCCAGACACAGCCAAGGTAGAAAGAGGACATGAATTTTTTAAAAGAAGGATGTTTGTGCACTGACTTAAAGTGATGGAAAGAGACAGAATCTAACTGTTGATTTTTGGTACAATACCAAATGTCCTTTTAAAAAATAAACAGTTGGAATCAACTGGCTGAAATTCAGCGGCAGATATCATACATAAGGTCACAGCAGATGACATAACGCTCCCTTCTGGCCTTATACACAAGTAAAAAAATTACCTGTATGAATATAAAGTATTAGAACTACAAAGAAGAACCACATTTACATTCACCAGTGTGTTTCAGGTAGACGCTAATAATTAGTTTCATTAGTAGATGCTAATAATATGCGTCTTCTTCTTTGGGACTTGAACTCTACAATCAGATGTCTGAGAACAGCATTATTACAAACAAAGCTACTTAATTCATGTAGTGTAATCAACTCAAACAATGGTATACATATTAAGTTGGGAGTCTTGATGTGGTGGGGACAAAATCTGAGCAGCAATAGACCAACACAGGAAAATATAGTTCTGCTTCGGTCCCAACAAGAGCAATTCACTGCTTTTCTTCATCAAGTGACCAAGCAGATAACCAGTAGGTGAGATTTTAGCACAGATATTCTCTTTAGTGATATGGTTGCTCCTGCTCCTTATGGCCATCCCACCTGTTAGAGCACTTTTTTCAGCAGAAGGTGTATATAAAGGGCCAAGTCCTTAGGAAAGGAACTTCATGCAGTTACTGGAAAGCCCAGAAATACTTAACAGATTAGGAGTGACTGTACTACAGTGTGGACATGTCTTCTGCATCAGAAGGCTAGCATCAGCAATGCCTGGCTCCCACCTAACTCACCATGTTATGTACCCTTCACCACAAGAACATGCCAAACTAATCAATGGTAATCAGTCTAAACTGTCCAAAACCTTAATTTAAGGGCTGCATATTAATTTCAGTCCTTCTTCTTCTTTAGACAAATCAACTCTGTGCTGTTATTTTGCCTCTAATTTTCATTTATGTGTTAAAATGTAAGAATTGGTCCAACTACTTGTGTGATTTGGTCATATCAACCATAAGAAAATCAAAATCATTAGCAAAACTTTTTTAGTTTGTTTTTTTTTTTTTTTTTTTTTGTAGTAGTAGACAATAAAACCTTGACTGGGTATCTTACCTCATACTATCCTATAATACTGGTGCATATGGACTAGGAAAGAATATCTGGAAATATTTGCCAATTGTAAGAAAATTGAGGTGGATTTGATTCCAATTGTAATTAATGCAAAACTATCTTAAACTTATTTACATATTTTCTCAAGGAATAAAGGTTAATTCTATTAATAGAAGACACTATACTTTGCAGAGAAAAGAACTAGTGCAAGAAATTAACAAAGTCAAAGTTTCTTTATGGCTGAACCTAAAACCTCAGGTGATCTTAAGTCATGATACCTAGAAAAATATTTTTCATTAATAGATTTGTCTGATTTAAAGTTGGAGCATCCAGGCACACCAAAATATCTTAGCTGGTGGGTATATTTTTTAGCAACTATTAATTGCTACATCACCATAATCCAGAATGAAGAATAGAACTGGTAGCCATCTAGTTAAGAAGTCCTGTACAGAAAAAAGAAATTTTAAAAATTGCAGTGTCAGTATCTCCAAAACAAAACACGAAGGCAAGAATGTAGTATTTCTTTTTGAGGATGTATGTTACTTAATGCCTTTAACAGGAAYTGAGTTTATTTGAATGACTTTTAAAACATTTCACTGAAGTATTTAATGTTTGCAAGTTTAAAGCACAAGCTGACAGTTTTTAGAGGAATTATTTAAAAGTGCACATGATAAATGGGTATTCCTGGGTCTGTATGGTGAGGTCCAGAACATTTCAATATCAGAAGGAAGTGCAAGACTTCATAAGTGRATTTTGATGAGACACTTCATGACCAGAATTAAAAGGCTCATAATCAATATCTAAATTACATGTTAATGACTAAGCTTAAAGACTTCACAGTTCAGAAACTGATGGAAGGAATGTGCCCTTGGAAATAAGTTGAGACATTGCTTAGTTTGTTTCTAGAGGTAATTACTATTAACTTGGGTATTTTTCCAGCAATACCTCAAGGGCAAATGAGTAAATCAAGTCTGTTTTGATAATTTGCATACAAGGTACCTTCTTAATTGTATTTAACCATAAAGCCAAGGCAGTTGAATGCTGCTCGGGTAATTGATTTCCAAAGTGCATCACCTATGTTCTCTCCTCTACATATTTCAAGTTGACATAGGTGGCTTACAAGAAGCATTTTACTTCTCTCACTTCACTTTTGGAGCAGTCTCACAATTCTTGAAATGTAGAAAAGGAGAAATCCCTGTGATCCACCAAGTCCAAAGGCTACAATTAGACAATGTCCTTATTCAAGCCTCACAGGCTCTGGATGAAAAGAAGAAGTTGATTCCCCTTTCTYTCTGCATACATCTGCATAATTTCTAGGTACAGTATGGCCCTTTGTGAGATAATATATATCTTGTTTTTGCAATAAAGTTATTCTTCCTGGTTTAACCGCATCTTTGAAAGTACTTACCAGTGGCAAAAGGAGTTGTAGCTCTTAAGGAATTATCACAATGATCACCGTAATTACTAGTGAGCATGCTTGGACCCTAACAAGACTGATTCTGGATTGTCAAGTCCTCACTGTAAAATTTGTATAATCCCTATTTCTACATTAATAAAGATACTTCTGACTCAGAACTTCACACCATTGGTTATGAAACAAAGCACACACACTGTGATGGTTCAATTGTTGGCATATTACAGAAGCTAAAATGGAAATAACTTGATTTCTCCTCTAAAACCAATAGATTGATTTCTTTGAATGCACACTGCAAGAAGTACATGTCAAATGCGACTGAATAAGATAAAAATAATCTTGAAAGACATCTATAAAATGCAGCTTTTGCTTTACAGCTGTTTAATACTGTCCTCTAACTGCCCAAGCTTTAGTACTATATTGAATTTTCCCTTTATGTAGGCACAATAGAAATAATAATTTTGACGTAATTCTATCTGAATAAAAATGCAATAATGTGTGTAATTAAATAAGACTTTGTATAACTCCTTTCTTTTATGGTTACTATGGTATATACTATAATTCGTTAATGATAAAATGAAAAATTTTTTATCCTTCTTACAAGGATCGTGATAGGGAAAGCAATGCTTTTAATGGCTTACTGATCATACAAATATTTCACTAATTTTCTAAAACAAGCCGTAGAAAAKAAAAAATATTTTTTTTAGTTTACATCTCCAAATATGACAAGATAATCCTTTTAAGATTAATATGAAGTTAATTTCAATTAATTAGTTTGTGAGCTTATAATTTCTCTAGCAAAATCATTATTGTTTGTTCCTAGGCTGCATACGCAGAATGTCTACTGAAGGCAGAAAATATTATAACATGAATCAGAGAAATGATCCAAGCAAGGGGTGCCTGGAGTAAGCTCACTTCTAGATGAAGTGTAGTTTACTAATCTGTTGCATTAAGTAGAAAAACTAAAACAAACCTGACCACTGCATCCAGAAATGAGCCTTTCAACTGGAGTGTCTCTATTACCTTGCTCTTCTGCTTTCAGACAGCATAGGCAGAGCTGTCTGACTTCACCTGCTGGCTCAAACATCCAGGGCAGGGGAACTTTAAATCTATACAAGCTTGTAAGTAACTAATGGTCACTGTGAGTGCCGACATGTGGATGTAGTATCAAGTAGTTAGTGCTGTAAATGACAGCCCTGAATGCTGTATACTAAAACCTCTGTGCAGACAAGCTTTGGTAAGTCTTTTAATATGACTGCCTGGGTGAAAATGTGTTCAGCTGCCACCTTGTTTAAAACATCTTTAGACAGGACTTTGCACAGACCAGGGTTGTTAATGGCAGAACACAAAAGAACACAAATATCTCCACTTTTGAAGTCAGGACATAGGTGCTCACTGACTAACATCTTTGATAACTCAAGTGAAGCTAAATGGGGAAAACTCTGTCTTTACAAGGATAGGTTGCCAGTCTGCCAAACACCTTCTTCTGTTACATACTGTTGCCCAATAAATCCTTTATATTCTTGAAATACATAAGAGCTTCCCTGGAGATTACGAAGCWMCAGTCTCCAGYWKGSTTTYGKCWKSTTYRSSTSMYTTKYAYKKCWMSTKACAAAACTT